>JAQFVV010006211.1:4439920-5039920 GCA_028023455.1 Epiperipatus broadwayi
GAATTTAAAATATATTTAAAAAATTCATAGAAAAATAATAGAATTTAAATTAAAAAAAAAAAAATTTAAACAGTTTTAAATAAACCAAAAAGCCTCATAAAGAAACTGAAGAAAATTTCAATACTGTATATTAAGAAAATGAAACGGAAGTTTATTATTTAAGTATTATCATGAAAATCTCTGAAGCTTTACAATTCTTTGTATTTATTTGAAATAATTTTTAAATATAATTTTGAACATTCACTCTTCTCACACTGCTTTTATATATATAATTATTTCTTGTACTTTTAAATTAATCAGATCTTTTACTTATTCTATTGTCATATTTATGTTCCATTTATTGATTAGTCACCATATTTACTAGCATATAGGAAGGAATGCCATATGAAACACATCCTATTTTGTACACATTTTTAAAAAAAAAAAATTTACATTTTTCATGAATTTCCATAATTGTATTAACTTTATAGTTATGTCTACAAAAAATATTAACATACAAGTATATATATATATTTAAGCTAAATGTATTAAGGGGCAATTTGAACACAGACTTTCAAGCTCCCTTCAGTCATCCATTCTATCTTATACAACCGATATACATGACCACATACATGTGAAAAAGATAAATGATCTCCAATACACGTATTTCATGCTAAACCATCATCTCCCACACATTTAGAATCAGTGCTCAATTTATATTAAGATAGCAAATTTTTGAACTTTAATGGACAGGTGTCAATTTTCTCCATTCTCCAACTCTTCAGCCATCCATATTATTAAAAATCTGATATTAGTATGTTTAAAGCCCTTGCCTATCAATTTTGTTGTCATATCTTTGTTGATCATAAGTCACTCTAAGACCATTTAAATATACAGAAGAGGGATAGACAGAATACAGGCTAAATTTGTAATATTTAAATAAAAGTATAGTATATATTGTAACACTAGCCAAATATATATATATATATGTTAAAGTTACAAATAATTTAATATATTAATATAACATCACATGATCACTATCTCATACTAGCACAATTGTTATTAAACAATTCAAAACAAAGCAAAACTCTCCATATAGTAGTGCCATCTTGTGCTAACAAGAGCAATCAATGGATGCCTAATAGGATAGTGGTGGCTATGGTTGTTAAAGAGCCAAAGACACCAAAATGTATGGGTGCTGAATTGAGTTCAGACCCATATGACTACATAAGCTATTGAGCTTTGATTGAAAATATTAATTGTATTTTCAATTTCATTCTCATAGTTTTGTAGTTAAATAGAGTTAAAAGGTGGGTGCTGGAGGGTTGCATTAGATCCTAAGATCTAGGTGCAGTGCTCTCAGATCCAAGGCTCCTCACTGATGAAGGCCACAAGCCAGAAACTAGTCTGGGGATATTGGATGAGTAGGCACTAGATAGGGATTTTATGCACAAGCCTTCTGGCATCCATTGATTGCTCTTGTTAGCACAAGATGGCACTACTATATGGAGAGTTTTGCTTTGTTTTGAATTGTTTAATATATTAATATAATTTAATATATGTCTATATTAAGATTACAAATATAATCGTGTTACATATTTTCATTTTAAGGAAAAAATAAGAAGGAAGTGACTAATTTATTAATGAAACGAAATAGAGAAAAGAAAACTAATGTAAAGCGCTTTCTTTTTAAGAAACTTAATTGTATCAAAAGTAAACAATTGCATATACAAATGTTGTTTTAAATAGAGTAAAAGTTTAGGATCTGAATGGGGAGAGGGGAGGATAATTCTTAAATAAAGATTGAAATTAGCTCTCCTTTTTATAAATTACAGAAGAAAAAAAAGAAATATATATGTATGAAATATATATAATAAGTAAATGTAAAAATCAAAATAGAAGTTAATTTGAAAAGGGAAAAACTTCTAAATGTAATTAATAAAAGATTATTGGCTGATAAAAGAAAATTAGAACTAACAATTATATTAATTAAAATCATATACAGTATTTCATTAATATAAAACGATTAGATTAATCTTGAAATGAGATTAGATAGCAGAAAAATGCAAGAATTAATTAAACTTGATCAAAGCCATAATAAAGATAAAACTATGGGAGGGAGAACTATAAAAGAGAAGATAAAGAAATTATTAGGCAGTCAGATTATTAAGTAACTTCAGAGTATAAGTATTATTTCTATTATTATTAATGTTCAGCTGTGATAGTATTATTATTAAAAATCAAGAAGAGAAGACAGTCAGAAAAGGTCATTGGAACTGTTCATGCTTCCAGTAAGCTTGTTCCTCGACCCATTCATCACTGAAGGCCAATTTAGCAACAATTTAATCGTTTTATCAGATCAGCTTAATATGTAATACTTCCAAAATTGCTTACTATTTTTTCTTATTTTATTTATATCTTCCATTAATTTTTATGCAATATTAAAATTGTTATTTATGATTTTTTAAAATTAATGTTATCAGAACCTACTTTTCCTTTTATTACTTGTTTTCCCCATCTTTCATACTAATAAAATTGCATTTCCTAATATTCGTATCAATTCTCTCCAGCAAATAATCATCAGCTATTTTTCTGAAATACAATAATAATCAAATTTCATAATCCAATGTAATGCCAATTTCGATACCCTTTTTCAGTACTATTTTTTTATTATACCTACAATTTTGAATTTTATTTTCGACTATTTTATTTTGTATATGTTTATTTCCTATTTCAACTGATAAAAAGTTATCATTTCTATTTACAATTGAAAAAAAAAAAAGTTATCATTTCTATTTTTCCCTAACGTATCAATTCCTTTTTTTTGGTATCTATTAACGAATAATTATTTTATTTCTTTACTATGCAAATTCATTATTATATTGTTTTTACAAATCAGTTCTTTCTAGCACCGTATTACCAGCACATACTTTAAAATATCTGCATTTTCATTATCTTTAGTATCGATTTTTTTTTTCTAAATACCCATCAAAATCTAACATTAATATGCACCTACTGTTCCTAAATTTATTAATAACTTAAAAACTGATGCATTAAATGCCCTCTCGTGGAATATTTATAAATAAATATGTACATACAAGTGTGCGCGTTTCTCTTTTAAATACAAAAATTACAAAATTATACTAAGAGTAAAAATATTAATTAGAAATTAGATTGGGGTGGGGGGACAAAATGGTAGACTACTGAATCAAATATGAATAACTAAAATAATTTTAATATGTTCCACACAACTAATTTTTGAATAAAATAGAAATTAATTTTAAAAGATGGTTAATAATACCAAATACTTACCAGTAGACTATATGAAAACAAAACACACCACCGGAACAAATATGATAAAAAATAGAATTCAGCGTACGTATCCGACAAAAAATATATATATACCCAATAAAGCCTAATTATTTAAAATACACTGACTTGCTATAATTTCTGCTTTCTATGAAGAAAAAAAATAGTTTTTTTTAACAATGTATCTATATTTAAATAAAATAATTGATCAAATTTATATTATTCAAGTAGACATAAAAAACCGAAATAAAATTAAAAAATCTTTCAGAAAAAGCAGTTTCTGGATGACAAAAACTCTGATATCTCATTGGCTAAATTTTAATATTTACTCGTGTATTTTTATTTGATGATAACAATAAATATACTTTTGAATTCTTTAGTACTTGTTATGCAAAACAAAATCAAATAATATAATAATTTGGTTTTAATTATTTTTTTTAGAAAAAAAAAAATATATTTTCTAATGACCAATTAAATGTCAAAGCAATTTGTCTACAAAAACTGCCTCTCCAATATTAAAGCGGTAAAAGTATGCATTTAAATTAATTTTCTATTTTTCTATGTTTATATTCTACAACCGTGAAAATAAATAGAAATTTTGAATGGAAATAATATTTTTTTATTATTATGAATCTTAATTTTGTTTGATGGACATATATTTAGTTCTTTAACTTTTTATTTTGCAATATAAATATTTTTAACTTAATTCACTAAATATTACTTATGGTAAGTCTTTACATGTATAGTTAGTTAATAATTTAACAGAAAAATTGTCATTTTTACTTTTCATAAAACGAATGAAATTATGTCTGTGCTTCTTTAATCGCACGTGGTATGTGTAAGAAGTATTCATTAAATACTACAATTTAAATCCTAAATTCACTTACTTTTTCTCTCATAATCCTATTTAGCACTTGGAAATTATAGGCGGCTCTGAAGAAGTTTGTTTTTTGTAGGTCATGTCTATCGATATTTACTCGTATTAGAAATTAAAATTTAATTTTTTTTTTAATGAAATACTTAAAATCATTTTAAAATGCATAAAATAAAATGTGTAAAATATATACGTATATATTCATTTTAACCAATCTTTAAACTTTTCTCAGGAAAGTGTAATTCAGTATAAATAATACAATATGTATACTAAGAAAAGCATGTGTAATACTTTAAATAAAAATATTAAATATATCAACATAGTATGCTGAGCATGCTTTCGATTAACTGATAAGACATAGTTAGCTATGATTAATCGAATACATGCTCAGCATACTATATTGAAATATTTTTATTTTATTAAACAAACTTTTTTTAGTACGTGTGTTTTATGTATTATTTATATTGTATTCATTTTAAATAGATTTAAAAATATATCAAATAGTATTATGTGTTCATATAAGTATACAAAAAATAATGAAATACAGATGTATTTTTCAGCTCTGTTAACTTTTCAGTTGGAAGTGTCAAAAAATTTTCAATAAAAAAGCACTATTGAAAGTGCATGATAATGTATATAATTTGCTTTATTTAAAATAAGCAATGCAAAAGAACTGAAAGAATATTGAATATTTTTTTAAATCATACATATTAAATAAAATAGTGTATTTGTAGAAGAAAACAGAAAATAATGTAATACAATTGTATTCTACACCTCTGAAAAAAACTGTTAGGCAATCAAAACTATCAGAAATTTTTTAATAAAAAGCATTATTAAAAGTGCAAAAGAATGCGCATAATTTATTATTTTATTTAAAATGAGCAATGCAAAAAGAATATTGAACATGTTTTAAAACTATGACATATAAATATATTTTTAACAAAGAATAACTTTATTTTCAAAAAAAATTTGTGAATATCTTCATTTAATGCTTTAATTATTACCAAAAATGTTTTAATCCTGAAATTTGATGATTTGAATGTGGGTTTAAATCTTATCTTAAGGAATGAATTTTTTAGATCATTCATTATATTGCAGGAAAGCATATTTTTAATGACTGATTAAATAAATTTGAATAATATTTTTTCACCAATTTCCTGCTAAAAGCTGTTATTTTTATTGTGCTGATTGTTGTCTTAATTAAGTATTTTTAGAAGAAAAAAATTTGGCATTAATAGCATCTATTTTTTTTCAATTGAAAAACTCACATGATTGTAATATATTTCTCTGTATTTTGGAATTTATACAATGTTTATTACATTTCCAAATTTGTACATGTAATGTGAGATTTGTTTTATAACAGCTGAGCCTGTGTTTTTTTGATAAATATCTTTTTCTTTCTTTTTTTTCAAATTTTTGTCATAGTAAAAGAAAAATTTCTTGAATGTTTATTATTTGTAATCTTGAATAGATCCATATTATTTTTTCCTTCATTATTTATTTAGTTATATACAAGCAAGCTTGTGGAAAATTTATTCAAACAAAGATTAACTATGCAGCTGTGGAATATAAAAACATAACTAATATTAATTTTAAAATATTAAGAATGTATTTTAAAGATATTAATATTGCATTACAAATTAAACTAATCAAATTAAACACAAAGAAAATTATAATAACTATTTCATTAATGTAAAAAGTCATTCAAAATATATAGGACATTTTTTAATGAAAGTGAAAGATATTAAAAAGCATTTGTTGCAAATAAAGCACATAATTAAGCATTTAACTTTCCCTGATAGTTATGATAATGCTTAAAACAAATCAGAATAAATTTAATAGAAGTAAAAATAGTATTTAAAAATGTAGACAATGTAATGGAAGTAATGCCTAAATAATCATCTTAATTTTATAAAGAATCTGCGATTAAAAAAAAAAAAACTATCCTAAATGTAAATGAAAATAGCATTATTATATTAATTAGGCTTGTCAAATTAATAACAACTTCTAGTGACCATATAAAAAATATATATTTAGAATGATACTATTGTTTATTTAGATTTTCCATTTTTTTCAATGTTATTAATAAATACAAAGTAAAAATAGCAAAAGAATAATTTTCAAAATGTGATTAATATTCAAAGGGAACTATAAATGAATTTGCAAGTATGACTGAAGGCAAATATAAATGCATATTGAACATAAAAATATTTTAATTAATAAATTAATCATAATCCTTAGTTTTTAACTTTTATAAATATTTATTCAGTACACTGAATTATAGTAGAAGGAAATCATAATAAAAATAATTGCCTATATAATCTTATAAAGAATAATCAATTTTCTAGCAAACAGATTGATCTTCACTTTTAATGATATTATTGATTCTTCCCTTCATTTGTATTTGTAATTCAAATTTACAAACATTTGTTATCTGCAACAATAATGGTGAACTTCAGCAAAACTGTAGTTAGCATTAGGTTGTAAAGAAGAAGAAGAAAACCACTTTGTTATGCGGATGAAAAAATGTTTGTAAATTTGAATTATAAATTTAAAAAGAAAAGGGAAGTTTATGCAAATGCTCTGATGAAAACTGTTAGAAAAATTAAAGGAATTATATTAAAAAAATTTGCATTGGAGTATATATGTGGAGATTTATAAAAAGTAATATACATTTATATATTTGAAAAATATATGTTTCTTTATTTTTTTTAATTAAAAAAAAAACCATTGATTAAAATGTACAAATTACAATGTGGCTAATCTCCGCATAGCCACAATTATCCTAGTTACATAGAAAGTGATGCCCAGAGATTCCATTATGAATAAACATCTTTTTTTAAACTGCTATAAGAGTCACTAGCAAATGGTTTGACATGTAATTGATCTATTGGATTGATATATTCTGAAGCAGTATCTGAATTAAACTGATATAACTTTAAAAGGATTTTTTTAACATAAAGATGTTTGAGATAGATCAAGTTTAAGCCATCTCCACAGATGGAATTATAAAGTCAATAACAGGTGAAATGAAATACTTTAAATTTGATTTAGCTATTGATTTTAATTAATGTTCCTGGTGTGCGTCCAAGAACTATAATAACAAATAAGCAGACCTCCTATGCTAGGATTAATAATTCAAACTTTGATTATACAATATGGCAGCTATAGTGTTGATGAGAATGACTTAATTTTATCATGAAATTTGATAAGCAATAATTTATTTAAATAGTGTTTAATTTGACTTGAGAGATGTTAAGCAGAATATGTAGCCTGAAAATTGGATGGAAAGAGGTTTCTCATTGAAAATTAGTGATCATTTGTAGGTTATGACAGCAATCTAGTACTGAATTGGAGGTTATGTAATATGCTAAAAACATGTACGAAATTTAGTGATCTAGTACTGAATTGGAGGTTATGTAATATGCTAAAAACATGTACAAAGGCTTGTTCCAAAATTTAATCAATAGATTTATAAATAATTTATATAGATTCTTTGCAAGTGGTGAATGCTGAACAATATTTATAACTGTGTGTGAATTCTTTATATAAATGCAAATACTTCTTTAGGTAATAGCCCTATTGGTAATTGTAAATAGCAAGAATTTCTGAAGTGTGATGAATAAGTTTCTCCTAATTCCTGAGATTAAAAAGTAACCTTAAAATAAATTTATAAGCCATAAAGTCAATGTACATTTTCAATTTGGAAAAAGTAATGGCGTTTTGCATTAGCAAATCAAACTTGGAAGACATGATCAATTGTAGCATAATATATGATCTAGATAACTGTGTTAATATTAAAATCATTTAATTTTTTCAATATGATAGTTGTAAAACATTTTTAATTTATATTTTATAGTATGATTGTTGTTAAAGTGTCAACTAAAGCAGAGTTTTTCAAACTGGGAGCCACAGTTCCTTGGGAGACCATAGATCTTGTCGTGGAAAACTGCGAAAATAAATTTCGAAATTTTATTTTAAAAGTAAATAATTAAATTTATTATATATTTTTTTAAATTTTAGTGTGAAAATGTACACATTATACTATATAGTTTAACTTAATAGTCACTGTTTATTTTACGTATATGTCTTCACTGTAAATACCGGAAATTAGCCTTAATTCTGTAATTGATTTGTTTTGTCTTTATAACAAGTACAACTAATACTAATGCATTTGATAATTCGTTAAAAATTTAACCCTGATATGGATAAGTGGTTAATGAAACGCAGTATATTTGTAGAAATCAGTAAGTAAAAGGCAGTGAAGACACCAAAGAATCTGAGTCACAAACGACAGTGTCTCATATTTTACCAAAATCAGCAGAACTGTTCATATCATTTTCACCACTAGATAAGAAGCAGAAAATGTTACATGAAACAAAATTATAAATATGATACTTCTTACTTGAAATATGAATTTGTGCCTTTCTATAATGATCTACATAAGACTACATGTGTAATCTTCCAAAAACAGTTGTCAAATGATTATATGAGTCCTGGAAATTTAGTTGCCATCTCTGCATAGTAAATTTAAGAGTAAGACATGAATTTTTTGAAAGGCTGAAGAATTAAAACAGCAAATTAGGATTTTCTCAAAGCACACTAAATTAAATGATAACTCGGCAAAATATTTTGTAATTACTTTATTAATTACTAAAACAACAAAATACCTTATACAAATGAAGATCTTGTCTTATCAACATAAGTAAAAGTTTGTGAAATTATCCATGGTTTTGAAATATCAAATATTTTAAAAGAAATCTATATGTCCAATGATACAAAATAAAACCATCTATGTTATTATCATGTATCAAACAAAGTACTATACACCCGGGTCTCGTTTTATGCGGTTTTCTTTTATGTGATAAAAATTATTAGATCAGAAGTTGAGCTCCAATATTGCGCTATTACTTTAAATATTATAAATTTCGCACACTCACACATCATATTTAAAGTAATAGCGCATTATCAGAGTTCGATTTCCATCTAATAATTTCAATATTTTCAGTGCTTTATAATAGTACCATAATAGATTTTATGCAATAAAGAAGTTCATAATTCACTTAAAATCAGGATTTACCCATTTTATATATACACATTAAATTTTACAACATTATAATGTAAATCTGTTCAAATGTTATAGATGCCTATGCTATAAATGTTGTTTTTGCATTTTAAATCACATTCTATTATTGCTTTTTTAAAAAAAGAATACGTAATCAATTAATCATTTAGTTTCCGCAAGTTTATTTTTAAAAGGTGAGTAACAGCGGTGGGCACAATTAAATTTGACAATTAAAAATTAAAATCTGATTTTTTAATTGTAATTAACAATTTAAAAATTACGTAATGTGATGTGAAACAATAAAATTTGATTTTTAAACGGAATTGAAAATTAAAGACAAAAATAAGAATTTAATTTTTAATTGTTTTAATTAAATTTTGCCCAAAAGTGGTGTCTTTTTATTATAAGTTTAAGTTCTTATATTTATTTTAGACTTTTAGTTTACCCTAATGGAGAGGAAAAAACACCCAAGAAAATTAATTTCTTTGGAAAGCGAAATGGGAAGGATCAACAGCGATTAGAAAACATTTTAGTTTGGGTGAGTTCACTATAAGTGCAATTAAAAAAAATGAAGTTGGCGCTAATTGTATTTCCTCTTGTGATGAATCTGATGTCTTACTAGTTCACAAATGAACCTGCATATCGTCAAATAGCGATAATGATTAAAATACTGTACATGTATGAAAAAATGTAAAATACTGTAAATTACGCATAAAAATATATTGTTTTGAATAAAATTAAATACTGTAGTTAATAAAAAAAAGTATGTCTTGTATCAATTTTTTTCAAATCTGAAATTTTTTATTAGTCGTATTTTATTTTTTTATGCGAATTTTTAAGTATGCGATGTTTGAAAATTACAGTACCTATCCCCCATTTTTCAAGGTAAGTTAAGTCTATTTTTGTGCAATTTCTTTTGTGCGCATTTTCTGAGGAACCTATTTACCGCATAAAACGAGACCCAGTTGTATTTGTTATACAACTTGATAAGTCAATTGATAATACAAATGATTATAATTTAAGTTTTTATCAGATACTTGTATAATTTGAAAATTTGTGAAGATCTTTTTTTTTAGAAATGTCTCCATCCCAACTAAAGCAAAAGATATATTTGAAAAGGTTAATAGCTTTTTTGTAGAAAATGAGCTTAAATGGCAAAAGTACATGGTGATTTGCATCAGTGGAGCTGCAACTATAACTGATAGGATTTATAAAAGAATTAAAAAAAGTTTATCTGAATGCAAGATACATTCATTGCATTATCCACAGAGAAAAGCTAATATTTCGACATATGAAAGGATTATTTAGTAAACAGATATAAGAAGTTTCTCCAATTTTGAATTTCTTTTATATCACAGAAATAAGATAGCTATTCCATGGTAAAGTTCTAAAAAAAGTTGTAATTTTAAAAAAATTAATTAAGAATTTTTCTTCTCTGTCAAAATCCCACATTAGTATCTCATTTTTCTGATCATAATTGGATGATTTCTTACCTGACAGTTTTTTCAAAAAATTAAAGTGATTGAATCTTCCTCTGCAAGGAAAAAGTACCAATGTGTTAACTCAACTCAAAATTGCAAGCATTTCAAAATAATCTTTTTTAAAAAGTTTTAGGAATATGAAATGTTTGCTTTTCTCCATGAATTTCATGAAGAACCTAACAATTTATCATCAATAGAAAGTAAAAGCATAATAATTAACTCACTTAACAAATTTATTGATTTTTTTTTTTTTTTAATATTCTCCTAACTTAACTAAAAATAAAGAATATGACTGGGTAAGAATGTCATTTGCTCCATTCCTTCAATTTAGCAATCTCCTGTTATCATTTCAAGACTTGCGAGTAGATTCAATCCTTGAATCGGAATTTTGTAATGAGGATTTCTCAGAATTTTGTATCCAGTGACAAAAAAAAAATGTCTTTCATTGGTAAAGACAATCTTAAATATTCTGTTTCTGTTTGCATTCACATATCTGTGAAACTGTATTTACATCATTAATACTAATTAAAAATAAACGTAAATCTTGTTTGTCAACAGAAACATTGGGAAAAAATGTAAGAATTGCTCTATCAAATATTTAATCTGATCTTGATATTTTGCATAACATTATTCGCACATATCCATCATATTAAATTATTAAAATCGCTTTTGTTATACTATTCAGTTTTTGTTCTAATTATTAATGAGTTTTATGTTTGATATTTCATGATCTTCATAATATTTGTAATTCATTAAGTATTTTGTATTGTAATATAAATTAAAAAATTATTTAAATAAATTAATTATAAATATAATAGAATTGATTAATAATATCATATGCCTTCATTAAGAATTTTTTTCTTTTGGGAGTGTGAATGTTTCTAAATATTCCAGAGGAGTCTTTTGAGAAGCACTAAGCTAAAGGATTTGTTCTTGAAGAATGTTTTTGAAGAGAAAAGGTAATGTTTGTTGGCAGATTTGTAACACCATCTGAAATTTGATTAACTGCAAATGTGATATATTGTTTCATGCAAGAAACTACGTAGATAATTATACTATATGTATTGTAGATATAAAATTATAGCATATTAGTGTATTGGCAGGGTTGTTTATTAATTATAGCAAGTTTTGTTTTAAGGTATTTTAAAAGGTCTATAGTGACAGCATATCAGAGACAATCTTACTATTATCTCTAAAAGAAATTCCTGAAGTATATGGAATGTATGGTCCAGCATAGGTTTGTTCTTTTAATTAATGAAAAAAAGAACTGGTTAACTTCAATGTGTGATTTATGGGCTAGAAAGATAGACATTTCAAAATAAGAGATAGCATTAATGTCATTAAGATATGTCTTAAGTAAATTTTTTTTAATTAATATCAAAGTCAATATATCTAGAAACTTGTAGGGTGTTAGAGATATCATTTAGTATTAATATAAAGACATTTGATAAAATTGTACATTGGAATTGTATTTTTATATTGGACTATTTCCATCATCTAATATGAGTATTGAATGTCTTTTAAAAAATTTAGCTTTATTTAAATATTCCAAATACATTCAACTGTTAATAATAGCACATCAATCTGGTTAGTATATGCACAACGTTTCAAGAGGTATTATTCTCCCCTCTTCTTCAGGTGTTGCTGGCTTGACCAGTGACAGTACTAGAAGGGTTCGAACCTGAACCCTTATATTCTTGAGTACTGAATTTTAAGGTAATGCTCTAACCAACTGGGCCATCCTGCCAAAGGCAACAGTCAATAGAAATTTCATATACTTATCTATGAAGGTTCCTCCTGATTTCTCCACTTTTTCCTAAGAGCAAAATTGATTAGTGGTTTCCATACATTATGTATAGTCACACTAGGTTGGCTTATGGGATTGTTTACCATTGTCATGTGAGAAGATTGGTATGTGTTATATAAGATTTTGTAGCTTGGGTATAATACATCTAAAAAATAATACAGAAGAATGTACATAGATAATTTAAAAGTAAAAGTGGTAAAAAGACTAAATAAATTAATGAGAATCTATGTCTGGTAATAAGTAATTGGATATTACTGTTATAGTATTAATTATCCTGGAATATCATCATCTACTACAGCAAAAATACTTTCAAGAATTTGTTGAGTAAATTGCTTTCAGTTATAGAACAATGGTGACTAGAAACTCAGTGTGGTTTTAGAGAATCAAGAAGCACTAATTTTTGTTGCCAAGAAAAGTATCAGGAACAATATTGCTTTTATTGATTTGGTCAAGAGGTTTTTGATTCTGTTAATAGGACAGGTCTTTGGCATGGTTTAAAATTAATTGGGTATCTACCAAAATTTATTCACATTATACAACTTCTATATGATTGAATTAGAAGAAATTTTATTACTAAAGATAGAAAATCAAGCATTTGAAATGAAAGTTTGTGTTAAGCAAGGATGTGTACTTGCTTCAATGTTCTTTTCAATTTGATGGTATTTGGAATTATTTATAGATAGTTTAATCAGACAGGGATCAAGATATAATACAGATTTGATGATAGAATTTTTAATTTGAATTTATTAAAAGCAAAAACAATAACTTTTTTTCTTGGATTCTGGATTTATAGCATGTTGACGACTGCTATTTTTGCCAGTTCAAAACATGATTTACAGAATGTTCAAAAAACTCTTCTTTTGTCAGCCAGTGACAAAATAAAAATTCTTAGTAACTTTCAGTTTGGATAGTTATCAACTTGAGAATTTTAATCAGTTTTAATACCTTGGTAATTTTATAAGTAGAAAGATGGATGTTGATTTCCACACAGACTCCAATATGCTGCTGTTTTTAACAAGTTAAAAGATAGAATATTTCATCATAAGAGAATAACTACTACAACTAAGTTAACTGTATATAGAACTTATTTTATTTAATTTATTGTATAGGTATGAAGCTTGGATATTTTTGCACAATATAAAGCCATTGGAAAAGTTTCATTTAAGAATACTCCATAAGATTTTAAAAATTCAATGGCAAGATCATAAAAACAATCAATATGTTCTTCAGCTTACTAGAAGCAGTAGTATTGAGTCGACTATTATAAAGTCACAGCTTCATTGGATTGGACATGTAAAATGAATGATCAGTTTTAGACTTCCTAAAAGAATGTTTAATAATGAATTTAAGCATGAGTTTTGTTAGCGATCTCAAAGACAATTTAAAGAAATGCAGGGTCAATTGTTTCTATTGGGAATATGTGATAGAGCTAATTTAGATATGGTATTGAAATATTTCAGAAAGAAATGTGTTCTACAAAGGAAACTAAAAGATATAAAATAAGAAGTAAACAGAAAAATGGACCAACATGTTTAATATGTTGATATTTCACAGATTGATTTATATAGTCATCACAAAATTTAAGTTGTTTTCACTCTCTTTTCTGCCCTTTTTTTTTTTTTTTTTTTTGGAGTTGCAATAGTTATGTTCATTTTTTGAGTAGCTGTTTGTTATTATTATTAATACTGTATAATGAAGAAAATGATTAGTAAGCTAGGTGAATAGTTTTGCAATGCTGAAGGCAAATAATTGAGCAGTAACATAAAATTCATTAAGTAAATAGATAGCAATGAGATAGAATTGCTTAAATAAATTTATAAATAAAATTGCAATTGAATTTACTAAGAAATATAAGTTGAATTGAATTCTTATTAAGATTACAAATCATTGAACTGGATAAATCTTAACCTTCTAAATAAGTATATTTTTGGTTGTGTTTAAAGACTGCAAAAGATATACACCTAGGTCTCTTTTTGTGCAGATTATTTAAATGTGATTTTGAAATTATGCAATTCATGTTTCTTCTTAATATCTTTTTATGCGGTTTTCTTTTATGCGATAAAGAAGTTCATATTTCACTTAAAATCGGGATTTTCCCGTTTTATATACACGCATTAACTTTTACATACTTTAAATGCCTGTTGGAAAAAGGTTTGGCAATAAATTTAGATACCGTAGAAGATTTAGAAAAAGATAATGAAACAGAAGTGGAACCTGTTCATTTCACAGCAAAAATGATTCGAGAAAGTCTTCAACTTTCTAATCAATTGGAAAATCATTTTCTTGTTAATGACGAATTATGAACTAAATTCCAATGAGAGCTAAATATTTGTATGTCTGTGTTATGTATGTGTATGTTTATATTTTCTTTTATACACATATATACACGGAGAAACTTTTAGACAAAAAAATTACAAGTAAAAATATTTAATAACTTTTAATTTTTACTTAAAAAGAATGTATTTTTAAAAGTTTTTAAATATTTTTACTTGTATTTTTTTTCTATCTAAAAGTTTCTCCATGTATATATGTGTATAAAAGAAATTTTAACCATTAGTCATTATTAACACATTTATGGAAGCGTGTTATATATATATAGTTGCACTTGTGGAAGTGCAGCATTCTCTAATAGCTTGACATATCAGTTTGGATATTGCGAGCTTCATAAACAATTAGTAAAATCATCTCAAAGTTTAATTATTGATTACATTATTGACATAAAACCATTAACACAGCATGAGACTGAAGTTGGCGCTAATTGTATTTCCTTGTATGACGAATCTGATGTCTTACCAGTTTACAAACTAACCGCATATTGTCAAATAGCGATAATGATTAAAATATGTATGAAAAAATATAAAATAAATTACACATAAAAACATATTGTTTTGAATAAAATTAAATAGTTAATAAAAATAAGTAAAAAAAGTTTGTCTTGTATCAATTTTTTTCAAATATTTGAAATGTTTTATTAGTCATACTTTATTTATTTTTTATTTTTTTATGTGAATTTTAAAGTAATTTTATCTTGTTGCTTTGGTTTTATGTGATTAATAAAAATTTTGGAACGTATCCCACATTTTTCAAGGTAAGTCTATTTTTTTTGTGATTTTTTTAATACGGGTTTTCTGTGGAACCTATCTACCACATAAAAAGAAACCTAGGTGATATGTATATTTTAGTAAGAATGGATATGCAGAAAAGGAATTTATTATTAACTGAAAAGTCTGTTTGATTTTTTTAGTCTTTAAAAGAACTGAGCAAGGAAAATTTCCAATGTATTTTTTGTCATTGCAGCTGTTATTACCATGTGATTATTCATTTGATGAATGAAAATAGATGAGTTATTCATTAACACATATCAATCAGCATGATAAGTTTTACAGGCTTTTGTATTTGAATTTAAGTCTTCATGGTCTTTGTTTTTAGATATCTGTTAGGTAGATTAAAAGCTGTCAGACATTGAATTTTCTTGAAGTCATAATGAATGCATTTGTGAATGCTAATTCTCTTTTATATTTAAAACTATGACTGACAATAAATTATGACTCTTTTTCCTGATGATTATAAACTTATTATTAGGCAAGGCAGTAATTGGCAATTCAAGACGGAATGCTAAGAATTATAGTATAGAACTAGTCTGATGTTTTGTTTAGCTATAGATCACTTTCAAATGAAGGAAGATTTCGTGAATTGGAAGAACTTTTAATATTAAATGGATCATATTGCTTGACGTTGAAATTAGATGGTGAGAAAATTGATTTGTAAAGGAACAAATATTTTACTATAAAGATACAAATATTGGAAACAAATGGAATGAGATTTATTATGGATTAAAGATGGAAGAATAATATTGTGGAGATTGATAATAAATCACATAATGTGGCAAGATTGGTTGTTTAATGAAAGATTTCACGTGTAGATAATTGAAGTTTATTTCCCATCAAGTTGTCATTAGATTGAAAAATAAATGTTTATATAGTTGTATAGAATGTTTTTAATCAGATCAAATAATATTTTTAAATTATCATTTAATATTAGAATTTAAAATGATTGGCTATGGAAACAGAAATGAGTGAACATAGGTTTGTGGAATTTCCAAAAAGTTAATATTATAAATTGCTTTCTTTTTTTTTTAGAAAAATCCAAAATGAAAGTGAATGTGGTAGTATCCAGATGTAGATACAGCAGAGTTGGATTATATTTTGACTATCAGAAAATGTGAAGTTCAAGATTATAATGTGTTTTATAAATTCAGTACAGTAAATGATAATAATTGGTGACGTATAAGATGGATGTTAATGCTAAGTTAGAGAAACAAAAGTTATTAAGAATGTCATTTTTAAATGATATCCTTAAAGCTCAGAAATAGTCCCATGAATTTAAATTAGAATTTGCAAAGCATTTTAAAATATTAACATTCAAAGCTGTTCTCATATTGGATAACATCTATAAGAAGATAAATATTCTACTAAGAACTGCTACACAAATAGTGTGAAGAAAAATGTATGAAAAAAGAAGTCTGACAATGTTTTTAAATTAGTTCCTTAGAAGAAGTGAATATTTGAAATTCTGCAAAATGATATAAGGAAATATAATTGTGAAATGATAAATTATAAAAGAGATCAAAAAAATTTTTGACAATAAAAGAAAAAATGGTGCAATTGCTATAAAGAATCTCATAATGAAATATATAAAAAGTTTATTCTATAAAATTATGTCAGAAATGAAAAACAAGAAAACAAAGTAACCCCTATAATTAAGACGATCTAAAATTCCAAGTATTTTAAATGAAAACATAGTACATATAATTAAATCTGTAAAAAATGGAAAAGTTCCAGGAAATGATAAAAACTATTATAGATATTTTAAAAGAATAATGAAATAAATTGTTGCATAACTATATATATTAATTATAGCTGATGGGTTAATATTTAAGAAAAATGAAATTCTATTCTTGATCAGTTCTATACAAAGTCTTTATTAAAATCATTAAAACTCATTTACAAAGAACTTTGGATTTATACTAACAAAAAAAAACGAGTTTAAAATTGGCTACAATATAATACTTCACATTCAAGAATTAAGAGAAGTCATAGAAAAGATGAATAAGTATGAATTGCCGTTTTGCATAGGATTAATAAATTATGTAAAGGTATTTATTTTTACAAATAATTCTGTGATATTTAAACCTTTGGAAAATCAATATATCAAAATGCAATAGCTGTGATTAGACTAAATAGTAACACAGATTTAATTTTAATATGATTGAATGACATAGTGATTCTATTTCCAAAAAATTCTATAGCAATTTTATAAAAAATATTTTGTGGCTTAAAATAGGGAGTTCAGGAAATAAAAACAAATGGAGATTACTTTTGTCATCTAGATTATGTAGATTAACTATTTTTGATAATAATGTTTTAAAAACTTAGCAAATGCTATAAGAGTTTTCTGATGAAAGCAAGAAAAAAACGATTAAAGATAAATGATTAGAATAATGTTAAATAACTTCAAAATAAGTGGAAATAAATAATGATAATAATGAATTAGAAGTTAACTATAAACACTTTAGTTAGATTATTTATATAGATGGAAATAGCAGATAAAATTAATCATGGAATTAGTAGATGGAATGCTTTTGATAGAAATAATTTAATATTAAAATGGTATTCCTATCTGCTTGAAAATAAGATTTTTCTTATATATATTTTATCAGTGTTATTTTACGGACCTGAGAAGAAAGGATCATTAACTAAATATATATATATAAACAAAATACACTAGAATAATTCTACAAAATTAAAAATGCCTATATAAAATTTAAAAATAATTTCCTTGCTATAGGCAGCTTATGGCTTCCGCCATCTTGAGTAGCAATACAACGTTAATATTTAAATCTCTAAAATCACACAACAGTAACGTTCCCATGTGAATGGCCAACTTTCCATAAATTGTGAATACTAACACAATTACATTGTTTATTCAACACATTATCTGTACTATTTATAAAATATGACTTCTTATTTTTTTTTTTTCAAATCATTTTCCACATGCAAAACAAAAACACTATCAAAGCAGAACTCTCCACTACAAATCACTGCATGTTCTGCAAAAACAGATTTATACCTAACTGTAGAACAATATATGTTAGAATAAGCAGATAGCTCTGTCATCATAGAAAAGATTAAGAAGCTGTAATGGAATTGGGCTGGATTTGTTTCTGGAAAAAGTAATAATAGATGGATAATTGAACTCAAGAAATTTTAAGATACTACCCATGAGATAGAGGGTTAAGAAAGTTTGCTAGAGTGATATTGGAAAAGTGTTGAAAAATCAGAACTTTTTATTTTTGAAGTGAATTTATAATGTATAAAAAGAATTGTAATATATGTGTGAGCATAAATAAAAAATAAAACTTGTATATTTAATACAAAGATTAAATATACGTAATAAAAATAAAATCGTGGTTATCTACAAGTATCCAGAAAATAAAATTAAAAAGTTTAAAAGATTAGTTTTGTGATAGCTATTATGCAAACAAATCTGTGAATTATATATATAGAATTTTAAAAAGCATTTTAAAATTAAATATATTCTGATCATTTGCGGTATTGTTTAATTTTTGTAGCACACTTTACCTTTTGAAAGTCTTGAACAACTGCTTATCTGTAACGCTCCATTGTATTTTATACTCTGCCATAGTCTTGTCAATAACAGCAATCAATATTGAATTTATTTAAGGTTTTTCAGATATTTATAATATAAATGGGATCTGCTTTCACCATAAAAACAATGCTCAAATTCATCATAAAATACTAGTGTATTTAGTCCAACTAAAATCTGCCTTTACAGATTCAGTGGCATCATATCCACTAAACTGAGGAACATACTGATTGGTTTTTATGATCTTGTCATCATATTTATAGAATTTTACAAATTATCAGATTAATCTTTTTTTCATTACATATGGAAAAGGAGTTTATGTCTCACTCCTATACCATAAATTAGATGAAATAACAGCTAAACTTATACCTAATTTAGTTGTTATAATTTTATTATTATAATGAAATATCCTATATTTAAACTTCTTAAATGAAGTATCAGCATTTTGGAGTCTGGGACAGCATCACAAATTCCATCATTTTTTGATCTAAAATGCTAAAATTAAAGTTCAATTTACATTCTCAAACTGATAGCCTAATTAAAAGTTCACTGGCTAATAAACTGAGTTTTTTTTTTAAAACATTAGTTACTAAAGTAAAATCTTGTGGTTACATTGAAAACATGTTTTGCATATCATATTTTGAATTAGCAAGAATAGCCTAATCATCAACTTATTGTAAATCTAGACAACAAAAAAAAATAAAATTCTTTTGCTTTTAATCAACTCAAATTAATAATTACCATTAACTGATACTACATCTTCATTTCTGCTTCATGTTACTATTTATAAATTGTTCTAAACAATTTATAAAAATGGAAAAAAAAAGTTGAAACTTCTCCGGATTAGCTGCTTTAAACCATTTTGGTTTAAGTCAATGATTCTTATTTGTCCTACTGTTGGCTTTTTAGAAAAAAATAACCAGTGCCCCTCCCCTCTGAAAATCAATTTTGTTAAAATAAACAAATAGAAAGATGCATGACAAATTTGCATTTTTTTTATGTATCTGTATACAGAAAGTAAAGAAAAATATTTTTAAAATAAAATATCTTAAAATTTTAAGTTATTTTTTAAAATCAACCATAGTAACATTCACATCACACAGAAAAGTAATAAAGAATAATATTAAATATCACAAATAATAAAAAATAATCATAATGAAAAGGATGAAGATGGTATGCTGCTATTAATTTATTATCAGCTCATTTTTTTGTCTGGAGATTTTAAGTCATCATAATTAGCTATTTGCAATTGCTTTTTTTTTTTTTTTTAATAAATTTGTAATCACACTGAATCTACATTCCACTAAATATGATAAAGGAAAAACAAAAAATTTTGTGCTGTAGTCTATAATCTAGGCTAAAGTGTAGATATTTCCTTTTGAAATAACAACTGTTAGTATCTGTCTAAATTTAAATTACTCATTTATTGCTTTTGTCAGTTCTCATAATTGTGGATATTCTCTATTTGTTCTTGAAAATGAAAATCAACTCCCTGTTGATGAATATGTTAATTTTAAAAATATCTTCAAATCACTGACAGTAATCAGTTTGGAGAATCCCCAAGTACTAACAATAGCAGCAACTTTTCATAATTTTTCGATATTAATAAATTGAAAGTGGCTGATTCGCCTCATCGTAGATTTATTGGTATTGAAGTTTTGTCACAAAAGCAGAAATAACAATTTTTGTTTTATTTAAAGTCAGCTTATAGCCTTGGAGCTGCAGATTTGTTTCATTAACTTTATTAACAAGTCTGTCAAATAAACTCATTTTTGGAATCAATCAATTGGCTTATAAAACATCATCTTTGTTTTCTAGAAATTCTAGCATGGAGTCAAAAAATGTACAAGCAGACATCATTTGATAGAAATTAACTTTTGTATGAATCATCATTTTTATTGCAAAATTCTTCAAATAATTAGTCATTCAATAATTTGCTTTGATTTTGTTTAGTGTTTCAATAGCATAATATAAGAACTTGTATAAATGATTATTCAGGGGGGTTTTTTTTGCAATTAAATCGACAATGTATAGTCAATACATTCAGAACTGCTCTTTTTTTTTTTTTTGCAAATGAAACTCTGTAGATTCTATCATCATTGGAACGCTATCAGTAGTAATTGGCAATATATTACTCAGAGAGGATTTCTTTTTCGTTAAAAAGTTTGCCCATGCATGAAATATTGGTTCTCATGTAGTATCAATTTGCAAATTTTTAACAAATAGTAATTTTTGAATTTTTTTTTTTTTTTTATGAATTATAACTATGCTAAAAGTAAGCTTTATTTTCTAGAAAAATTGACTCATCAAGTTGTATAGATAACTGGAATATTTTAAATGTATAATGAATCGTCAACATCTTGAATCATTTCATCAATTCTTTTTTGCATTGCATTATTGCTCAAAGAGATTTTATTAATAATATTAGATATTGGCCTTTGTATTATAGTACACATTACCTCATTTATAGCCAATAAAAATAGTTCTTCACCAATAGTATGCAGATACCATTTTCCTCATTTAACAATCAGTAACAAAATGTAAAAAGCATGCAACTCACTCAACTTTATTTACTTAATTGGATGCTATTGAAAAAGTTTTGTCAAATATTCTAGTAGTCTTGATGTTTTCTTTTGTTAAAACTTTTGAGCAAAACAGGCACATCAGAATTGTGTTGTTTGTAGGCCATTGAATAAAGCTATAGTTCAAATATTCAATACTATATTGTCTACATTTTTTCTTAGGTTTAATCATGATATTATCCATTTAAAAAAATAAAATTTACATGTTCATTTATTGTAATAAATGTATAAAGTTTCACAAGATATAACAAGCAATTTTCTTACCGAAACCAATATTTATTTTTGCAATAGTTGTGTTATTAGAATTGACAAAGCAAAACTCTCCATACAGTATTGCCAACCAGAGTAATCAATGAATGCCAGAAGGCTTGTGCATAAAATCCCTATCTAATGCCTACTCATCCAATATCCCCAGAGTAGTTTCTGGCTTGTGGCCATCGTCAGTGATGAGCTTTGTATCTGAGAGCACTGCACCTAGATCTTAGTATCTAATGCAATTCTACAGCACCCACCTTTTATCTCTACTTAACTACAAAACTATGAGAATGAAATTGAAAACACAAAAATATTTTTAATCTAAGCTCAATAGCTTATATAGTTTTATTGGTCTGAACTCAGTTCAGCACCCATACATTTTGGTTCTTTAACAACCATAGCCACCACTATCCTATTAGGCAGGATTGGTGTTAAACCATTAAGCATCACATGATCACTATCTTATACTAGCACATAATTATTTATAAACAAAGCAAAACTCTCCATACAGTATTGCCACCCTGTGCCAACCAGAGTAATCAATGAATGCCAGAAGGCTTGTGCATAAAATCCCTATCTAATGCCTACTCATCCAATATCCCCAGACTAGTTTCTGGCTTGTGGCCATCGTCAGTGAGGAGCTTTGGATCTGAGAGCACTGCACCTAGATCTTAGGATCTAATGCAACCCTCCACGCACCTTTTATCTCTACTTAACTACAAAACTATGAGAATGAAATTGAAAACACAAAAATATTTTCAATCTAAGCTCAATAGCTTATATAGTCATATGGGTCTGAACTCAGTTCAGCACCCATACATTTTGGTGTCTTTGGCTCTTTAACAACCATAGTTGATTTGCTTTGTTTATAAACAATTATGTGCTAGTATAAGATAGTGATCATGTGGTGCTTAATGGTTTATTAGAATTGCAGTAGTTTTTATATAAGAACAAAAGATAAACTCAAATACTAGTGAAACTAATTTTTTTTTTTGTTTGTTCAGCATTAGATATATGTATTTGATAATAAATTGTCAAATATATATTAAATTTAAAGTAAGTAATGTTAAAAAATGCATCAATATTCAACTTAAAATTAGTTAATCATTTTAATTATCTTTATTTAAATATTTTTTGCTTATTAACATGTTTTATTTATCAATTAATACAAATTATTAGATAGATATAAATCAATACTAGTATATTGTAAATACCAACTGATGAGTGCTGATTCAGCTTGAAGTGTGTATATTAGAGATCATTTATCTTATTCATGTGTGTGGTCATGTATATTGATTGTATAAAATGGAGAGGATAGCTGAAAAAAGCTTATAAGTCTTGTTCAAATCCCCTTTAATTCAATAGATATAAATATTAATGTTTAACAAGCTGTTTTTTTTTTTTTTATGTAAATAGTAAGACGAATATTAATTATACACTTTATAAGCTATGCACTGACACATAGTTGCTATGATTTTATTATTAGTAAACTCTAGAAAACAAAAATATACAGAAAATGTGTAAGAAACGTATAAAAATACTCGTATGTAAATCGCTGTTTTTCCATGAATATCGTATGTGAATTTAAATACTTATTATTGTATTTGTACTGTAATTAATTGCTTGATACACAATTCAAAAATAACATAAATTAGATTTCATATGTCACCTATTTACTAATATTATATATGTCACTAAACACAACCCACATTCTTGCTCATATATTCTGGACTTTCTAACAATATCCAGCATGCTTGTTTGCAACACCTATTTGTTAATATCTATCAGCAGACTTGATCACTGACTGGTTATAAGTTGCATTTTATGTTTTTATTCAAAAAATAAAATAATTACTACAACTTTATTTTCATTTTTTTTTTTATCTTCTGCGTTTGTGCCCCTGTATTCATTTATTTTTATTCATCACCCTTCAATTGACCCAAAGATACTATTGCTACTCTGTAATCATTTTAGCATCTTCCGAGAACGATAGCTTTTATTTTGGGGAATACTCGTTTTTAAAGCATGCTCTTTTTTTTTATAATCACGTTTTAAATTGTCTCGTTATCGCTATTTCCTAATTTTTGCAACGATAAAAAAAAACTAAATAATGAAACAATAGTGGCTTGTTTGAATTTAAACATTTTAACTTTAGCAGCTGGCATTGTTTATTGTTAGATTAGCATTTGATGTTTGTAGTTTCTTTTTATTCACTTTATTTTATAATGGAAAAAAAAAAATCAGAAACTTTCATGTTAATTTAAGTTTAATCAAAACAACTTTCTTTAAAAGAGTATTTTTTAGAATAATAATTATTGAAGTTAGTGCTTTCTGATTTAATCCTATATATAAGGATAATTCTCAAAGTCAGCAGCTGGAAAATTCCTTTATATATCCTCAGTTTTCCCTCCACGTCCTTGTTGTTTGTAGTCTTCATTTGAGTAACCTGAATTAATGCAATGAGTTAATCGAAAGAAAGACAGCCTGGCTCTCCTTTTAAAGCAAAGAAAAGGATGTAAAGTTAAGCACAAGAAATGTGGCTTACAGTAATGATGAAAGTATGATATTCATTTTGATCTGTCATTTTAGTATTAATTGATCACCTCTCCATCCCTAATCACAAAATAGGAAAATTATGAAATATATTCTTTAGTTAATAAAATTCTTTTTTCAAGTATTTTATTTTATATTATATTGGATTATCTATTTAATTTTTAACAGAAGGATACTAACTGCTGACAAATGTGTTTTAATAAAAAATGTTCTAATTGTTCAAAAAAAAAAAGAATTTATTTAAGAAATCCTCTAGTGATTCTTTGTATTATTGAAAAAGGCAATATTAAGCTTCTTTTTTTGAGTGTATCTGTTTATTAGATACCTGTGGCTTGCATAAAATTGAAGATTTACTTTATATTAATATTTCATGGTAGTAAACTATAAAATGTGAATACTTACTGTACTAACTTGTCATTGCTCAGTGATTACTCTATCTATATTAAAAACAAAATCAGTTCCAAAAAAATGTTATGAATTCTACTGAAAAATGCAATTTAATACTTTAATTTTCTGAAACATATAAAGGAAAGATAAAAAATCAAAGTTGTTTTATCATTGCTTGAAAATTACACAACAGTACATCAACATTTATTATAAATTTTGCATCTAAGGTTATTAAGCTCTTTGGAGTATAATTTTTCTTAGGATGTTGAAAAAGGCAAACTGTCATCATGGTCAAACAAAAATAATAAAATAAAAAGTAAAGACTTGCAAAAAAAATACAAATTTTAGCTTATATATTATTGTAGTAATTTCAAAAATGAGATCATTTAACTGTCATATATGACCTCATTAAAATAATATTCTCATTTTCAAAAATTATTGATTCACTGCATAAAATAAAAGTAAGTTTAATCCAGTTTTTTTTTTTTTATCCATAACCTTTCTTCACTACATAATACCTGTAAAACCCCTTATTTCATCAATCCATCTCAACTATGCTCTCTTTGATGGGGTTTTTTTTTTTACAATTTCTTTGGATCCAATGTAGAACTTCAATTGTCTGTCTATTATCTCTTCTAAGCAATAAAGTAGTCCAGCCCAGCTTTTTTTCAGTTACTTAATTCTTTCAATGTCACTGATACTTGTTTGTTTTCTCATCCATGTATTTAATTTTTTCATCTCTTCTTGTTACTCATAACATAATTATTCATGGAATTCTGAAATGTTATTTGCAAAAACAATCACATCATTAGAAAAATCTGGATGATTTAAATAATCTTCACTTTTATTCTTTTAGCTGCCCACTTTAATCCACAAGATACTTGTAAAACTGCTATTAAAAAATTTGTTGGAGATATAGAATCTCCCTGTTGAACACATTCTTTTTAATGTTATTTTTTTTTAGTATCCTTATAACCTAAACACTGCTATTGTGTTTTGATAAATATTCTTTAAAATATGTCGTATTTTGGATCTATTTTTTGATGATGTAAAGAATGCAAATAGAATCAAATGTTTTTTGTAATTTATAAATGCAAAGCATAGTGGAAACTTATATATATACTGTATTACTCCTTTTTATAACTTTACTCAATAATTGGATGAGATCCACTGTGTTAAAATCATTATTAAATCAAGCTTGATCTGTTGATTGATTAGAATCCAAAGTTTGTTGCGGCAAATTGTAATTATCTTGTAAAGATTTTATATAGAAGACTGATAAGTCTATAAATTCTAATATCTTCTTGGTCACCTTTTTAAATGTTAGTATTATTACAACATTCTTCCAATCATTTAGTTTATTTTGATTATTTAGACATATAGTTTTGCCAACATTTTTTTCTTTCTTCACTCACTATTTTTCAAAATAATAATAATTCCATCATTTATTGCAGCTTTTCTTTTTTCAGAAGGTGTAATAATTGAAGGGGATATTTTGTTTTTTTTTATTCATTATTCTTATATGGTTCTTTATAAAAATTTTCACACATTTTATGATATCATCTCTCATTTTAGTAATAATTCCATTTTTTTTATTGCTGAAACAACTTTACTTCCAATATCAAGATTTTGGTTTACACTTTTGAGATTCATTAGATTTACAAGCAATTTTATATATGCTACTGATATAGCATTTCATAATGTTGAACATTCTTAATTTCTGCAGCTAAATCTGCAACTGTGCCCTGATTACATTCCCTCAAATAGGAAAAAAAAAAATGAAAGTTTTTTTACTAGAAACTTTTCAAGATTGGAAAAGGCAATATTTTTTTTTAGTGTTAAAAAATGAAATTATTTGTATAAGTATTTGTAATGAACTAATAGTAGGAGCATTATAGTAACAATGCATCAGAAAATAAATATTTGGTAGATGTTGTGAACTTATCAAAAAATTTGTTTATATCAGAATATCTGGTGAAAATGACATCCAATAGCATCAAAAAATATACAAAGAGTTGAAGTGTTTTGTGCATTCAGTTGTGACAGATAATACATCTAATGTTTCACAAACACAGACTGCAACAACATGAATATGATAACCATGACTGCTTAACATATCTTTAAATCTCTTAACTAATGATTGTTTCCAGATTAAAATAGCATATTGACAGTGTTAAATATTTTAATCATTTTGCAAATTCTTCAGGCAATGAGAGGCTCCAAAACTTATGCCACCTAAAACTAATTCCCAACAGTTTAATGGATTATCTTGATGCTTACATTTAAAGACTATCTCACTTCTAAAAATCTGTGAATGTAATCACAAAATTGATAATAATATACAAAAAAAAGTCAAAAGTATGCTTAAAAGGAATGTTAAAGATATAATTTGCATTTTGAAGCCAATCACTGAAATTCTTTTTGAAACACAAAAAAAAGAAACATGTTCCATTGCTCTTGTTGTGTGTCTATAGAAATAATTTGAACATATTTATAAACAGATAAATTTTAACTTTGACTCTTTTTTTTTTTTTGTATGCATAATTCAAACAATTCTATCAATCATTTTTTCAAAAAATCTACTGGTATTACAAATGTCAGCTATAAATATTATAAGAGCCAATAAAGCACAATTGAAAAAATTAATCCTAGTGTATTTCCCATACTTGAACAACTTTTGACTGCTCAAAGTATCTTTAGTTAATGCAGAAAAAATGTTTTTTTTGGTTTAGTTTATTCAAAGCTTCAAAATAGACTAGGAAATAAAAAGGTCTCTAAATTAGTATTGTTATTCAGTACTGCTAATGCTAATGATTATTTTTGATTATGTATTTCTCTGAAAATTGCTTTTGTGTTTTGTATCACTAATTATTTAGATTTAATTCTATGTAGTAAGTAAGGTAAATGTTTAATATTAGCTTATTTTAATTTCATCTATTACTTATAGCCAATGAAAATATAAAAATCAGAAAGAATAAATCTAGGAAATATTCTGTGAATTTTAAAATGGAGAACATTAAAAAAATCCAAAAATTAAAAAGAAAGTTAAAGAAATTAAAATTGGTAGAGATAGTATATATATATAACCTATAGATGGTATAAAAGAATCCAAAACTAATGGAGAAACTAAAGAAGACTCTTAAGTTGAAGATTTTACACTTGTTAACAAGACTGTGAAGGAGTCTAAAAACAATATAGAAATTTGAGTTCTATTGTAAAATTTAGAAATTGCTATGGAAAATGTATTTCTCCCAAACCACAGATGAAGATTGAAGAAAAGCCAGTGGAAGAAAATCACCTTTGGCAAATATTTTGAAAACTTTAATTGGAAAAACTATTACTCTGAGAATTGAATTAAGAGTGTCCATAGCAGAAATTAAAGCTTGAATTAAGAAAAATATATATACCTAGGCAGCAACAGATTTTTAATAATAACAATTGGAAGATAAAAATTTATCAGTATACACACAGTGAATGTTCTTCACTTAATATTACATCTCAGAAATGGAATACAGCTCAATGGTAATAAAGTTATTAATTTTGTAGATAGCCAGGTCAATGAGATTAAAATTAATGTTAAGACTTGAAGATGAAAACAAAAGGAGACTGCAAACCCTAAAGCACTACAAGCTTTGTAAGAACTAAATATAAATTTGTTTCAGATAGAAAAAAATAAAACAGTAAAGGCTAAGAAAGAAGTCGAAAAAATGCAAAATATGAGTGATTGTGGCAATTATCTAATACACAGTAATGTATAATATGAAAGTTTTATTGTTTGGCCAACATATGCAAATAAGGCAAGTTTAAATTGAAGGAGAGCTACTATGTCTTTATTTTAATATTTTATTTGGAAACTGATCATGAATTTGGATAAAAAACATGAATTAGAAATAACATGAATGATGAAGAAAGAAAAAAATTGTTTATGGTGCTAAAAGAAGCATAGGGAGGGAAAGGCGATTGGTGTATTATGAGATTTCAAAAAATATTAAGGAAATGAGGATTGTGTGGTATTAGTAGTGCTTTCTAATGTATTTAATTTTGTTTTCTGAATTGCTATCAAATGATTGTAGTAGCACTGTCATTATTTGATATAAAATTAAACAATGATTAAAGAAATGGAAGCATTCATTGAATTTTTTTTGTCTTTGCTGGAAAATATCACTAAAGATGAGGTAAAAAAATTATTTGCTGGATGCATGTTAAGAAAATGTAAATAACTTTTTTAATAAATCCATTTACTTCTGTTTCTAATCACGACTCAATCCTTTTTTTTTTTTCAAAAATATACAGTACATATAGCCATATAATTCTATAATTAAAACCACTTCTTTTCTTTTCAAAAACTTTATTTGATGTATATATATATCCACTTATTTCCAACGTTTCGACTATCTTTACTCTATAGTCATTTTCAAGGATTTGACTCCCTTCTCAAAAAACTTTCCCTTTTTACATTTTTTTTTTTTTTTTATCCTTGAAAATGACTATAGAGTAAAGATAGTCGAAACATTGGAAATAAGTGGAAATATATATACATCAAATAAAGTTTTTGAAAAGAAAAGAAGTGGTTTTAATTATAGAAATATATAACTTTTAATATGCAGCAAGAAACAAGACTACTAGCAAAAATTATGAATCCAACCAACCATATGTATTGGTTATAGCTTCAACTTATGAAATTAAAAAAAAAAAAATAACAAAAGGATATAAAATTAAAAAGAATCTCATAAATTCATTTAATACATCCAAAATATAAAAATAAGGCTGATGTAATATTGATGTACAGATATACAATGAAAGCAAAATAGATATAGAACAAGAAAATAATGAATGGAAAAATGATTAATTTTGTTTCTCACTGTTGAGAGGGTGAGGGTTCAGAATGGAGTCACAATATGAATTAACAACCATGTGAAATAGCACATGGTTAGACAATTCAGCAAGATTTAAAATAAATAAAACTAGTGTTATTATTGTAGTTTCATGGTTTTAAAAAGATTAAAAGAAAAAACAAATTAGATATTTACATATTTTAATTTTTTAAATGTATGATCACAGATGCTGTAGGATCAAAAATATAATCATTTGAGTATATAATGAAAGGTATATTATTTGTAGCAAGAAGTTTTATTATGTTAAATAAAATTAGTTTTTATTCTTACACATTCATTATTAAATGTATTTTTTTTAATTATTAAGCATGGGAAAAAAAACTAATATTTTGTAAACAACTTAATATGTTGCTTTAAGAAAATAAGATAATTCATTTATATATAGTCAAAATAAGAGTCATAGATCACATGACCCTATCTCTTAAGCTTGAAGTTATAAACAGTGAGGATTGCCAATTCCTCTACAAGCTTTATGATAAATGCTTAGCCAGAGCCAGCACTTAAAATATCTCTGTCAGGAACCCCTCCCCAAACCCCTGACCATGGTTTCATGCTTTGGCACTCTTCAGAGAGGTGTCAGGGTAGGTTCAGACACGATCTAAAAATACCAACCCAAAGCTAAGCACTTAGCTAAAAGTTATCTATTGAGTGGAAAATCTGAAATTTTCAGACATCTACATGTCTTCAAACCCAGCTATCCAACTCAAATAGCTATATGGGGCTGATAGATCTTCAGCCATACCAAGATTAAAATGCTTATCAATAATGTTATTAATAATATCCTCAGCAGATAGAAAGATTAATATGTGAATTGTGGAAAACATGCTTTTTGTCTAAATTCATCTACAAAAGAAGATAATTTTGACTTAGTAGAGAACAGTTGTTACTGAGAGTAGAGATCAAGGCAAGCCATTCATCTGAAATTCAATTGAACCTGAAATAAATGAGAATCCTAAAACAGTCATCATAATATTATTGACTAATTATAATTTTGTGTACCAATCATGATGATAAGAAGATAATTTGGAAAAATACGTATTAGAATATTTCTCAATAAAAACTGCAATCTCATTAAAGGGTGGTTAGTGAGAGACTCCTAGAAGTGTATTGATAATGGGCCTCAGATATGTAGTTTCTCAGAGAAAAAATAATAGACTACCTTGAAAAAATTGCAGATTTAGGCTATGAAATAAGCCTGCCTGACTGACATGTTAACCTGAACTGCTACAAGCCTAACATGCTAAACTTCTGGTTTGAACGTATACTGAGAATCTAGTGAAATGATGGATGCTTGAAACAATTCAAACAATATTCTATTTATAAGTCATTACCCAAAAGAGAAGCAAATTTCCAAGATTTGTTATAAACAGCTTAAAGATTGTTAATTTATATTTTATTCAGTTTCTGAAATCCCTAAATTTATTAACAAATTTGTTATTTTTCTTTATAGTCATATTTTAAACAGATTTATCTTTTCCTCCCTCCCCCCTTGTAAAATCTTGATGGGAGTAGAATGTATTCATGGATATATTCTCAGAACAAAATGAATGTTTTAAAGTTTAATTAATGAATTTTCAATAATATATTTAACCCCATGTTTTAATTTATAAAATAAGAACCAAGTATTTTTGAAAAATGTATCTACTCTATCTTTATTTTTGATTATTTTAATAGTAATTAATCCCATGATATAATGATATTAATATTAGTTTGTTAAAATAAAATTGTTATTGTTAATAAGCAAATGTTTTTTTTTCCTCTCGTTTTTATTTAAATGCATACATTTATTTCCATGGTACATATTTAATTTAAAACCATTGTATATATATGTAATCAATATTATAAAAGTTATGCTCTGCACTCAGCAATCAGAAGCAATAACAATGAGAAAGTAATCTTTCATTTTTTTTAATTTTTTTTTTTTTAGCAAATTCAAATATTGGCTTGTAAGAATGCCATTTCTTTCAAGGAAATGGTAGCCATAGTAGATAAGTTTTATTCTATTTATCAAGTGGCTCTTTAAATGATCAAGAGATGGTTGATTAAAATTAGATGGTCTATCATTGGATAAATGTAGTGCAATTCTCTTATAAATAAAATGGAACTTGGTTTGATCATCATTATTATTTTTATGATTCTATAATATTTGAAAATTATGAGAGAATCAATATTGAGGCAGTTATCTGTCTCATGGCATGCATCAACATATTAGTGTGTATGCATGTATATATATATAAAGTTGAAAAGAAAATAGAAGTAAACTCAATTTTTTTGCATTTTTATTTAAAAGTACATGCATTGGCATAACAGTTAAGGATTAAATAATAATTTTGATATTTAAAATTATTATAAATTATAGTTACAAATTAAAGATTTAAAAAGGTCTATTTAATGTTTATTCTGATTTTAATAATTAAAACAAGCTTGTTTTTAAGTTACAAGTAGATATTATTGGTAATTATAAAATTCCCCTATCTATTTTTAATTAAATTGAGAAATGTATTTTAATTAAAGCTTGTGATAAAATTAATATATACTCTGATGTTGTTGGAAGGATTAAAATTATTTTTAGTTAATGTAAATTGAAAAGAGTCATTAACTTTTTTCTCTTAATAAAGTAAAGAATTTATCTAATTCTTGTTTTCAAATTTCACCATACAGTGTACCTATACTTTACCAAAGTGAATTATTGAAATATTTGTAGTGTTATTTAGAATGAAAAAATTTCATCAGTATTTGAATAGGGTAGAATTGAAACTAATAATTGAATATTTCCAAGTAATATATCTATCAATATTACTATAATAGAATAATAAATTAATCACTTATAACTAAAATTTACAATATAGTAAAAGAAAAGACATAGGCCACAGTAATGCTTTGTCTAGAATAGAAAGTGAAGTAATTAGAAAAGATGTTTTCTATAACAATCACCAGTAAAAATGGTATTAGAATGAAGCATCTCAAGAATTGGATTAAAAAATATGGTCAAGTCAATCATCTAATAATAAAATACATTAGATAAATTATTGTGATGGCAAGTAATATATTTAAGATGAAAATTGTGCAATGGACACTCAGGCATTGCTCTTGTAAAGGCACTATCATGAGACTTAAAAAAAAATTATCAAACCATTATGATAATGCATGGAATATACTAATGAAAAAGAATAATAACTATCTATGAATAGCCCAGTCTTCTTATTAAAAAACTAGAAATTCAATTCTGAATGGATTCAAATAATGATAACATCTGACTGTACCATTCAGAAAATATGGTCTGAAAATAAAACATACGATTAAATCTGTAAATAAAATTGGATTGTATAATACCTTAATAAACTAATGAGGGGGGGGGGGGGTCACAAAAATAAATTGTTTCTAGAGAGCTAAAAATGGAAACTTGCCAAGAAGATGCTTTAACCATATAAAATATAAGAAACACTTTAAAGGGAAGAAGAATAATGCATACCACTCAATAGTGGGAAGAAGTAGTTCAATCATGTGATGATAAAAAGACAAACCAATATGCAGATAAAGTATGAAACAGAACTTAGTAATTCGAATAGATTATATGAGCATGTTTATAAGCTGCTCTTTTAAAAACTTGTCCAAAGATACATCAGGTAGGGAGTACTATTATAGCTCTGGAGTTTTGACCATGCATATATAGATATCAATTGAAATAAGTCAAAGGTTTATATTTGTAAAGTTGTGCAAAATTTAAAAAAAAAAACATGCTGGGACTATTATCATAGTGATTCTGATGCAAATATTATGTTGGTTTTTTTCCCCCCAATAATATTTTAAACCTGCTATTATTAAGAATTACTAATAAACAGGTATGAATAAAATCTGATTTCAAGTTCAACATAGAAGAAATAGTCAACTTTAAAAGAAATTGGAAGGTAAAGTCTTCATGGGAGCAAATTTTATATTTTGATGAATTAACATTAGTAAAAAATTAAGGAAGCATCATTTAAAAATGCTTATTTATATATATAAATTAATAATAGGAATTTATATAAAGTGTACAATTTTATTAATCTGCTTGCTATTGTTTCCGAAGAAATATTTTACTATCATCGTTTGTATATTGATAACACCTGCAAATAAATGTTAGTCATGATCCAAAGCATCTTTGGACAAAAATTATGGAATTTATTAATATCAAATTCATAATGTTTGATTGAATACAAGTATAATTTATATACCTGGAGATATGTAATTATATAAGGGCTTTGGACGCAGACTTTCAACTCTTCAGCTATCCAATCTATCTCATACAACCAATACACAAAACTACACACATGCATAAAAAATGATCTCCAATATATGTATTTCATGTCAAATCAGCATTCCTCAGTTGATCCAGATTATCTCCCACACATATTTATAATCAGTGCTCAGTTTATATTAAAATAGCAAATCTCCAAACTTTAATGGATAGGCTTCAATCTACTCCATTCTCCAACTCTTCAGCCATCCATTCCATTGAAAATCTGATAATAAAATGTCCAAATCCCTCATTGATGCCAATATTATTGTCATGCCTATATTGGCTTTAAGTCACTCTGACCCCTCATGTATAGGACCTTATCCATTTAAATACATAGAAGAGGGATGGATAGGATACAAGCTAAATTTGCAATATTTGATTGAATACAATTTTAATATATATACCTGGAGTTATGTAATTATATAAGGGATTTGAATACAGACTTTCAGCATGAAGTATTTATATCAGATCTTTTATCCATGTGTGTGATCATCTGTATCGGTTGTATGAGTTAGATTGAATAGCTGAAAGGAATTTGGAAGTCTATGTTCAAATCCCTTATATAATTATATAACTCCAGATATATAAATACTTGTATTCAATGAAACATTACAAACAGCCTCTATTCTGCCCATCCCTTTTCTATGTATTTAAATGGATATGAGGGTCATAATGACTTAAGGTCAACATGGGCATGACAATAATATTGGCATCAATGGGGGATTTGGGCATTCCATCATCAGATTTTCAATAGAATGGATGACTGAAAAGTTGGAGGATGGAGTAGATTAAAGCCTGTTCATTAAAGTTTGAAAATTTGCTATCTTAATATAAACCAAGTATTGATTATATATGTGTGTAGGAGATGAAGATCTGGACTAACTGATAAATGCTGGTTCAGCTTGAAATATGTACATTGGAGGTCATTTATCTTTCATGCATGTGTGTGGTCATGTGTATCAGTTATATGAGATAGATTGGATAGCTGAAGGAAGCTTGAAAAAACCCTTTTATAATTTAAATCAATGAATGTAATTTATTAATTTTAGGAGACTTTAGAAAAGTTTTCTTGTATTCATAATAATAATTTTTTAGCTATAAATGATGAAACTATAGTTTTTTTCATTGTTAGCCATTATACATTTACAGATATTGTTCAACTAATTAAAATGTCAAATAATTGAAGTAATCGGTGCTATTAAAGATGTAAAGGATAATAAATCAATTTATATTTATTATATTCCTATTTTTATTATTAAAGGTTGTGTAGAGTTTATTGTTTCTGTATTAAGCCATGCATTCATATTGTCTTTCTATTAAGTATCTAGTGGTATTCTGATTTCAAAGAAAGGCTATATAAATAATCCAAAAAATTATAAGTTGATATCATTGTTTCACTTTTTTTTTTTTTTAAAGATGAGTGTATAATTCATTCTTATTTTAAATCAAGATATATATATATACACTCAGTTTTCAGCATGGATTTTTTCCAAAAAAATCTTGGAAAATCTTATAATAATATATGATCCTATGGTTAATACAGTCTCAATAAAAGCTTTGATATTGTGAATTATAACTTTTTATTATTTAAATTGAATTGTTTCAATAGTTTTTTTCTTTTACAATGGTTTTTAATCCTGCTTAATTGAATGTTCAAATTATATTTCTTATAGTTTCAAAGAATCTGAGATCTTCTATTACAAAAATGAAGTCCCTCGAGAATGTATTCTTGGATTTATTTATATATGTACTTATATTATACTTCAAATTGTTAACAATTGTAATATATTATACTTTGATAATGTTATAAAATTATTTCTTAGAATTGATCATTTATCTTATCATGTAAGGTTGCAAAGTTCAATAAATAACTATGATTTGGTGTAAAAAAGATGATTGTTAATATTGGAAAACATCTTATTATAATAAAATGTATCCCACTTCTTTCATTATTCTATTAATAATATTAATTTTAGAAAAGATAGGAGACAAAACTTAGGAGTCTGGTTTAATAGTAACAGTCTGTATTTAATCCATATAAATGAAATTACTCTTGAATGCAATAGAATTATTGAGATCGTCACATTTAGATAGGAGGGGTGAATCCAAAAATAACCGAAATTGTTCTCTGGTAAGTATGCCTATTAGCGTACATGCTTCTGCTGTTACATACCTCTTTCAAGGACCCTTTTGCATCAATCTGCCATATTACATTACTGTGCGAAATCATGATGCCATGTAGTACATTTTTTTATAAAGTGACCATTTTGCTTATTTGGTGATTTTTAACTGAAATTTCTGTTTTCTTTTAAGGAAAACAGTTGTAATGATTGAAACAAATTGTATGTAAACTGTTCTGAGGAGAATGCAAGTTTATGAATAACTTAATGAAATTGTCAAATTGACCATGTCCCAAAAAATGCATAGCAAATGAAATCCAATGTCAAAATAATGCTATTTTTTTATTGACACAAATAGCATTTTTCTTTCAAAATTAGTTCTTAACGGTCTATTATCATTTTATTTACAAGTTCTGAAATAATTGTATGATGCAGTAAAATGTAAACATCCCATTTTGTGGCAAAAGGATGCGTGCAAGCTTCGCCACAACAATTCTGTGAACAGTCTTGAGTGTGAAACAATTTTTAATTTAATTCAACATGATCCAGCTTATCTATCAGTCATATTTGCTTGAACTCTAACTGTATGACTTCTTTTTATTCTCTTGAATGAAAAAATGCCTTTTTTTTTTTTTTCTGCTGACTTAGAAGTGGTGAAAAAAAATAATAACTGAGGCATTAAAAGTTTTGGACTACTTTGAAAACCAAAAAACATGTTTAGACTGGTGTATTGCATTAATTAAATGGACAGTACTTTGAAGGAGATTAAATTTACAACACTTAAGATAAATAAATAATTTTTTATTATAAAATTCCAGTTATTTTTGGTCCCCACACTTATATTTTTTTTTATTTTACATAATACTTGTTCAAATAATTAGTTATTATTCTGTTGTTTAGAATTCAGATACAAAATATTGTGAGAATAGATTGCTGAATATAATGAAAAGGTTTTTTGAGTACATAAATGTACAATGAAAAAAGGATGTAGAATAATATGTTATGTCTAAGAAAAATCTTTTTAGATAAAATAGATATACCAGAACTTAGTCATAATATAATTTATCGAATTAATATAAGATAAAATGGTGATTTATTTTATATTAAAAAATACAATCATAACTGTTATAAAAATTCAGCCATGATTAGAATATCTATGTTGTATAATAAGCTATATTTAGAAGTTGATATTTTCAATTGTTACATGCTTAATGAATTGAATTAAAATGATGATGATGAGAATGAAATATTACTAACATATAAAACCTATTTAAATATTTATCACTATCATCTGTATATTATGATGATGATGAGAATTAAATATTGATAACATAAAAAGTAGTTAAACATTATGATTCTGCTGCAAATTTTTCTAAAGATGTGAATCATAGATTGTTAATTCTATATGATATGGCTGGTATTAGAATATAAACAAGTACAGCCATTTTAATTTCAAAAGAAAAAAAAATAGAAAATTAAAAAAGTTAAAAAGCAATTTTGCAATAATTATATAACATTATCCAATCCCAAAATTGCAAATATGCCTGCATTCATATCACATGCTGTTCATTTCATATATTTATTTGATATCTTACATGATATCTTTTAACTTTTCTTTAAAAGATTTCATTATCTTGCCTAATTATATATTTCCATTGTATTAATTTCATCCCATTGAAAGCAATCGACATTGTACCTCTTTATATCTTTGAAATAATATTTCTCATAATGGAAATGGAAATTATCTCCTACAAATTCACCATAAGATACTTTTGAAGAAATCTATTAGTGTTCATTTTCCTCATATGCCGAATCCAATAAAGATGTACTATTACAATAGTTGATTCAATATCACAGCCATCATAAAGAGAGCTTTATGATTGTGTTTTTGTGTGGAATAATTGTTAGCATATCCATCTGCATACCACAACTTTGGATTAACATAAACTTTTGAAATATTTTTTTAGATCACAAACAAGACTGAGATTTTAGATAGAAAGTCCATAGCTAATTTAGCTATTATTAACTAGAATCTAAGTTAATCAGATGAATATCAATGATTAAACTGTAAAAATAAAAAAATACTCCTTAATGTGATATACCTTAAACTATTGGTGAGAACGATATGATAATCTTATGAACACTGAACCCATGAATATTTTTGTCATTCTATTTTCAGAGTATTACAGGGCATTTATTTAAATGATAATTTTTCGATCAATTATAGTAAGTCAATAGGATCCGCATATTGTAACAGTCAATGGATACACTCATATTTGCCATCAAAGTATATTTAATGTAAATAGATATGAAAATCTTGGAGGAAGAATTAATCAAGCCATGCATTGATAGCTGCAAATTTATGTAATGGAACATACATGCATATGGAAGATTAAATTCATATATCAAGTTAAAGGAACAAGTCAATTTTATTGGAACAATGATAATAATTCATTTTAATGTGATCTATACATTTGATTTATTTTTCCTTCCAATAGACTTTATTTTATAGCTTGATGTTTTGTGATTTCAAAGTAGGTGGTCTGTGCCTTCGAAATGATTTTCTCAAAACAAGCATGACTAAGGTATATATAATTAATGGTAGCTGATTCCAGAAACTGGACTCACATATTAACTTCAAAATAAATTCAAAAGTAATATCAACTAAATATAAAACTCTTACAGCAAAATACTCATTTTAGTGCCATCTTGAAAATCAGAAGCCTCGAGAAATGTACTTTAGACCCATTGCAGATTTTCATTCCTAACACTTTGGACTAACCATACATCAAAAGAATGAATTAACATAAATTTTAATCTCTGTGCTTTTCATTTAGCTTTGCAATATCCCATAATGATTTATATATATATATTTTTTAATAATTAAATTCAGAATCAGTCATCATTCCTCTGCTTAGCCTTTCACTAAATATATGCTTGTCATTATGCCCAATTTAAGCGTAAACTTAAGGGCTAAATTAATATCTTCTGCTACACTGATTCCTTGAATTTTAAACAATTTATTTTTAAAAAATTGTAAAGATTAAAGTTAATTTAAACAACTAGTAAACTCATTTTCTTTAATTAACAATTAAAATATCTTGTATATAATCTTTAAAATAAATTTTAAATAAAGTAATAGAATTTAAAGATGAGCCATTCATATTTTCTTATGACCACAACTGTAAAAATCATTCAAAAATATTAATAATTGTGGCAGAACAAACAATGTATGTAGACAAGTCAATGACATTTTTAATTTTGTTTATTGTACTTTATTTATTCATCTTAATCCATAGCAGAAATATCATTGAATAAATTGTTTGAAATGAGAAAATCTGTCTCTTTTGAAATGAATATATTTAAACAACAAGATATAAAAACATTGATAAACATAAGCAGAGAAATTAAATCTATTGCATACCAAATCTGAGAACACATTCCTACTAGCCCTTAAAGAGAGTAGAGAAATCTCTACTATATATATAAATCTATAGCAATCCTTTCTTTTGTCAACAAAATAGAGGAATTTCTCATGTCTGTTATACATAAGTAACAATTATATTTCCACAGGATACTTAATCCACCATTGAAGGAATTTTTTACCCCCAAAAAGATTTAGATGGACAAACATTTGTGGAGTAGCTGTATAAATATATACTGTTTCCCATATATGTATTCAAAAATATAATTTTCAGAAAGATGTATCCACATCTTAAACAGAGAGGTCACCTGCAGGTAATAAGAAATATACATACACAGAGTTATTTATAATATACTTTATTTACACATTAAAAAAAATTAAACCAAGAAATGCTTAAACAGATAATTTTTATAAATCTTATAATATCTGTTCATGCATATATTCTTTCTATAGCATTTAAAATCTTAATGAACAAAGAAGTGCTTCTTTAAAATAAGTATATTTCTAATAGCATAATACTCTTGTTATAACATTTAAAATCTTAAGTCTTATATATATTGTAACCAGTTGACTACATTGCTGGATTAAAAATAATTAGAGGTTGGCAGCATGTTCCTCGGGTTTAGTGTTAATTAATGGAGAAAATAATATTTAATTTTCCCATGCATATTTTTTTTTTATAATAATGGATCTTCAATTAACTAAATATTTTAAGTCCCAAAATGTTAGTATGAAAATTCTCAAACAATAAATTTGTTAAATAATATAATTTTCATATGTGAATATTTCAATGAGTTATAAATGACTAGAAGGGAGAGAAATTTATAAAATAATGTAAACAAGTTGTTTTTTTTTCAATCTCTCTTCATAATTATAATTAATTAGTAGTTTTAATTTAAACTATGAAAATGTACTAAGAGAAAAATATTTTTTTTTTTTTTTATAAATTATTTAATATATATTAATTTTAACCTTAAGCGAGAGATAAAGTTTAATTTTTAATAGTATTCTTAAAAAAGAAAAAAATAATATTTTAATACTTTTAGTAAATTTTACTTTTAATTAGAGTTTTTCTTCTATCTCTCTTCACTGCAAAAATCAAATCAGCACAATTAACTGATCTTGTTTTCCTTTTGCAATAATTTTTTTTTAATTAGAAAGTAATATCAAGAATTTTATGATGTTAATTTCAGCTCTTGACTTGTTTTTCAATGTCTGTGATTAAGGGAAATAACTGAATAATTGTATTTGTTAAAATTTACCTAATTGGTTTTAAAAATTATCATGTTAGAGACATATTGTGATTGGCTTATAGTCAAGATTGTTTTAAAAAAAATAATAGGGGTGAATAAGCCAGAAGACACAAGTGTCTGGTAAGTAGATATTCCTAACTTAGCTATTGAAGAGAGCATTCAAGTCTTAAATCCAATAGCTAAAGAAGAAAAAAGCAAAAGTTTTAACCAAGTTATTGCATAGAATAGAAGTTTAGTCATAAAAATAGTTTCTACAATGAAAACCATGTGTTAAATTCAGTTAAAAGCTTGACATCTTTTTCCATGTAACCTGCCTTTCCTGGAATAAAAATGAGAAGTTACCCCCTGAAGTAATTGAAAATTTGTCTTCAACCAAGAGCATGAATCTGTGTTAGTCTCATCTGGAAATTGTAGAAAGAACTGGATACAATTTGTTATTTTTAACATGGAAATACTGCACATCAGGAAAAGGTCAAATTAATCATTTTTATGTATAGGAAAAAAAAATGGTAAAATTGTAACTGGAAAGGACTTCACAGAAATAAAACCATGGTTGAAGGTTTTGTGTGTGTGCACTAAATTTTTATGTATAGTAAAAAAAAGGTTTTTTTTGGGTTGTTGTAAGACTTGATCATTCTAAATATTTTCATTAATATTTTTAAATTGTGAAACTTTTTTTTAAATTCAGTCTTTTTTTAAAAAAAAAATTATGAAATAGTTTTTAAAAAATTTAATTTTTTGAAAATTAATTTTTTTTTTTTTTTTTTAGAAACATGTTTTTTTCTTTTCATTCATTTTTCCTCCTAAAAACTTAACAAAAGGTTAATTGAGTAAATCAAAGATTAACTTTGATTTTGAAAATATTTTTCCAACTCCTATTTATTTTAAAGAAATAACTTAATTAACTAAAAGTTAATTTATAAATAGAAATCAATTGATTGATCATAATTTTTATGAAAATATATTTTTTGATGAAATGAATGTTTAAAATTTCATACTATCATGTCATTTTTATATTTATTGTTAATCAATTAGTTATTAAACAATTGTTTTTAAAAATATTTTTAGTCTTAATTTCTTTATTCTATCCCATTCCTGTTGCATAAATTCCAGTGTGTGTGACCTTATTTCATGACTGCTTAATATTCTAGGATTTTTTTAAATGATCTCAATAAAACTATTTACTTATAATAGGATAAACCTATGAATTATTTGAAGTGATTTATAATAAGCTGCTTTATTTATCTCTTGTTCACAGTAATAGTTTATAGGATTGTTGCTTCCTGAGCTACATTCATGTGTAACAGTTATATGGATTGGGGTTTATATTTAATGTTATGGACATCCAGTGGATGCTGATTTCCTTACTTCTGTAATGCTGGATGGCACAAAAGAATATCCTTTAATGTCTATGCACTACATTTCACTTTTTTTTATTAATTAGAAATTAAGTTCATAGTTCACCAGTACATTAATAAGTGGACAGAGCATTGATGATGGTCAGGATGTCTTTAGTATCTCAGCATTATTTGATTTATGGTTATATTTTGCTGGAGTAGTACCTAAGTGTGTGCATCCAGATTGTTTGTATTCCTGCTTTAGGTTTGGCAGTGGTTAAATAATTAGCTTGGTCTACAGTGGACCACTTTTAAATTGAGTCACAAGATTGGCTGGTGATTTTTTTTATTGTTGATCATTCAAGATAATGAATGATTATTATTACTTTCTGTTTAATGCTGAGAGAACTTATAGTTAGTCTTAGTTCTGTGTTGATCTCTCATGCTCATTATATTCATTATTATTTCTTTTATATTTTGTTTTCAAATGGCTTCCTAATTGTGGACCTGATGATGAAGTACTAGTGACCTTTACTACAAAATTGCCACTCAACTTTATTTCAAATATAACCACATCTGAGAAATTAAAAAAAAGTATGCATTTTGTGCAGAATTAATTTTAGAAATTACTGTGAAATATGTGACAAGAGTTGATGATTATAAATTATAAAATAGTAGTTTTAATATATAAGGAATCCATAATTAGGGTTGAATAGAAAATCTGATGTTTGAGATTGGATTGGGTTTTTGATTGTTGGAGTTTATTTAGCTGTACTTTCAGCTTTGATGACAGATGGAAGTTTTTGCCATTGCTTGAGGATACAGTTTTCATGCAACTCTGAAGTGTGTAATAATTATAATAAAAATATCACATTGGGAAGAAAAAAGTCTAATCTATAATATATTAATGCATAATAAGAGAACACTCCCTCTCTTATAATTCATTACTGCATAGTAAGAGCACACCCTCTCCATTCTATTAGTTTCTTACTGAATGCACTCCTTCTGCAACTTTGTGGGCATATAATACACACATATAAAATAAACATTAAAAACATGTGGATATATAATACCTATGCTGATCAGTGATATTACACAAGGAGGGGGGGTCAACAAGATAAATTTCAATTCATGTTTTCTACACATTAACATATAAATACAAAAAATAACTATATGCATCTTTATCTAACTCTGTAAACATCCATCCATTCACATATATATAGTTTAATTTTACTAAGATATTAATTTCTTAACTAAATACAAAAAAAATTATATACATCTTTATTTAACTCTATATACATGCATACATTTATATACATTAATTTAATTTTACTAAGACATTAATTTCTTATATATATATAAACTCTATGCATACATACATTCATATACATATAGCTTAATTTGGACAAAATGTTAATTTGTGAAATTGATATATTTCAAAAAATAAAACAACAAATTTAAATATTTTCTACATATACCAATGGGGGAGGGGTTGTACACACTACATTTGTGCCCTTTAAGTATTTCAAAGATTCATCTGCAATATTCATTCAAGGAAATATTATTACATAACACTGGCTTCTATGATGACCATTTCTTTCTTCTCTGCTAAAACAAAATTTTCCTGCACGCTCTCATTTATAAAGCTCTATTGAAATGTACTTTAGTGAACAGGAGAAATAGATTTTAATTCAGCTACATTTTCTTGCAAAGCAGAGTTCAGCATAATATATTTCACATGGTGATTATTTTAAAATTAAATCAGGTGCACTTAATGACCTTCTACTCCATATTGTTTGGTTCACTAAACTCTTCTGGCTGCATTAACATCTTTTGTTAAGTCTCAAAAAATGAATTCCAAGAGTTATCCAATATTTTTTTTCTGGCTCTACACTATAGTGTAATCACTAACTCTCATGACTTTCTTTATGATTGCTTACTGTTCTCTGACTGACCACTATATGCGCACCAAAGAACAAAAATATAATCTTTATCTTTGATCTAAATTAATTTATTTTTCTAATTAGCTTGCAGATGAGTCTTACATTTTTACAAAAAAGTTAAAGATTTTTTTTTTTTTTTTATAAAACACTTTACCAATTACATTTTGATAACATATCTTGGGACATCTAAAAAAGTTAAAACAAAATTATAACAAAGAGACAAATCCTTTAATTATCCACAAACAGGGATTATAAGAATTTGGATACAACAATGTCTCTCATTACTGATATAATTAAACACTTAAAAAAATTTCTACAAACATTTACATCCAAGGACAATTTATGCAATCTGTTTAGTATTTTTTCTTTATCTACAAATTTGATTAAACTAACATACATTTTAATTTTTTTTTTTTGCCTTTTTTTAGACAAATAAAAATAAAACACATTAGAGAAAATTAACAAAAATTGATATCCAAATAAAAAATATGAACATAGTTGCAATATGCACATATTCTACTGCCTATCTGGCAATATAATGTGTATATATATATATTAACATTGCCCACCAATGTCCCTTTTGGTTTTTAAATTATATTTATACTCTTGCATTTTATGAGTCAATTAACACTTGAATATAGTGCTAGCTGACCAAAATTTATGATGGGGGTTTGTTTATCATCAGTTACCATCGCACTTTATATGTAAATTCACTTTTGTACAATCCAATAGAATATGAATTAATAAGAAAATATATATTTATTACTGTTATAATTTTCTTTTATCTAACAACACTATACATCCATTGCTTAATATTAATTATGTATTTATTTTTTCATACCAAATATATGGCCATTGGTATTTTATCATTTATTTGTTAAATACTTAGCTTTTGAAGTTGTTTTTATAAAATCTTATAACTTATTTTTGATATTATTTTATATTTCAGAATAAATGCATTGAAGGTTTTTCCTATGATGTCATCAAAAAGACAAGAAAATAAATGTACTGAAATACAAACTGCAAGCCAAACAAATATTGATTTTGTAAATGATTCTGATTTATTTCTTCCTTCTTTTCAGAAGAATGATTGTATTTCTGAGTTACCTATTGATGAAAGCTTTTATAATGCCATATCTGAAAATAAATCTGAATTAAATAAAGAGGCAGAAAATAAATTAACAGAACTTTTGTATGCAAAAGATGAATATAAAAAAGATAAAAAGAATGATTATGATTTTGTAGAACAAATTCATGAAGTTCCTGATAGTAAAGAAGTTCTGAAAAACCTAAATGAAACAGCTTCATGTCATAATTATTTCCATGAGCATGAAGTGCCACAATGGTTACCTGAAGAGTAATATAATTTATTCTATTACCTAATGTATTATTTAAATTATTTTTATTCAATGAAATTTTAACATGATTTTAGATACGTATTAAATAATCCACATTTTTATGTATAAAATTCCTAAAAATATACGTTAAAATTCATTTTAAACATGCCTTTCTTGACACTTTTTTATTTATTTATATTTTTTCTATGTTATTTTTTCTAGTTAATTTTATTATTGCAAATTTATAAATATATATATGTGTAAGTATTATATATATGATTACAGAATAAATACTTTGCCATTATTTTAATTAGTGACTGATCTTTTTCATTCCATCTTTAAAATCATACAGTAAAATGATCAACTCCCGTCTATAAAAAATTACTAACATATTGTTTTTTAATAATTTTAATATTTGATATAGACATATGATAATTACTTTCAGCAATTTTTGTCTAATTATTACAATATATATATTGTACCGGGTTTGAATATGGGACGATCGAAATACCGGCCTCTTAGGCAGAGAAGAACATATTCAGAGAATATGTATGTCCAAAAGATAGCTATAAAATATATATAACTAGTGTTATATTTTCAGGACATATCTTCTTCTCGGCTGTTGAGTTCAACACCACGTTCAAAGCACTTTTTTTTGTTTGCATATAAACACGGGCACCAGCTATCTATTCAAGAATGAATAAATAAAGCACTTTGAACAATGGCCACTAACTCAACGCCCAAGCATCCACGACTAGCTCAGCTGTTGGTAATCACTAACAGATTATACATAATTAGTAGTGAAAGAATTGACCGACAAATAAAGTTTAATTTTAAAGACAATTTATTAACTAACATTTACTAAATTTAAACATTTTATAAATCTAAAAAAACACACATTTTAAATTAACATACTATAATATATCTTATGAGAAAGCATAAATAATGTTTGATGTTTATAAATTCACAAACACGCACATCAATAGTTCATTTTATGCATGCTTATAGAGTTCAAATTACTTGTCTCTGGAGGCTTTACGAATTAATGTAATGCAATGGCTATTATAGAAATAAGAATATGATTTTGAATGTGGATGTAGAACTTCTTTTCTTTGGTTACTGCTTTAGGTGAGAATATTCCAGCCAGCTGGGATGTTTCATTGATGAGTTTCCTTATTATTCACGATTATTATTATTGGAGACAATTAGACATTGACGGAGATTTCCAAGTTGTTACACTGACATTATTTTATGGGCAGATCTTGCTGTTTCCATCGGACTTCAGGCTGTGGAGAAAATGTATGTTCCCAAAAGCTGCTCAGCACTGCATTTTGTTTCTGGATACAATTAACTCAACTGATTGTCCTCTCTTGACTTAACTGACTCAATTAATTTCTGAACTGAACTCATTATTTGATAGAATTTTAATTTATACCTGCGAAGTGTTTTTCTTTTCGATATCCTCCGGCAATATCTGTTGTCGAAATTCCATTGATAATCCTTTGACAACGTGTTTTAGAAGATCGTTTAATTAATAATAGCCATGCAAACGTGTTGTTTTATATTTTAATTAATAGCCATCGCTGTGTTTTTAAATCTTTAACTTTCATTTATTTATAATAATATTTATTACGCATACATTTATTCTATTATTGACAATCGCACATATATAACTAGTTTTAAGATTACTTTTCTTTAATTCGAATGAAAAGAGATTTGTATTTTTTTTTAAACTTTAAATTATATTTCAACTAATAATAATAGACTCTACTCCCTTTTATAAAACTTTTAGTTTAACTTTTCTAACCAAACTCCCCCTCCCCCCTTTTAATCAATTATTTTCTAACTTTTATTTCAAAACTAATGATAGAAAACTATTTGACTCTTATCTTTTTCGAAAACAAACTGTAATAAACTCTTCAACATTTAATTTTACGGTTTTTTTTTTATGAAAGATTATTTTAATAATTTTTTTAGATAAAATTATCTGTGCCAATATTCAATATTGGTACAATATATATATCACAACTAACTAATATCCCAAATTCAAAATTAAGACTAGCCAAATTTTAAAAAAACCTCTATAATACAACCATTGGTTTCCCTGCCAAAGCAGACTTTTCAAGTGCAAAAGATTAAAACATATCAATAAATATATATTAACTATATTTCCTTTGCATTTTGAGAAATCTGCTTAGTCAGGAAACCGTTGGTTCTGTTATAGTTTTTTTTCTTTGGCTAATCTTGTTTAAGTTTGAATTTGATGTAATTTTAGTTATTTTATTGATTAATTTAGCTTTAGGCTTTTAATATTTATATCATAACTAATATGAAATGAAATTTTCAAGTATAACTCAAATAAAAGTACCAAAAATTAAAAAATAAAATAAAGGATAATAATAAAATATAGTGTATACATATCTTGTAGTAAATTTATAAATTGTTAAATGATATTAAATTTTATTTCTTATAATTTTCTTTGTATTGATTATTGTTAAAATAAATAATGTATTTTTATAACAGCTATTGTGTTGACATTCTTAATTTATTAAAATTATTGATAAGTTTAGTTTATGAGAAAAATAAAATTGTAATTATTTTTTCTTATAATGAGAGAATAAAACTTAATTTATTTCCATTATATTTGTTATCAAAACTTCATCTGAATTTTTAAATATAATAATGTATACATTAGTGGTGATGATATGTTGAAGATTTAATTGAAATTTGAGTAGAAAAAAAAAGAGAATTTGATATATATTTAAACTTGATATATTAAAAAGAAATGATTTTGATTTAGAACAAAGAAAATTAGTAAGTAGTTTGTTATTATTATCATTTCCAGCCGTTTAAAACAACGTAGCTATTTTTTAGGAAAGATCTATTTGTTGTTAAACCTTTTTTCAAAATGATTTATAATTTTTCATTGAACTATAAAAAAAAAAATTAATAAATAGTTTTTTATATTGAATTAATAATGTTGTATTAAGTAAAGGAGTGAGGCTAGATTGTTGTGTTAGATGTATTTCATATATATATATTTTAAACAATAATGTTTTATCAAGAAAACAAAGTTGTTAGATTAAATTAACTTAAACTTTCATTTTTGTGTGGACGTTTTTTTCAAAATTATTATTACAAAATAATGTGCAAAGCAACAAAACTGTTGAAAAAATAAGTGAAAAAGCAAATATTGAAGAAGAAAGTAAATATATTATGATTAATGAATTTGCTAAAAGATGGTGCTGCTTATTCTGCCACTTTTGTTATTGACAACTAGGAAACCTAAAAATGAAGTAAAAATTTGAAAAGAATAATAATGCTAATTTTGAAAATAATGATTATATATATATTTTTTAATGGTCATATTAATTTTATTTAGTCAAAGCCATTCTTTGATATTGTATAGAATATCATAACAATATTACAGTAAACTAGCATCCTGATATACATAATGTTATGAATAAGTGCATTTAAGCTCCTTCTACTAAACTAAAATGCTATGTAATAATATTATGAATACATTCACTTATACTATTATAGAATTCCTTAATACATTAATTAGTAATGTAATATCAATTCTATTTCCAGGATAACTTATGGGCCCCCACTAATATTTAGGATAGTATTTTCCAATATATTTATGAAATAATTTCTAGAGATACTAGATTCCTTTATATATGTTGATAATTTAAACCATTGACCTAGGTAATAAAGATTTTATTTTCATGTATCCTTTGCCATCTGATTATTTCATATTGATAGACTGAAAGGAGAAAGATTTATTTATTTAATATTTGGTATGCTTTGATGTTTGATGCATTATTCATAAATCAGTGTATTTCAGTTCAAATTATGCATTCATTAATAAAGTTTTTGTTTTAAAACTAAACTAAACCTCATTACCAGACAAACACCAGAATTTGATATAAGACTAAAAATGCTATCATTTACAAATTTATTACATAGGTCAGGGCAGATTATTTCACAAAAAATTGCAAAAGCTGCAATAAATTTGAAATTTTCTCCCATTTTAGTTTTATAACCAGATATAGATACTGAAATCATTTTTGCTTGTAACAAAAGAATCTATCTGAAATGGAAAAAAACCTAATAATCGATTTCCTGACATGGATAATTAATGTAAAATTCTATTCATTTCTCTTTAGGATTTATTTTATTCAAAGTCATAAATGTCACAAAATTATCAAATAATTTCTATCTAATCCTCTATGTAACTTTTTTTTTTAGATAAGCTTATAGGGAAAGTCAATGAGATGATGTCACTATGACATATTTAAAATTATTTGAAAAATCCTATTAAAGCAGACATTTCTCATGAAGAAAACAATATTTAAATTATATAATAGCAAATAATATTTTGTGTTCAAGCCTTTATATGAAAAATTTTATTACCATTAACAAAGTAATTAAATTTTTTATGTTATTTTAAGAACATATAATTTGATGACTTGAGTCTTATGGAGATTACAATTTATCAAAAAACCAAAACTAAATTAATTTTTGAAATATCAACAAATGTAGCTGCATGTTTTTTTGTGCTATGCTTACAAATTTCATAATTGTATCAGATTTTTTTAAAAAAAAATTAATGTAATGTCTTATCATACCACATTATATGAAGCAATATATGGATTTATTTTTGTAATATGAAATTAATACTGTAGATTTATATTACTAGGTTATTTAAGAATTTTAAAAAATTAATGACATTCTAAACCACACTTTCATCAAAAACACTAAAGAACAATACTACTTAGCAATCCTAAGTAGATTTGCCTAACTTTTCTTGAAAGTATATATTAACAGAGTTGTTTTAAAAACCTACTGAAAAAAATTGAGAACTTATTTAATAATAAAATTACACACATCAAAATAGAAATGGATCTCTAAATTTTTAAATGAAAAATTTAGAAAACATTCCAGCTTGATCATTTAGGAGGCTTTAATAATTACATGTGAGACTTAATATCATTAAAGATTTATATTTACCAAATACATTATTTTAATAAAATATTCTTATTGTTTTTAGGTCAACCATATTTTTAATTTTTTTAACATCCCTAGACAGGATACATTAAGAATTGCTCTTCCCCCCCCTCAGATGATTTTATATAACAATTGTTTTGACACATTTAATTAAAGATGTTTTTGATGCCAATTATTTTTGATTAAAAAACAATCACTAGCTACTTGAATATGTTTATAAGTTTTGTTAAAAGTAATATCATTGTTATTTAAAATTATTTCCATTATATATTTACTTTTTAATTTGAGTCAACAGTTTTTTCACTTTGAACTTGCACTTGAGCCTTATAACAAAAAATTGAACTATTTTATTATTAAATTCTGTTAAATAATTTATTAATTTGAAATAAGCCATGAATCTCTATGTGATTCCATTGATGTTGATATCAGTGTATACAAGAATTTATGTAAATACTAGCTGTACCTGTAGCTTTGCTCACATTATTAGATTAAAAGAATGTAATGTAGTTGATAATTAAAATACATTCAAATAATATTTACATAAAATTAATAATACATGAGTTATCAACAGCAGGAAAAAACTATTGTAACACATTTTTATAAACAATGTTGTAGCTCATTTTTAACTGCTATTTATAATTCATGCTTTATTATTTCATATAAATATTCTTTAAATATATTTTAAATATCAAGTACATTACATTGTTTTATTTTACTTTCATGAGGAAAACTGACCCTCAGTTTTGCTCACATTAGTAGAATAATAATAAGAATAAATGAATATAATGCAGTTGATGATTAAAATGTATTTCTAATTTATATATATAGAGAGAGGGGGGAATATATTCTGAACAGTAACATTTTTTTTAATGTTTTATTATCTAAATTCCATGTTTGATGTATTGAATACCAAATAAAACTTCCCATGCTAATTCTATTTCTCTAGCTATCCCATTGCCATTATTAGGAAGATTGATCATTTAAGTATATTTACTATTTATTAGGAAGATTGATCATTTAAGTATATTTACTATTTCACTTTTGAAGTCTAGCTGTACTCTCAAATACATAGAAATTTGATAATTAAAACATTTATGTATTCCATTTTTGATGTAGTGAATATCAAATAAAAGTTTTACTTGCTAATTCTCTCTATTTCTTTAGCTGTCTCCTTGCATTAGTAGAAAGTTTGATATTTAAAATATATTTATGTAATATTTACATGAAATAATTATCAGCAGCAGTATTGCAAAAAATATTTTTATTAAATGCAATAAACAATTTTAAAATAAATTTTATATTTTTCATGTGATAATTTTTAAAATGGCTATAAAATTTTAATTTCATTATAATATATGCTAGCAAGAAATTAAATACATAATTCAAATGTTTATATTATTTAAAATATATTTATTCAATGAAACTTTACCTGGATTATTAAAAACTAATATTTCTTTGTTTCTCTAGTATGTATTTCAATACACGTGCCACAGCATCTTAGTTTATCATGTGAAAATATATTTAAAGGGAAATGATAAAAGTTTATCAAATTCAGTATTTCTCTTGATGTATCTTCAGCATTTTAAAATTACTTTTCACATGTTAAATGTATTTAAATTGACATCTTAAAATTTATCTATTGCAGTAATATTCATCTTGCTGTATCAATGCCATTTTAACTTTTACTTTAATATATTGTACTGTTTATTTATATATAGTACAAATATATTGACATTTGAGAATATTTAAAAGCTAAAAAAAAAAAAAAGTAAATTTAAAGATCTTTTAAATTGATGCATTTTAAATTTTTTTTTAGTTTGTATAAATTTTTTTTTTTTTTGAAACATACAATGAAAGTTACATTTTTTGTTCATATTTTTTTTATGTAATTAAAAATAAAAGTTAAAATTTGAAAGAATAAAAGACACGCAGATTTCTAATCCAGATAAACTAAGAGAAAGAGAATTCCACACCAGATTTCAATTAGTAAAATCTTTCTAACTCCGATTAAAGATGGCAGAATTATGTTTAAAAAAAGACTTTGTAACTTAAATTTAAGAAAGAATGTACAAGATTGTATGTTGATAAAAGGACAAAAGAAAATATGAGCAGAAGTCTGAAAACCAGACATCGAATATAAAAGGAATACCAATGTGATCAGGGTCTTATCTGTTTTATCTTTTGGCTGGTCCTGGATCATGAAAGATCTAGACCATTCTGCTGAAATAATTTGTCATGCAGGAATAGACTGAAGTTTTGCTGACATTGTTCATGAAGACATCCACCAGAAAAGCTTTCATGACTAGCCTTTAGGATGGACCAAGAACAAGTTAAAATCAATGGACATGAGCTCATTCTGTCATAAAAAAACCAAGCATGGTATCAACCATCTATGGAAATTTGTTAAACTTACCAGTAATCTATGATTAATTATTCCTGATTGTGACTAAAATTAAGCTTATAATCCTAATAAAGACAAATTTTCTTAGTAAAAAGACTTTCATGTAAAGAACTTTCTAGAAGAAACTTGGAAGTGAACTTTAATGGTGAAACTATTTTAATCAATTCATGTCTGGATTAGCATGTGTGTATTCTTTCCAACTTATTAGTAATCTGTGTTTTTAATATTTTAATTTGTTGGAATAAAATATTTATTTCTAAATCAACTATTCATTGTGTATTATTAATAATAGTTATTAAATTTATTAGTGTTAGTTTATTAGGATTTGAGTGTAAATTACCTTGGTCAATATGTTTATTTATTAATTCAGCCCTGGGTGTAATATCCTCTGATAAATCAAAAACCCAATCTTTTAGTTACTTGCATCAAAATTATGGGATATGAAGAAGTTAGGAGTCTATTGACTATGGCACCCTCTTATAAATTAAAACTAACTTCATCGGTAATTCATATCATAATAATTAGTAGGCCAGTTAATCAGGAAATATAGCTATGTTTTTGGAAATAGGAACAAGATATTTCTTTCTCCATAGCTTGATTAACTTTCACTTCGTAGTGTGTTAAAAAAAGGCCTACCAGAATCTACCAAAACATGAAAAACATTACAATATTAAATATATATTTAAACTGAAATCCTTAAAGTTTATCAAATTCATTATTATAACTGATCTAAATTATTATTCAAATGAGAAATTAAACATGTGATTCAAATGAAGTTTATATTATTTAAAATATATATATTCAATTTTACCTGGATTATCTACAACTAATTAATTTGTTTCTCTAATGTATATTTCAATACACAGACCACAACATCTTACTTTATCATGTGAAAATATACTTAATGGGAAATGATAAAAGTTTATCAAATTCAATATTTTTCTTGTTATATCATCAGCATCTTAAAATTTACATTTTCATGTGTTAAATATGTTTAAATTGACATCCTAAAAGTTTATCAAATTCAATAATGTTTCTGTTGCTGTACCGATGCCATTTTAAATTTTGCTTTAATACGTATTAAATATATATTTAAACTGAAATCCTAAATGTTTATCAATTCATTATTATAACTGATCTAAATTATTATTATTATTATTATTGAAATGAGAAGTTAAATATGTGGTTATGAAAACTAATTAATTTAAAATATATTTATAAAAAATCAAATTTTACTTTGCTCTATCAAAAACTACTTTTTGTCTAAAAAATTGTCCAACTCTGTAATATTTTAATCATTGCTGCCCTCTTTTTGGTTTTATGACACCATTCAAAAATAATTATGATACAGATTTTCTATGCATTTTTATATTACAAATTAAATTTTTTTAAAAACAACACAAAAATGTATATGCTATTAAACCATCTAAATTATATTAGCCTAGATTAATTTAAGATGGTGGATTTGTGAGCTTGCATATAATAAATAACATTGTTTATCTGAAACTACAAGTCAAATTGCTTCATGGAAAATCATGATTTTCTACCAGACTTTTTTTAAAAGAGTTAATTATCTAATCAAGATTAACAAAATCAATGTTGGAAATGTCTCACTTGTGTGAACCCAATATTTTTATATCTGACATTATGAACTCTGTGATTTAAAGAACTTATATACTTAATGATTTAGTTGTTCATTTTTGTAAGTAGCAGTTTATTCATGATCACTGACCTGTATAGTTTGGTGCAGTATAGAGTGGCAGAATCTGTAGCTTAAGGTCCATAAAGCACAGATAAGTTGTCACTTATGATGATTGAGATTCTTATGAACTCCTTAGCAGTAAATCATTTGATTATTTATTTTTATTTTAACCACTGTTAATGAATGTATTAAATAATCATTTTCCCAAAAGAATAAAAGTAGTCAATAATCTGCCATCAGTACTGATAGCAAACTTAAAATTATTGTAAATAACAGAGATAAATCCATAAAAAAAGAAATTATAATACATTATTTTTATGCTTAATAATTAATAATATAGCAATTTATATATCTAATATTGTGGAAGGAACTTTCTCAACATATGTGCTAAAATTGACACATACTTTCCTGTCAATAATTGTTTTCAAATCAGTTGGTCCCTAAATGAACTAACAATTATTGTAATTTTTAAACTTGTTGACAATATGGTCAAGATATTAAAACTATTAGAGTTTTTAAATGGAACTAGAAAATATTCCTGCATAGGTTTCACAATAGAATCATACCATTACTCAGTGGCTTTAGTGATATTATAGTATCATGGATGTAGTTTTACCTATTGGCCAATATATAGTGAAGTGGATATTTCATTGGCAAAATTAGGCAGAGGAAAGTATAGAAAGAGCAGTATAAAATTTGTTAGAAAGAGAAATCAACAATAGCATAGTTTTTTAAAAACCAAAGTACAGTTTTAATTAAACTTAAAAATAATTTAAAACTCCAATTAATAACACACATAGCCATTATATATATATATATAGTGTGTAAGTTAAATTTGGTATAAAAAGAAATAAGCTCAATTCTACATTTTAAATGAGTTATTTTTCTTATAATTTAGTCTTTCTTTTCTTTTTTTTTTTTTTTTATTAAATAGATTTAATTAAGGTAAATACATTTTTTGAAAAATAATGTAATTTAAATTAATTATATTTAAGATCCATTTGTATGTGAATCTAGTAAATAATCTAAACTTGCTTATCAAATTACATACAAAGTGAAAAAAATAGGATAATTATTATGAAATTATCTAAAGGCCAAAAATTATTTGTATTATTCATTTATCTGCAATCAGCTCTAGGAGCTTATGAGAATGTAAGATTTCATTAATTCCTCTTTATAACGGATACTTGGAAAAGAACCACTGTGAAGCATCAGCAAAATTTCAGTGCTAGGTAAATTAAATGGGAAAGAAACCATGAATGAGTAAAAAAAAAAAACCTATAGGATGGTCCCTCAGATTGTCTGCCTCTGCCATTGGGGTATCTTGAGTATTATCTTTCATGCTTGCCTACTATGATTCATTCCCTAAACTACTAGAATTAGTCAATCTAGAAAAAATTACAAGAATGTAATAATTATTAAATAAGTAATAATAAAATTATCAGCAATACATTAAATACTGCAGAATTCAGATGATTGAAATAAGTACTCAAAGTTTGCCTGGCTATTCATACTTTATATCTAAATTGTAACTTATTTACATATATATTTTGCACAGACGTGTGTGTATATGAAAATCTATATAAAAAATCAGTTATTGAAAGATTTAGCAATAGATTGTAGGTATACATTTTTTTCACTCTTAGTTTACATTAGAAAAAAAAACGTTTTCTTTTTACATAATCTTATGTTTCTTTATTTGATATAATCTTTTTTATTGTATTTTCATTTATTCTTGTTAAAAATACATTCCCAAATTTTTAAAGAAACATAGATTTTGGGGGGGGGGGGGTAATATCGCATACCAAAATAATTTAATTCCAGTTGGGAAAACAAATAATAAAGAAAAAGTCTTTGAAATGTATTTCTATATATGCAATTATTTAAGCATTATCGTATATATTTCTTTATGAAATTTTAGATAGAAGTTGTTTTATTAACAGATATGAAGATGATTTTATATATAAAAGGATTAATTAAAATTCGTTTGTCGAATAGATGGTAGAATAAAGGGTTTACCTATATATATATGTGTGTGTGCGTATAACAAAAAAATCTGATTATATGGATTTCCTAATTAATAAAATAGAATTTATATTAGCACATGAATGTGTGTGTGTGTGTGTGGATGTACACATATAATACTAATTTCAATTCATTAAGTGAATTGAGTTATTTTGAAAATTTATGTTAATATTGGAAGTATATGAAAGTATTTAATGATTGTTTTTCTTAAATGAAATAAAGCTAATTAGAGAAAAGGTTGAATAATCAAAATGTATTTTTATAATAATAATCATTTTTAATTTATTGCCAATATTGTATACAATTTAAATTAAACATATTTGAATGTTCATGAAGTTATTTAAAGAATTAAATATGGAGTTGTATGGTTATTTATCTTGGGAAATAATATTGATTGTAGTGTAACCAGCTATTATGTGTTTGCCAGTGAATACACTTACTGTTAACCATGTCCATTCATGTGAATTATGATAATTTATTGCAGATTTATTTTGGAATTTTCATGGATACTTAATGTAATCCTGTACCATGAACCCCATGTAAATGTTTGAGTAAAAATGTTGTGTTGATGATAAAATTATTTCTATTTTCCATATGCAGTTAATATAGGTTCCTATACATGCCCCTAAAGATGTTTTGAGTTGTTCATTTACATGGTTTTCATTTTGATTAATAATCTAGAACTTGCTTATAAATATATAGATAATGTTTGATGAATGTTGATTGATGATGTAAGCATATATACATCTTAGTAATTTTATTGTTTAATTTTACCTACAAGATATTTTAATTGTGATATCTTTTAATTGTGTTGTGCAGTTTATGTAATGTTTTTACAATGAGAATCTGACATGATTCAGAAGACTTGAAATTATGAGTAGAAATCATGCTAAAGCAAGGAGAAAATATGTAAAAATTAAGATAAAATTCATTTCCAGTATAGTTAAAAATCATGAACATACACACACCTAAATTAAAATTACAATAATATGTGTAATATACTCACAATGTTTGTTAGAGTTACATTAGAGTTAATATAATGAGTGCTAGAGTAAATAAATTTAAAAATAGTATATTAACTTGAAAGTTAAGCTTATTTAACATACCCCTTATGACTAGATAATATCTTGCTGAACCTGAAAAGAGAAATGCAAGATAACTAATAATTACATTGTAAATACTTTAAATATAAGTAAATTTATTATGATCTTTTGTTAAATAATGTTTTCAAACGTGTTTTTTTTATTGGTGTTTAATTCAATATATAGAACAACAAATCATGATCTCCTGACCTATGCTGGAAATAATTGTGCTTTGTGATAGTACAGGCTGAAAGGGTGAAAAAATGACAAGAAGCCTTCAAAGATAATAGTTTATTGCCAATTTATTTTAAAATGCTGAAGGAAAATATATTGTCTATAGTGTCATTTATTATATTAATGGAATCTAATATAGAATGATGCATTTCCAAAGACAGTGGCATTTAAACTCAATTCAAATCATCTTCTAGGTTCTAGAAGAACCTGATGATCTTTAACTGAATTGTCTATAGCTATCTAATCAGAAAACAAACAGCAAATCTTATAACATCTTCGCTTCAGCATTTAAAGGTGTCATGGTTTGATCATTACAATAAGTACCATTTTTGTTATAATAATATTATTGAAGATCATGTTCTCTAGTTGTCATTTTTTTAGCAATTAATTGCATTAAGAGATGTGGTTATAATTAATTCTGTGTGAGATATGGTGGAACAGGTTAAAAACTAAATGCTTAATTAAATATAATTTGTAAATCCCTTTGAAATATTTATTGTTTTCTTATTTTAGAATTATTCAAATAGCAAACTGGTAAATTTTAAATTATACTGAGCAATTAGTTGAACAGAAGTTCAATTGAAGAGCTAATATTACTTCATCTTTATTTGGATGTTTGTATTTGTGAATTGAGGCACTCAAGAATCTTTTTAGATTTGCTTTGGGAAAGTTAATTCTGCTAATCAATTTAATATAATAAAGCATTTTTAGCAAATTACTGATAGCATTTTCTATCAAGTAAACTATAGTTATTTAGGCCTGTTGTAGCAGCCCTTAATAGATTATTGATATACAAATATAACTTTAATATACATTGCTAACATGTAAACATTGATGAAAAACAGCTTTAGAGTCTTATATCTATTGCTGTTATAGCTGCATTCATAGACAATTTATTGAATTTGAAAAAAAAAATTAAAATATTAATGAGACAAAATTGGTGTTATTTAAGTGTTGACTGTTTTCATGTATTTACATTCATAAACCTGTCTAACCTTGAGCAGTATATATTGTAATGGGCCGGGCACTTGTACAAAGATCGGGGGCAGGCATATAACTATGGTCAGACTCTGGGTCTTCAGTATAGTTAATGTGATGAGATAATAAAGTATCTAACCCTCAACCACATACCCATTCAATATGCTAGCTAGTTCACAGTTCTATTAAATTCAGATGTGATTTGGATGATTTCATCTACCTCTCTTCCCCCTTTCTAGCCACATTATGCACCAGTATTCAAATTCTGGGAGTAATCGCATTTGTCTCTTCAGGGATAGAATCAGTTCAGGAAATTAACTGTTATATTCCTAGGTGGATGGCGATCTAATCATACATGCTATAATAATCTATCCTATTTGGTTACATAAGGGTTTATATGGGTGGGGGGGGGGTACATTTAAATGATGTATTAAGTTGAATGAGCTGTATTGATTAGACTGAATTTAGTATAAAACAAATTAACAAGATTTATTTACCAACAAAAAATGTTTAACAATGACGAATAATTTGTATACCATTCAATACGAAGGTTTTCTGCCTCCCTTTCTGCAGTAGAAATTCATTCACTTGACAACCACTATTTACATTAAATGCAGAAATAAATGAATAAATGATTTTATTAATAAATAAAAAAAACTAAATTGCTAATTTAATATTATACATAGATGCATTATTAAATTCTAGTGATTGTTCATTTCATATGTAGATCCTGGGATTCTTCTTTAGGGACTCTCCCTCCTTTTTTCTCTTATTCAATGGTGTAAGTACCTAATGTTATAGTATAGACCATTCACATAAAGAGTGTTAGTCAATTATACCGACAAATAAATAAATGAGGGTTAATTTAATAATGAACAAACAACAAAAATTCTGTTTTGACAACAGAGACTGTAATTAATGTGTAGAGATAAAAAAAAAATCTTGCCTCTATCTCTCCTTGGTCAGTCCATGTCAAGATATTGGGGTTGGGAACATTACTCTAAATTTTATTTAAGAAAAAAAAGAAAATTCATCTACCTAAGGTTAACCTTTCCCAAATCACCTTTCTATGCTAATTCACAAAGGTTTCTCAAACATAAAAAGAAAATAAAGATTACAGTAACCATTTAGATTTATGTCATGGTGATTTAATAATAGCATACGGCGAATGAGTGTCTTTCAGCTTGCTGATATCAACATTTAGGTGAGTTCATTCTTTCTGGGCTAAAATCCGCATAAAGAGTTCACGTTTTTTCACTTCAATGATAGTAAGGTCGGGCTATTCACACACAGTCTTCCTCAAAAAATCTTGATGGAACTCTGTAGACTTGATACTTCCCTCTGTATGGTCATTCTCATTGCTTATGAGTTTCTCTACTATGTTAAGTATTAGAATGATATTGGCATCTTCATGACATATCTACCTATTAGCCCCTACACATTCCACTGTGACATTTATACATAGTAGAATATTATAGGCATAGTTCTCCATCACTTTTGAGTTAGTCTCCTCACAGTTGAGTTATAGTGAGTAAAAATATATATATAAATGTTGGCTTCCATTATTTTAACAATAATGTTAGAACTATCGATTATTATTTAATTTGCTACCATGCAGTTATAGTTCAGTTTTCTTTTCGTCGATTTGGATTTCTCTTAGCCTTTAAAATATCGTCAAATTGCTTTTCTAAAGTTAGTTTAAGTAGGTATATTGCTCTGCAGCTTATGTTCAAAAGTTCTGAATGGCAATGTTAATGTTCATTAGTGAAGGCTGATTTAAAAAAAAAAAATAGAAAAGAAAGATCACCCAATGATGGAGTATTTTTTTTTGTTCTATCTTCTCCCTGAACCAAATCGAGATTGATTGTCTTGCTATACTGACCTATTATTACGCATACTCTATAGATTTATCAGGCTAAAATAATCATCTAATTAATTCTTTATTTTGTTTCCATGTTTGGTTACCTAGCAATAGTTTGACATGAGGTCATCACTTTCTGTGATTACTCTTTTCTGTTGCCATCAAAGTCAGTCAATGAATCATGAAACAATAACTTTTGGTTTATGTACTTTTTTAACATATATATACATATGCATATTTGATCTGCCAGTTTATACTGAATTATAATTATTATTATACTTTCTCTTTTAATTGCAATAATTTGGTTTTACTTTTAGGGTATTTTTTAAAAATATCAAACTGTATTTGCCACCTTCATGTCCGTTCATTATTAAGGTATTTTTTACTGACAGGGTTTAAATTTCTTATGGCTTGAATTAGTAGTTGGTTAGACTGGGCTAAGTGGGTTCCTGGTGATTGTAAGTGACCCTTACAATATATATATATATATATATATATGGGTGGTAGGAAAAAGTTTGAACTGGGGTGATGGAAAAATCACTCACAGTCAATTTATATTTCAAATAAAATAATTTACTATAAAATTTACATGAAGTATAATAAAGTTAAAATATATTTAAGGGGAGCTTGAAATCAAGAGATCTCTGAGATCATTGAGAGATCACCCCGTTAAGTCAGAAGAGTAACTAAAATAACTAATCATCAACCAGCATCATCAAAAAAGTAAATATCAGTAATATTTAAAATACCATTCATCATCATGAATGATCCACAATAAAATACAATATAATAAAATCAATAGTCCATCTTGTGACTGGGTTGGAAAAGGTCTTCTGTAGACCAGGCTAACTATTGAGCCTTTGCCAGCTTAGGCAATCATTTAAACATAATCTGGATGCACCAACTTAAGTGCTCATCCATCAGAAATACATGATAATTAAACAATAATGCTGGGACATTAAAACATGCTGATCATCATCAATGCTCAGGCCATTTGTATTAGCCAACTATAAACTTAACTTCTAATAAGGCTAAAATAAAAGATAGTGAATGGGTTTTAAAGAATATAATCTTATGTGCCAATCAGAATGATGATGATTGATCATCGCTGGATGACCCAAAAGCACTAAATACACATCACCATTCATATATTCATCCTGTGCTCAAATCTAGCTCAGAGAACACAAGCTCTATTACTGTATGTGACCAAGAAATGATGATTTAATACAGTTTTAAACAATTAAATACAAGTTTATTATTAAAAAAATAAATGATATTTAAGGTCTGATTTTGAATAATATACAATATTAAAAAAAATTAACATATGTGTGACTGACAAAATTACTATACAAAATTCAAATTGTTACATTGATTTACAATTCAAGTTATTACTATGGTTTACATATATATGTGCATAGACACATGATTTATAATATTCAATAATAATAAAAAAATGATTAAAATTTGCATATATGTCCTATTTGACAAGCATTGACATATATGCACACGCATAAATATGCAGTATAATGGACTTATATTACAATCGTCATATAAAATAATATATAAAAAAAATACTATAAATGTTTAAAAATTTACATGTGTGCGTGTGTGCGTTTATTCACACACACACAAAATGTTACATATTTTAATTTGTTATAATAATAAAGTTATATTTTCCTAATTGATTCCATTTGGAAAACATACATAAATTTCACACATATACCTGTTTATAAACAAAATATAGATATAATTTAAAATTATTTATCAGTTTATAATTTCCCTATTTTTTTCTTAAAAAAAAAGTATAATCAATTTTTGACAGGTATTTGTTGATTAATTATCATTTTTTAAATTATAGAATCATAGATACCTGTTTATAAACAAAATATAGATATAATTTAAAATTATTTATCAGTTTATAAGTTCCCTATTTTTTTCTTAAAAAAAAAGTATAATCAATTTTCGACAGGTATTTGTTGATTAATTATCATTTTTTAAATTATAGAATCATAGATTCTTTACTCTTTTTTTTAATTTTTTAAATCCACGCAAAGTTATTTGCTTGTTTGCTTCACTTTTAAAATGTCTCTTTTCTTTTTAGTAAATGAAAGATAACATCATATTATAGAATCAAAAAAATATAGATTTCAAAATGTTCTGCTTGATTAGTTAATGCTGTTGAAGTAGGAAAAGTGAATAGGTGAACAATGCTCCATGATATGAGAAAATACCTCATATTTAAGCACTATCTCTCATACCTAGAGATCATCCATAATGAGTAGTAGCCAGAAAATATATTTAGCACTGAGCCAGCCCTGCTTATCTCCTGTGAGTCTTAGGGGTCTATATATGAGGTCTATTCATGAGACCATGGGCTATTTATGATGCAAATATATACTGCTGGACTATTCTAGGAGCTCAATAATCTAGGTCTGGATAGTGTCGGGCCTGTACTTCGGAGCATCATGAACACACTGCATCCAAGTAGCCCTGCTCAGCTATACACCCACCATAAACATAAGTACAAATTTATGCATCACTTTCAAAATGTTATTTTATTAAAGAAATTATTATTTAAATTTTTGTTATATATAACTACTCACCACCACTATATATATGTTTATCTATGCTTCTCTGCCTTTAGAAACATCAGCATATGTATAATTGCTTCTTCAGCAAGCTGGGATTCCCTGGGCAATCTGGAATATTTTTTTGGTAAGTTTGGTTTTAGTAATCATCATCATCAGGAAAAATATCCATGAAAAAATGTTGGTCTGTAGTTGGTCTCTTTCTGTCTAGGATTATTCCAGGTAAGCAGCAGTCTTGGTTTGATAGATTTCAGACAAGCAACCATCCTCTCCACATTTAAGGCTATGAATTTCAGCACAAAGAAGTGGGTCATTTTTCTCCATGTGAATTCAAACTCCTGCAAAGGAAAACAGTAGCAGTTCCTGAATCTACTGTCCTCCCTTTGGCTATATCAGTTCATGGTAGCTAGACTGCCAACTCTACAGTCAGATAAAACCAACTGCTGCAAACTTCATCAAGTTGCAACAAAATATTGTAATCAACTATTCAGCTGACCCGTTCTTACAAAAATTATTATCCAGACTGCAGCTAATATTTTTATCAGCTCTTTTATAGATTCATCTGAGGTGATAACAACATCTTGATTGAAAACATAGCTTTATTTTTATTTCTCTAATTCCTTTCAAAAACAAGCCTGAAATTTTTGTCAAAGTGTGATTATGCATATTTTCACTTAGGGGATTTCTAATAGATTGAAGTTTTGTTTAATTAATTAAAAATTTTCATAATTACCACACTTGTTTTTAAATTTCAAAATCAGAACAATACTAATACAATATTTATATTTATTCAGACCTTTTAAAAGTTTAATTTATAAAACGATTTTAAATCAGAGTTATTATTTAACCCTTTACTTATTATTATTTTATTTTAGAAAATATAGAAAAATATCTACAAAAATTTATGTCTGTGCTTATTTCTATTTTTCCTTTACTTTATATATATATTGAAGCAATGGATCTGTAGGCCAGATCCATGCTTCACATCTTTCTCGATTGCTAGACTAGGATCAAACCAGATCCATGCATGTTATAATGTTTGTAAAACTTTCCGTCTGCCATTTTGTATATATTTAAATTTTAAGCCAGTAAATAAGTGATTAAAGTATTAATTTTCTATTTAAAATGTTTTTATTATAAATATTAGAGTGACCCAGATAAATAGATATATACGCAAATACATATATATAGAATTACAGACTGAAACTTTTATAAAAATCAATATAAAAATTTTTAATATGATATTTTTTTTAAGTATTTTATTCTGGAGATGCTTTCATGATAAACCTTACTAACATTCTGTAGCATCAAACAAAAGAAAATAAGGTATTTGAAATATAAATTCTTCAAATCTATATTTAATTAAAAATAGATTTGAAACAATTAAATCATTGGGTTTATTGGGAGAGTTGGTCTCAAGAATACAATACAAATATACTTTAGGTTGATAATTGTGGTCATCGGAATTCCAACATAGTCACATAGCCTGGAGCATATGAAAAAGGGAATTTCCTAAAGATAGTCAAAAAATGGTATAAATATCCCAAGAGAACAATAGAGGTCAATCAGTCATAGTTTTTGTCAGCGATTGCCTGATGAACTCATGCTGGTCAAATTTTTGAAAAGAAAAATGTTCAGAAGCATGGTAGTGGAGTAGATGGCTATGTAGCCTGCCCATCTTCTGCTGTCCCAAAGATTATCATCCAATACCTTATGCCAGAAAAATGTCATCATTGAACTCTCTTATTCAAATACATAGCTAGCTATGCCTGTGCGAAATTCAGTTTTCACTGTGGGATCAAAACTGCCTCAAGGATTTTTAATAAATTAGGTAATATGTTCCAATTTATTATTCCTAACTGCCTAATTTGTTCTTCTAAAACTCCAGTGGCCCAGTAATGTAAAATCCTGCTAATTTTAATGCCTTTTAAAATATAATCCCCATAATGTAATCTAAAAATGTAACTTAATATTCTGTAAATTATATTTGCTATTACTTAAAATCTAATGTCTTTGCTCTCATTCTATCTGTCTAAAAGTTAGGCCTCTTAATGCTAAACTTCCTTCTAATGCAGTTTAGAAAATATTAATTACTTAAATGAAATGAATATGTGCCAATTTTGTTCCATCTCGACAAAAGTTTTATTTAAATAAATATTTGCTGCCTATTTCCCGACCAACGTTTGTCGGTAAATAAAAATGAATAATTCCCTAGCTCTGAAAGATTAATACTTGGAGCAACCTTTGTTTTGTTGAGATGAAACCATTTTATATTATGTGTTTTTAAAAATATTTATGCATACATGGTTTAGTATTAGTTGTGGGGAGATGCGAGATTCAAGTATGAGAGTTTATTTAGTTGTCTTATTTCATTTTTAAAGAGTGAAAGGGAGGGGATTTAAAAATATATTCTTATTAAATAATAAAGAGAGTAATAGAATGCTAATTAAAATGTTAGTGGGATTTTGTGTTGAAGGGAGAGACTTGTCACTCATAAAAATATTTGTAATAATAGTTAATTTTTAGTTTATTCTTGTTCGTCTGATCTTGGTCAATCCGTGTAACCTTTATGCAATCTTTTTAGCTCAGCACAATTATATATTTAAATGCTAAAATATATTCTCCAGTACTCGTATTTTGCCTTGCCAGCATTTTGCTTGATTACTTGTCTTTTGTTCTTTGTGATCACTAGATCAGAATTAAATCATGTGATAATTTCACTGGCTATAATTTTCTTATCAGGATATGAAAGAAAAAATGGGAAGACCTGAGATAAGCAGAGCTTAGCTAGTCTTGGTGATTCCCATCCTTTCACCTTAAATATTTTACGTTTTCCAATGGCACAGATCATTCTTTCTCTATTTCTTGGCATCACAGGAACAGGGCAGGTGAGTTGACATCATGCTGGTAAAGTAATATTGAATGCTGGGTTTTGTTCACTTTCTTTTGTTCTGAGTACATGATGGCAGATTGACCACAATCTTATTAATTTATGTATTTTAAAAGTCTTAAAATATTTATATACAAATATTGTAATCCACTTATATTTTAAATGTGTCACTCTCTTCAATGCCAATTCCTATAGTTTGAGTTAGTTCTTTCTCTCTTAAAAATAATTTCACTCATAATAAAGTCATGTTTAAAATAAGCTCTTTAAAATATTTATTCTGTATATCTCAGACTTGGGTGAGCATCTTCCATAAATCGCTAATTGTTTACATTTATTAGATTGGCATATAAACTATACTGCTCTCTTGCCAGAAGCATAATAAGGGACAGAATAGAAATTTGTGTGAATTAACTTGTGAAATAAAAACAGAGACATTAGAGGAATTATACCAATGTTTTATTATATATATATATATATGTGAATTTAAGCTACCTGTGGTTCATCTCTATTTATTCATTCTAAAATTAGATTTTCTAATTAATTATTGTGCTGCTATCTCATGACTCAGGGTTACACACATACCATTTTTATATTTAAGTTAATAGTCTAATTAAATTTAATAATTAGAGTTAGACATCCGAATTAGTTGAGGCTCATGTTCCACCGTTGATGCTAGTGGGCCGGAGTGTGGAAAAGATTAATTGCTTGCCTCAAAAATGTTGTTAATTAATATGCAGATTCAGAGAGTGGGTAAACAGGGCTGAATCCATAAGTATTCTTTATCTTTGATCTCGCATACAGTTGAATTCAAGGTACTTTTATCCAGGCTGTGAATCGTTTTGAGTTAACATACAATTTTGACTGGTACAATATGCACACACTATATCACTGTATGCTATGTAACTCAACTGGTTACAATATATATATGTGTACTGGGTTCAATCCATTGAAGATCACACCCTGCAAGATTGGATTAGCTGGGTTTTAACCTTATTTCTAATTCATTTATAATCTTATTTAATTATAAATATTATGTGAACAAACCAGCGCATTCAAGCAAAGTGGAAAATATAATTGATAGCAGAGCTGTCAATAATACCCACGATCAGATCGAGCTATGCAACACATAACACGATCACATTTCCAGATAGTGATCCACCTCAGCTGCTAGATTCAAACCCCTACTATCCAGACACTTTATTTGTTTCAGAGTAAACCCTGGAATCCAGCTAGTCTAAAACAAACATGTTTGGACAGTAGGCCCATAATCCAGCGCTCGAAAAAATCCCTTAACTAGCTCAGCTATTTTTTTTAATTCAATTGGTGGTGAAAAGAATTGACCGACAAATAAAGTTTTAAGTTTAAAGACAATTTATTTTAATTAACATTTACTAAACTAATTTTAAATATTTTATAAATCTTATTTACTATTATAACCTATGCACATTTTTAATTCACACACTATAATATCTTATGAGAAAGCATTAAATAATATTTGAAATACAAAATACAATGAAATTAATATACTAATGCATGAATACACACAACATTTAAACACACATTAATAGTTCATCTATGTATGCTATAAAGTTCTTAAACTTGACTCTTGAGGCTTTACGAATGTGATGGCTACTTTAGAAATGAGTATAAGAAAATGTTGTTACCTAGGATTTTGAACGTGGATACTTCTTGCTGTTTGCTGCTTCTAATGAGATATCTCTAACCGGTTAGATTTGAAGTTTTCTTGTGGAGATTTGATGCTGATTATTCCGAGGCATTTTCTTTAAGACAATTAGATATTGAGCGGCTTCAGGTTGTTATGCAGGCATCACTTTTATTGGGTAGATTGGCAGTTTTTATCAGACTTCAGGCTGGAGATTTTTCTGAGGTTTTAACACTGCATTCTTGATTTTGGATATATAATAAGCTGACTGATATAACTCACTGATAGATTGTACTGAACTGTTATCTCAAATGCAACTGAACTCAACTCAAACTCGATTAACCATCTGATAAAAAATTGACTATTTATACATACGACGTGCTGTCATTTTGATATCCTCCAGCTATATCTGTTGTCGAAATTCCTTTGATAATCTTTTAATTACGTGTTTTTGGAGATCATTTAATTGGTAACCATGCAAACATGTTATTTTTATATTTTTAATTAGTAGCCACTGCTGAGTGTTTTTTAATTTTTTAACTTTCATTTATTTTTCAATATTTAATACACATACATTATATTTACAGTTGCACGCACATATATAATTTGAGATCCATTCACTATTTAGTTTTAAGATGACCCTTTTTCCTTTCTTTAAATAAATAAAAGAGATTTATGTTTTTAAACTTTTAACTATTGTTTCAATTAATAATAATAATAATAATAATAATAATAATAATAATAATAATAATAATAATAATAATAATAATAATAATAATAATAATAATAATAATAATAATAATAATAATAATAATAATAATAATAATAATAATAATAATAATAATAATAATAATACTAATAATAATAATAATAATAATAATAATAATAATAATAATAATAATAATTCAAATAATAATAATAATAATAATAATAATAATAATAATAATAATAATAATAATAATAATAATAATAATAGGTTCTAGTAAACTATTAACTGTGCAGCCTTTGGTGGCGCTGTTTCTAGTTAAAAACAGAGTGTTATAACATTACCGGGCCGCTATATTTTTTTTATCTAATAGATCGTATTTTAACATACGGCTGTAATTTTTTTTTTTAATATTTAATATATTGTTGTTTGTTTTGGACATAATTATTTTTTTGGTTTTCATTTGATAAATTTAAAACTATAAAGGAGACTTTTACCTTTTTTTTGGATCTCAAAAGTACATAATTTTTGACATATGCCTTTATTTGAAGGGGGGATTTCCATTCTAAATCTACTGTTTCTTTTTTACAGACATCTTTTATTTTTTTGTTTTGGATTCGATACATTTCAAAGTAATAAGGGACAGTTTTAACTTTTTCAATAAAACGTCCAGTATTTTTATTCTTTTTTAACAACAAAAATTAAGCTTGGGTTCATTTTTAAAATCCACTTAACGTGCTGTTTATTGATTTAAAACAACAACAACAAAAACCCTCTTTTTGCTTCTAAACAGAATGAATAGGTATGTCAAAAGAAGAAGTATTTTTTTTAAAAAAAAAATCAATCAATCAAGAGATGTCCAACAAACTACGCCACCCCTTTTTAACACTGTCATTCTGGGTGTTAATTACATGATTTACAGATAAAAATAATCACAAACAATACACAAATTCTTTCCAGAAAATAAATTTATTAACCATATATGACAACTAAATCAACTGTAACGAATGGCAGGATGTTTTGGGCTTGAAAAAATGCAACTGCCTCACTGTCTCTCTTTGGGACATCCCACAAATATAATAACATGGTAGACATTTTGTTCTTTTTCAACTCTTGTCTGAGTCACAACAGAAATGGTATTTTTCCACAAACAACTCCAATCGTCTGCCAGAGAGCTTGAGAAATTGTATTTTGTCTTTTTTGACCCCCAAAAAAGCCAAAATTAGCCAAAAAAAAAAATTTTGACAAATATCAATAATATGCTGAAAATTACTAGTACGCAAAAATCTTTCAGTTGGGAAATACAGAAAATCATAAACATCAACAAATAAACACTTGAAAAAGATGACAGTGCTCACACTCTCATCTTAAATTCTACAAGGATACAAATTCTGTCAATATGCATAGGAATTCAATCTGCAATGAAATCAACGGCAAACTATATGATCATAGTATTGTTAGTAGACGTAGTGTTGATATGCGGAAGAATTGGCCGCGTATTATAACCACTACATACGATCTACTCATATATTAATGATCACTTGTATATTAACCATAGGTTCGGGCGCGAAAGTGGTATAATTCTGTGTTTTTACACAGAAACAGAGCCAACACAGGCTACACAGTGAATAGTTTACTAGTACCTAATAATAATAATAATAATAATAAACTCTTTACTTCTTTTATAAAGCTTTTAGTTTGATGCTTCTGAAGTGAACCCCCCTCCTCCCTTCTGACTCATTAATTGATTGTAACTTTTATTTCAAAAACTCTTGTACTTTTAATTTTACATTTTCTTTTATGAAAGATTTTTTTTTTTTTTAATAATTTTTTTTTTTTAAACAAAATTATTATGTGCCAACACGTTGTTGGTACATAACACCAGCCTCCGTTTGAGAGTAAAATGCATCATTTTTTGACCATTTTATCTCTTATAACTTTAATTCTTAATTCAGAAACTATTTATTATTTTTCTAAGTTTGCCTTTTAATATCTTTCACTTTACATGCTAATGGCAATCTTCAATTATACTTTACTCCTTTCTATGCTGGCAACATTGCTTACAATGGTCTTAGTCCTGGATAGTGACTATGAGGACAAACTAAATTTGTGGCACAGGGATCTTTGGAGACAAGGCAGATGCAGATTCACTGGCTTATACTGACTTACACATATGAAAACTGAAGCTTTGGGTACCAGTTCTCTTGACTGGACTTTGACAAAGAAAAGGTCGCTGCGAATGGCAGGATTCATCAAACACTCAATTTTTGTCTTACACTTTGGAAACAAGGTACGAGATATGGGAATTCTCCCCTGAAGAAATGACTTGTGGCTGGTTGTCCCCAGTGTGCATTTTAAAAGAAGAATGATCCCTGATAAGTCTATTACGGGTGCTAAATTTTATCCAGTCAACAGCTTTAACTTATCCTTTTCTACAACTTATTTCAATACTACCCTCATTCCCTTTGATTTCAAACCTTTATACATTCCTAATATAACTTAGGTTGACTTTATATTTTACTTATTAACCTTACAATATTTTTTTTTTTTAATTCATGTGAACATTACTTAAACATTTATTTATATTAATCTTACAATATTATTCTGAACCATTACGAACATTATTTTACATATTTATTTATATTACACTATTATTTTTAAACCATTTATTCAACTTCTTTATTTAACATGCGTGTATTAAAAAAAAACTTTTACTTTATTATGATTCATTATTATACAGATATTTTTATTTATTTTGATTACTTTAAACCATTTATTTATTTCCTTTTATTAACTTGCCTATATTCAAAACTATTTTATTTTATTACAATTCATTCTTTATTATTTTATTCATTTATTTAATCCTGCAAACTTTACTTTTAAGTCATTCATTTGACCTATTTATTTAACTTGATTTTATTGATTTTTTTTTTATTTATTTGAACTGTTTATTTACGATCCATTTTCTTAATTAATATGTGTGTGGCAGGAAAAAAAATCTTTTATTCAATGAAGCCTCCTTGTTATTATTTTACGACACAATTCGTCATTTTAAATAGCAAAATTCTGATTGAGGTTTATCACCTATGTCAAATAATTATATTCAACTCATAGTCCATTTCCAGTCCTTATTGTTTCTGTTTACTTTAATATTCTGTCCCTTACTAACTTTTAAACTATGTCAGGCAGTTCCTTCTTTCTACCTACTACCTCTAGAATATAAAGTAACTTTCCCCTCTTGTCTATCCCTCGTTTATAATTTATTACTTTATCTCTTTCACGCTCCATCCTATTTTCTGCCTCATAAATTAGAAAATTTTTATATTTAGACAAACTCCAAATTACTAAATAAAAGATTTTTTTCTCCCCACACATATTAATTAAGAAGAAATGATCATAAATAAACAGTTCAAATAAATAAATAAAAAAATCAATAAAATCGAGTTAAAGAAATAGGTCAAATGATTGATTTAGAAGTAAAGTTTGTAGGATTAAATAAAGGAATAAGATAATGAAAATACGTAGAATAAAATCAAGTTAGTCAAATAAGTATTTGTATAATAATGAAGAGCAATAAAATAAAATAGTTTTCTGAGTACACGCACGTTAATATAAGAAGGTAAACAAATGGTTTAAAAGTAATACTATAATATAAATAAATATGTAAAATAATGTTCATAATGGCACAAAAATAATATTGTAAGATTAGTGTAATATAAGTAAATATGTTAAAATAATATTCGTAAAGGATAGAGTAAAGGTTAATATAAATAAATGGTTTAAGATAATGTTCAGGGGAATTTAAAAATAATATTGTAATGTTAATAAATAAAATATAGAGAGACAATCTAAGTTATATTAGGAATGTATAAAGGGTTGAAATTAAAGGGAATGGGGGTAGTAGTGAAATAAGTTTTAGATAAGGATAAGTGAAAGCTGTCGGCTGGATAAAATTTAGTACCCACAATGAACTTATCAAGGATCATTCCTCTTTTAAATTGCACACTAGGAACAACCAGAGTAAGTCACAAGTCACTTCTTCAGGGGAGAATCCCCATATCTCTTACCTCGTTTCCAAAGCATAAGTCGAAATGGATAGTTGATAAATCCTGCCATTCACAGTGACCTTTTCTTTGTCAAATTCCAGCCTGGCACCCGAAGCTTCATTTCATATGTGTAAGTCAGTATAAGCCAGCAAATCTGCATCCGCTTCATTTTCAAAAGATCCCTGTGCCACAAAGTTAGTTTGTCCTCGTGGTCACTATTCAGCACCTAGATCATTGTAAGCAATGTTACCAGCATAGAGTAAAGTATAATTGAAGATTACCCTTAGCATGTAAAGTAAAAGATATTGAAAAGAAAGCTTAGAAAATTAATAAATATTTAGAATTAATTAATGTTGTCAGAGATAAAATGATCAAAAATGATGCATTTTACTCTCAAACGGAGGGCAGTGTAATGTACCAACATTGTGTTGGCACATAATAATTTTGTTTAAAAAATTATTAAAAATAAAAATATTTCATAAAAGAAAACGTAAAATTAAAAGTTTAAGAGTTTGAAATAAAAGTTACAGTTAGTTAATAAAAAGGGGGGAGGTGTTTTTGCTTTAGAAATGTCAAGTTAAAGTTTCATAAAAGAAGATAAAGAGGTTTTTTTTTGTATTATTAGTTAAAATATAAGTTAAAAGTTTAAAAACATAAATCTCTTTTTGTTTAAGTTAAAGAAAAAAAAGTCATCTTAAAACTAAATAGTGAATGGATCTCAAATTATATGTGTGTGTGTGACTATAAATATAATGTATGCATATTAAATATTAAAAAATAAATGAAAGTTAAAAAATTAAAAAACACTCAGCAGTGGCTACTAATTAAAAATATAAAAACAACATGTTTGCATGGCTACTAATTAAATGATCTTCAAAAACACGTAATTAAAAGATTATCAAAGGAATTTCGACAACAGATATTGCTGGAGGATATCGAAATGACACCATGTCATATGAATAAATAGTCAATTTTTTATCGGACAATTAGTTGCATTTGAGTTTCATTTGAGATAACAGTTCAGTACAATCTATCAGTGAGTTATATCAGTCAGCTTATTATATATCCAGAATCAAGAATGCAGTGCTAAAACCTCGGAAAACATATGACTTTCTCCAGCCTGAAATCTGATGAAAACAGCCAACCTACCCAATAAAAGTGATGCCTGTGTAACAACCTGAAGCTGCTAAATATCTAGTTGTCTTAAAGAAAATGCCTCAGAATAATCAGCATCAAATCACAAGAAAACTTCAAATTTAACCGGTTAGAGATATCTCATTAGAAGCAGCAAACAGCAAGAAGTATCCACATTCAAAATCCTAGGTAATAACATTTTATTGCACTCATTTCTAAAGTAGCCATCGCATTCGTAAAGCGTCAAGAGTCAAGTTTAAGAACTCTATAGCATACATAGATGAACTATTAATATGTGTGTTTAAAATGTGTGTATTATGTGTTAGTATATTGATGTCATTGTATTTTAAATTTCAAATATAATTTAATGCTTTCTCCTAAGATGTTATAGTGTGTAAATTATAAATGTGTGTGTGTTATATTAGTTAAATAAGATATTTAAAATTAGGTTAATTAATGTGAATTAAAATAAATTTTTTCTTTGAAATTAAAGCTTTATTTGTCAGTCAATTCTTTTCACTACTAATTGAATTAAATGAAATAGCTGAGCTAGTTAAGGGATTTGTCAAGCACTGGATTATGGGCCTACTGTCAGAACATGTTAGTCTTAGACTAGCTGGCACCCAGGGTTTACTCCGAAACAAATAAAGTGTTTGGATAGTACGGGTTTGCATCTAGCAGCCGAGGTGGGCCACAATCTGGAAATGTGATCGTGTTATGTGTTGCATAGCTCGATCTGATCATGGGTAATATTAACAGCTCTGCTATCAATAATATTTTCCACTTTGCTCGAATGTGCCGGTTCATTCACGTAATATTTATAATTAAATAAGATTATAAATTTAGTAGAAATAAGGTTGAAATCCAGCTAAATCAAGCTTGCAGGGTAAGTATCATCATCGCAGATCGAACCTGGTACAATATATATATATTGAAACAGTAAGGTCTGCTTTGCAGATCTTCGTTTCACCTTTTCTCACCTATTTCCTACCCTCAAACCTTAGTTTGGACCCCAATCTATCGTAGTGTGTCTGCAATACGCTTATATACCGAAAATCCTGCCTAATTTTAAACCACGAGTACAATTCTCGTATTATATATATAAGTCATTCCCAAATAAATAAAAGGTTATAGATTATGTATATGTTCACATAATTTTGATTTATTAAAAAGTAGGTTATATAAGTCGTAATTGCGCACTCACTATGATATGCATTTTAAAACATATCAAAATTATAAATTGTTAAAGTTATTTTGTTTGAATCTATTTACAAATATATTACCGTCGTAATATATTTTGATTTAAAATAAAATTCATTTAGTAAATATTCGTTTAGTAAATAGATTCAAATATTGCAATTTAAAAAGTAAAATCATTTTCTTTAATTTAATAAAAGTTATTCCAAATATTTCTGTTAAGATAAAAGAGGGACAATAGTTTAATTAGTAAATGTTATATAAGTTTATCTAAAAACAGCAGATGTCCACTTAAGGTTTTCTTTAATTAATAAAAGTAATTTTTAATTAAATCTAGTTTGTAATTCGAATGTCGACAGGGAAAGTAACAAAAGAAATTAATTAATGTTGAATTCCTTTAGACATTCGGATGATTACAGCTGATAAGTCCGATATATTTTTGTAATGCTCCAGGGCAGTTCTATTGTTAAATTCTACTATAAAAAGGAGGTTTTTCTTTTGTTCTTTATTCTTCTAATGTTTCTAAGAGAAATCATTCTGAGGTCTAATGTTACTAACCAAAATTATTGTAGTAATTTGTAAATCTTGACATGACAGTAGAGTGCAAGAAGGCTATTTCTCTCCAAAATGGTCATATGCTGCCGTAGACCATCGGAAGTTATCACACAAGGAACCCCGGAACTAATGCTGCTGCTGCCAAAAATATGAACATTTCCAGATTTTGCTGTTAAATTATATAAAAATCTGCTGACCATCAATCTACCTAAAATGCTTCTCCAGAGGTAACCCTAAATTAACCCAAGAGCTCTTGTGATAACTAACATGCTATTGCTATTTAAAATTGTTTTTCTTATATTTCACATAACTTCATTATGTATTTCTTTAACGTGTTTAAATATACTCAACATTTTGCTCTCTATCCTTGGGTTAATATTTTCTATTTATTAAGCTTTCTGTTATTTTATTATGATAATGTGTCAGAATCGTCTTTGACCGAGTGAATTATCCTTTTTGTTGAAACTAAGACGCCGCTATAAAGGCGTATTTTAAAAAACTAAATAATTTCCAATTTTTATTATCTTGCAAATCACTCGTTCGAGGGCGATTCTTTTCTTTAATATAATATAATCACATAATTTAAAATCTACATGTTATTGATTTTAATCTAATATAAGAGTATGTGCAAAGTCAATGGTTAAATGTGTCCCTTAATGCAGGATTGCGTATATAAATCTATACTTACTTTTTAAACCTGCAAGCATGCATTTTCCTATTTTAATTACCGTGTTCTACTTTAATTATAAAGTTCATCATTGACATCGAGAATGTGCGGACCCTTTTTAAATGAATTTCGGGGAATTTGATTGGGCATTTCTCTTAATCCAAGTAAAACCCATTCAGTATGTTTTTATATACACTAGTCTCGTATTGCTGGTAAATGAATTGGTTGTTGAGACCACTTGGTTTTATTTTCCAAGGATTCTTTACACGGCAAAGTCCGTTCTTTTCGTTTATTGCAAGTTTCCAGGCAGAGTGTGTCCCAAATGACACACCTGGGAATTAAATGCAATCGTCACACAGTTGCTAAGTTTCGGCTGTTCATAAAATACTTTCCTACGGGTTAGCGGCGAGATGCCCTCCGTAATTATTCCGGATCTTCAATATTGTTTTATTTTATATTTATTTTACAAAGCATCCATGACTTAAACGTGTCACACCCTCCAACTTTAATAAATTCATTATCAGCAATACTGACCTCCCAATGCAACTCTATTATTATTATTCTCAAATAAATGCTTTGATCACATTCCCATTTTGTTGCTTAGTAAGCTTTTGTCTGTGCTATTCTCGAAATCAATAAATATTTTAGAACACTTAATTTCAAATATTATCTTAAACTTGTATAATTACTCAAAGCACCTCGCACATGTTCCTATCTCATCAATACATTATCATAATGCTATTAGCCTGAGGAATAGAACATATCACTTTGCTTTAAAACCATTTTGTTATTTATTGGAATATAATGCCAACAATTATTTAATACACGTCCCTGTCTCATATAAGCAGACAGTGGCATTATATATATATAATTTATATAAATAAATTTTGTGAAATTATTTAAAACTAAATTAGATATCTTATTTTATTGATTCCTATCACTGTCTCGGTCTATATATATATATTTTCTGCATTTCTTTTGTAAATCCATAGACGTTAATTAGCCACCCAAGCTTCTTTTAGTATAGTCTTTTGTTTCTCCCTGACCACCAGGCACCGGTCAAAGATTATACTAGTAGTGGCATCAGATGCGTTATCACATAGATGGCGCTGTGAAATTTGGACTTTAGCTTCGAACTTAGTATATCTAGAAGGCAACCCCTCCTAGAATGATCAGTTTTGTGTCTGGGTTTTGAATTCTGCAGTGTGTTAGCGAGATAGACGGATTCTGACTGTTACATAGTAAAAAAAATTTTCCGGGTCCATGGCTTGCCCAAACATGGAGCCTCGAATATTTAAACACCCACATCCCTGTAGATCTTAATTATTTAAACACCCACATCCCTAGCATTTTGTTTTGTATGTAATCACTCAAATCCTTTATATTTTTGATATATAATATTTTTCGAACTCTATATTATCTATTTGCGTGTATATTTCATATATTTTGTTTGACTCGGGCATTCAATTATTTATACTGTATAATCAGAATTTGTCCAACTTGCTATAGTGCGATACGAGCCATCTGTATTTATCTGTATTGTTGTTTCATTTAAGTCACGCTATATACGCAAGGCGTGAATTACTTAAATATTGTCCCAAGTGAATATTGTGACAATCTATGAAGATTTCAAATATTGTATTTTTCTATCAAAATAAAGTTTTATCAGCTCAGTGCTCAAGATAGCATAATGATAATTTTGTACGGTAATGACCTAGATATAATAGGCTATCGTATGGAATTCAGAAATAATCATAAATCAAATGTTGTAATCAATAAAAAAAAATGTGAATGTTTTAACGAGTGCCCGTAGTTAAATGGAATAATTTAAAATTAATTTTGGGAAGCTAACAGTCTATGGATATTTTAACTGGTGACATGGCGCCCAAGGGTAATTTCACTAAACGGAGTTACTTCTAAAATAAATTTTGTCACCAGGCTAAATTCTTTTATATGTAATTTTTTTTTCCAACGTGTGTAAATATTTCCTAGACCAAATAATGAGACGTGAATCGGATCAATAATTATATAAATAAAATTATATGTATGCTAGTCTTAAATAAGAAGGAACGAAATAAGTATACCCGGATCTAGCGAATGTTAACGTATATAAATAAAATTGCTTGAGTTTAAAAATATATATGTTAGCGAAATATTTTGACAGGTAGAATTTAAGAGATTTTATATATACGGGCAGTTAAAAATATATATGTTGGCAGCAGATTTAAGCGAGAAATTTTAGCAGTAGTAAGAGGGCAGTAGTTGGGGTTTTAGTGATAAATGTAAAAGCAGCAATTAGCCAACAGAACCGAGAGGGAGATAGCCTATTAGCCATTAATAAAATTTGAAATCAAATGTAAAAAAAATTTTTTGTTTAGGATAATATAGTTAGCAATAGAATAAAAGGGAAAAAATCATCATCGATCACGGTAAAATACAAGGCCATGGAAAATACAGATACTAATGAGGTCCATTTCCGGACTATTATAGAATTGTTTAAGCAAGGTGAAGAAAGAGCGAAAAGATGGGAAGAAGAAAGCTGAAGGAGAGGTGAAGAACTTAGAGCGCTGTATAGACTCCTCCCTGGATGGCAAGAGATGGCAGATAAACTCCTGAACCAGAAAGTTGAGACAAATGATTCCGCAAAGAAGACTGATACACCAGACCTGGGACCTCGAACTCAGCCAACCAAGCTCAACACTAGAATATTTCATGAGGTTAAAGAATGTCCCAAGCTTTCTTTGGAAAGAGTGCTTCCAGCAAAGGATATCCGAGACTTAGGACATCCATCCCAGCTGACCAAGCTTGTCGATGTTAAAATATTCCATGAAGTAAAAAAAATGTCCCAAACTTCATTGGGAAAGAATATTTCCAGAAAATGATGTCCGGGACCCAGGACATCAAACCCAGCTAACCAAGCTTCATCACATAAAAATTTTTCACGAAGTCACACCTGTATTTAGACAAGATATTTCCAGCCAAGAATGTACAAGACCTAGAGATTCAAACCCAGCTAACAATGCTTACCACCAACATCAAAGTACTTAAGGAAAACCAGGAAAATATCCCACCTGATATAGCAAGAATATATTGAATAAAGGAAATAGTGAAAACAATGATGGCACTGGATTTCAGCCCATGGGCCAAGGAGCCACCCAATAAGTCAAATACTTGCGACAGCCTAAAGCTACAGTTATTAACAACGACTCCGGATTTCAGTCCCTGTAAAGAACCGCCAGGTAAGGTAACGAGACCTGATAATCCGTGACTGCAGTCATCAAATTATAAAAGCAGTTATTACCCACCAAACCCAGGATTATAGTAGTTTTTTTTAACAACAACAAAAAAAAAATGGACACATCACAGGATAATATAAATAGGAGATCAGATATAAACAGTGTTAAACTATTAGATTTTTTAATAAAATTTCGTTGAAGGGGGGAAGATAATAGAAAATGTTCGCTAGATGGTAGATTTATTAATATGATCCGGGTATATAATTCAGTTTCGTTTCTTCATTATATTTATATCCTGTACATTATGGGTTATCTTGTAAATTTTTTTTTATGCAGGCTTCATAGGTGAACACCTGTTGTAAGTTCTTTTTTTTTAGCAATTTTTTTTGTTCCGTCACTAAGGGAGTGTGAAACAGTAAGGTCTGCTTTGCAGATCTTCGTTTCACCTTTTCTCACCTATTTCCTACCTCATACCTTAGTTTGAACCCCAATCTATCGTAGTGTGTCTGCAATACGCTTATATACTGAAAATCTCGCCTAATTTTAAACCACGAGTACAATGCTCGTATTATATATGTAAGTCATTCCCAAATAAATAAAAGGTTATAGATTATATATATGTTCACTATATATATGTTCACATAATTTTGATTTATTAAAAAGTAGGTTATATAAGTTGTAATTGCGCACACACTATGATATGCATTTTAAAACATATCAAAATTATAAATTGTTAAAGTTATTTTGTTTGAATCTATTTACAAATATATTACCATCGTAATATATTTTGATTTAAAATAAAATTCATTTAATAAATATTCGTTTAGTAAATAGATTCAAATATTGCAATTTAAAAAGTAAAATCATTTTCTTTAATTTAATAAAAGTTATTCCAAATATTTCTGTTAAAATAAATGAGGGACAATAGTTTAATTAGTAAATGTTATATAAGTTTATCTAAAAACAGCAGATGTCCACTTAAGGTTTTCTTTAATTAATAAAAGTAATTTTTAATTAAATCTAGTTTGTAATTCGAATGTCGACAGGGAAAGTAACAAAAGAAATTAATTAATGTTGAATTCCTTTAGACATTCGGATGATTACAGCTGATAAGTCCGATATATTTTTGTAATGTTCCAAGGCAGTTCTATTGTTAAATTCTACTATAAAAAGGAGGTTTTTCTTTTGTTCTTTATTCTTCTAATGTTTCTAAGAGAAATCATTCTGAGGTCTAATGTGTCTAACCAAAATTATTGTAGTAATTTGTAAATCTTGACATGACAGATTAGAGTGCAAGAAGGCTATTTCTCTCCGAAATGGTCATATGCTGCCGTAGACCATCAGAAGTTATCACACAAGGAATCCCGGAACTGCTGCTGCTGCTGCCAAAAATATGAACATTTCCAGATTTTGCTGTTAAATTATATAAAAACCTGCCGACCATCAATCTACCTAAAATGCTTCTCCAGAGGTAACCCTAAATTAACCCAAGAGCTCTTGTGATAACTAACATGCTATAGCTATTTAAAATTGTTTTTCTTATATTTCACATAACCTCATTATGTATTTCTTTAACGTGTTTAAATATACTCAACATTTTGCTCTCTATCCTTGGGTTAATATTTTCTATTTATTAAGCTTTCTGTTATTTTATTATGATAATGTGTCAGAATCGTCTTTGACCGAGTGAATTATCCTTTTTGTTGAAACTAAGATGCCGCTATAAAGGCATATTTTAAATTTCTAAATAATTTCCAATTTTTATTATCTTGCAAATCACTCGTTCGAGGGCGATTCTTTTCTTTAATATAATATAATCACATAGTTTAAAATCTACATGTTATTGATTTTAATCTAATATAAGAGTATGTGCGAAGTCAATGATTAAATGTGTCCCTTAATGCAGGATTGCATATATAAATCTATACTTACTTTTTAAACCCGCAAGCATGCATTTTCCTATTTTAATTACCGTGTTCTACTTTAATTATAAAGTTCATCATTGACATCAAGAATGTGCGGACCCTTTTTAAATGAATTTCGGGGAATTTGATTGGGCATTTCTCTTAATCCAAGTAAAACCCATTCAGTATGTTTTTATATACACTAGTCTCATATTGCTGGTAAATGAATTGGTTGTTGAGACCGCTTTGTTTTATTTTTCCAAGGATTCTTTACACGGAAAAGTCCGTTCTTTTCGTTTATTGCAAGTTTCCAGGCAGAGTGTGTCCCAAATGACACACCTGGGAATTAAACGCAATCGTCACACAGTCGCTAAGTTTCGGCTGTTCATAAAATACTTTCCTACGGGTTAGCGGCGAGATGCCCTCCGTAATTATTCTGGATCTTCAATATTGTTTTATTTTATATTTATTTTACAAAGCATCCATGACTTAAACGTGTCACACCCTCCAACTTTAATAAATTCATTATCAGAAATACTGACCTCCCAATGCAACTCTATTATTATTATTCTCAAATAAATGCTTTGATCACATTCCCATTTTGTTGCTTAGTAAGCTTTTGTCTGTGCTATTCTCGAAATCAATAAATATTTTAGAACACCAATTTCAAATATTATCTTAAACTTGTATAATTACTCAAAGCACCTCGCACATGTTCCTATCTCATCAAGCACATTATCGTAATGCTATTAGCCCGAGGAATAGAATACATCACTTTGCTTTAAAACCATTTTGTTATTTATTGGAATATAATGCCAACAATTATTTAATACGTGTCCCTGTCTCATATAAGCAGACAGTGGCGTTATATATATATAATTTATATAAATAAATTTTGTGAAATTATTTAAAACTAAATTTGATATCTTATTTTATTGATTCCTATCACTGTCTCGGTCTATATATATATATATTTTCTGCATTTCTTTTGTAAATCCATAGACGTTAATTAGCCACCCAAGCTTCTTTTAGTATAGAGTCCTTTGTTTCTCCCTGACCACCAGGCACCGGTCAAAGATTATACTAGTAGTGGCATCAGATGCGTTATCACATAGATGGCACTGTGAAATTTGGACTTTAGACTCGAACTTAGTATATCTAGAAGGCAACCCCTCCTAGAATGATTAGTTTCGTGTCTGGGGTTTGAATTCTGCAGTGTGTTAGCGAGATAGATGATTCTGACTGTTACAATATATATATACACACACTAGGAAAAAACTCTGGGTTTAAAATTAGATGTCTATGGAAATTAAATATTGGTTATCATTAATTTCTGATAAATAATTAGTCTTAAGAAATATATAATTTTTTCATTTAGCTGATAATGTTTATTATACCTATAATTTATTTATATAACTTCTGAAATAATAAAATAACTAATAATTATTTTTTAAATTTAACAGCCATCTACAAATGAGAATTACCACAACTTCAAAAAAAAAAAAAGGGAAGGGGGAACAAAGACAAATATACATGCAATAACTACATAACCTAATCACGAATATATCCATATACCAGCTTCCAATCCATTGTTTTTAAATCCTGTGATGTCATCCTCATAGCTCAACTGTACTGCATTCCTAGCTGTACATCTTTCTAAATTATTCTTAAATCAATTTCTATAAATGCAAGAAGAATGCATCTTTCCAAACAAAAACAACATTCATGTTTATTATAAAATATTTCTTTGGTAAGTCAGTTATTATTCCTTTGTTTAATATTCTTAATAGTATGATTACATGCTTTTACAACAGTTGGTTATATAATGTCACAACAATCAGAGAAATATATCAAATGTCAAAATTTTGTCATATTTTTAGAATTTTTATAGAACATCTTTAAATGAAATTTTTCTGATGCTTTTATATTGAATTGATAAAGCATTCATGCCTCACTTTATAACTAAAGTGGGCAAAATATCAGTCCTATATAAAATTGTTTGGTTTTTATAATTATATCAGTATAATGAATTATAACTTTTACATTATAAAATGCTCCAATAACACAAGTATGTACTGCATCAACATTCAGTCATTCTTCTACCTAAAAATATTCCAACATATTTATTTTTTACTGTCAAATTGAAAATCATTCAAGCTATATTTCTGTGATCATTGTGTCTTCTGTTGATATCGATTTCATCTTTTAATAAAGTTCTTCAGTTTTTTACTTTGCAAGCACTTCAATATAAATAATTCTGGATATCTTTATTAGTTTCAGGACTCTTATTTGACCTCTTCAATTAATTTTAACTAAATAAATTTATTATGAGAACACTTTGCTGTTGATAATAATCTGTAATTTTTTCTCAATAACTATGGAAAATTATTTACATATTTACCTGGATGACATCTAATCCATTTTAGTAATTGATAATATTGCTCTTGTTTATTCTAACAGTCAATAATATAGCTTTTATTTACTGGTGATTACATCATTTACTTTTTAGTACAATTCATAATTGTCACATGCTTTCAATTAAATCCCACAATTAAGAATTGATCCTTTTTTGGAAAATCAACTCAAAATCATTGACTTTTACAATAGCTGTGGTTTATTCAGATTTTTTTCCATCGAGTAAGCATTCTTTTTCTCACAAAATAGCAACTAGTAGTATATAACTAGTAATTTAGCTTTTTGGACAGGTAGTGAGCAGCCATTTTATATATAGTTATTATTCAAATTTTTGGGACTCTGATATATATTTTAATTGCAATTGTGATTTAGCTAAGTATAGGATATTGATTTTTATAATTTTAAAGTAAATAATATAAAATACTATAATTCTTAATATTTATTATAATAATATTAATGTTAAAAAGCCCTTCTCAATGTGATTGTAAACAATTTTAAAGCTTCAGTTTACATTGCATATATAGAGACATTTATCATTTTTATATCAAATTAATTAGAAACAATAATAATAGAAAAACAAGCAATCCAAATATTTATAAATGTAACATACAAAAGTAAAATTTATGAATTAAATGATATATATTAATTATACAAAATGTACAAAAAAATATGTTATATAAAAATATATAATTTTCTATTCATTTTTAATAACCAATCATTAATTAATTGATGTTTTATATAAATATTTGAAATACAGGCATTCTTCATATACTTGTAGCTTAATTGTAAATATAGGGAATTTGAACTCAGAAAAATCCCCTATATTTACAATTAAGCTCCATGTATATGAAGAATGCCTGTATTTCAAATATTTACACCTTAAGCCTGCATCTTGCTCATCCCTCTTCTATGCATTTAATGGATAAGGTCTTATACATGAGGGGTCAGAGTGTTTGAGGTCAACATGAGCATGACAATAATATTGGCATCAGCATGGGATTTGGGCTTTCCATCATCATAGTTTTAATGGTATGGATGGCGGAAGAGTTGGAGGTTCGAGTAGATTGAAGCATGTCCATTAAAATATGAAGATTTGCTATTTTAATTTAAACTGAGCACTGATTATATATATGTGTGGGAGATGATAATCTGGACTAACTGATGAGGGCTTGTTCAGCATAAAATGTGTATATTGGTGATTATTTATCTTTTCTACATGTGTATGGTCATGTGTATCATTGGTATGAGATAGAGTGGTTAGTTGAAGAAACTGATGTTTTATATATGTATTCATATATTTATGCATATTAAAAATTAGATAAATTAATATGTAATTATAAAATTAAAAATGATATAACATATAAAAAAGGAATTGTATATAATATTAATTGTGGAAATTTCAATATGATGTATGTATTATAGACATATAGGGAAATAATTAGATGAAAGAGCAAAAATAACAGTACAATTAATAGATGAAATGATAAATCTGCATTATATATTCATTACTTAAAATATGGACATAAAATAGATTGTATAAAAAATATAAATAAAACTTTTAAACTGCATTAAAGAACTTAAAAGAAAAAATATATAAAATTAATTTATATTTATTTAAATAAACATAACTGTATGAATAAATATAAAACATCACTTAATTTAATTAATAATTGGTTAATTAAAAACGAATGGAAAATTGTAAAATATGTTTTTATATAGAATTTTTTTGTATATTTTGTATAATTGTTATATATTGTTTAATTGATAAATTTTACTTTTTGCATTTTACATTTGTAAATATTTGGATTGATATTTATTTGCCATATTGGTTTTAATTAATTTCCTATAAAAAACCCAATAGATGTTGCCATGTGAACAATGTAAATTCTAGTTTATAAAGATTATGTTGTGGAAATAAGATGGAGGATGATATGGGAAACTTAGGGTGGAGAATGGAAAGGGAAGTTAAAGTGGCTAACAAGTTTCTCTGAGCATAGTTGCTGAGAGATTCCTGACTCCATATAAAGAGAAATCACATTACATCACATCTTATTAGAGAATGTATTGCAAGGGAAAATAGAAACAAGTATGTAAGAATATGTTTGCCTGGAGCTAAAATTAGGGATGTTATAGATAAAGTAAAGGAGCAAGGGAATAGAGATGTGTATATTATGGTATGGATTAATAATTTGTCAGACCATCAGAGAGAGTAATGGATGAGTACATATAATTGATTAGGAATTTGAGTAAGGTTAAAGGAAGAGTAGGAATAGTTGGATTATTACTAAGATTTGACAAGAGGTATATATGAGATAGGGCATGTTCTATAAATGAGAGATTGAAAAAAGTGTGTGAGAGAAATGATGTGATGTTTGTGAATGTGTGGGATTCTTTTATTGGAAAGAGGGAATAATATAGTAAAAATGAATTGCACTTAGAAAAACAAGGAAGTAAAGTTTTAGGGAGTTTGATTTATAAAGAATATAGTTCAGGAAATTTAAAGGGAGTGGGTTTTTAAGTGGCAGTGTTATCAGAAAGAAGAAGAATGGACAGGATCTAAGAAATAATCAAAGGATAGCTGATTTAGATGTAAATATAGATGTGGAGAGGGAGTGGGTCTGTAAAATTAATGGTAAGCAAGTTATTTATAAATGTAATGGAGAAGAAATGATCAAAAGAATTTATAAAAGAGTAGTTAGGAAAGAAGAAATTGTTAAAATTGGATTTGAGTATGCAAAGGGTAGGAGACCAGAATAGTGTCTGGAATTAAACAAACCAAATAACAATGAAAAGCTTGAGGTGTTAGCAATAGTGGAAACTCATCTGAGAGAAGAAAAAGAACCTATTAGGGAAGACTTGATATGGCAGGGTATAAATAGAAAAGAAAAAAGGGATGGTGGTATAGGAGTTATGTCAAAAAATATTTAAGTACTGTTAAATGTCAAGAACATTTGTAGCTCTAGATAAGGTTAGGAAGACTAGATGGTGACTATAGTGTATATAGCCACTGAGATAATCAAAGTATAATGGAGTGACTCAGTACATATATGAATGCCTAGTTAAGAATATACAGAGTTTCAAAGAAAAGGGGGGAAAGAACAATTGTTATAGGGCATATTGAAGAAACTGATGTAGGTAATAAGAATGGACAGCTTTTGAAGAGTTCTTGTCAGAAAGTGAATTTCAGCATTGGAAATTTATCAAATATTTATGAGGGATAATATACATGCTCTAGAAATAATATATTCCACACAATAGATTATGTATTAGTAGAGAAAGAGGGAATGAATAAATAATCAAAAATTAAGGTGTTTGTTAATGAAGAGAGAGTATGCAATAGTGATCATAACTTCTTTATAATAGAAATGGTTAGTAAGGTGATGGAAAATAGTAATAAAAGTAGAAAGAACGATGAATGGTAAGAATAAATTTGAAAAGTATAAAATAAATGTTGAAGAAACCATGGAAGAGTTAGTTAGGGGTGATTATAAGAACTGATGTGGTGAAATAGAAAAAGTGGCAAATAGGGTTTTAGGTGAGAATATAGAAAGTGAGAGTTAGTAAAAGTGTAAAATAAGCATTTATTTTATATAGTGTATGTTTACAATTGTATACATTCAAATATCAGCCTTTTAAGCTAATTGTGCATACACTTTGCGAGTGTTAATAATAAATGAATACTTTCTCACCAATACAAGATATAGTATTTATGCAGGAATAAAAGGAATCCTCTTATTCTTACGACTCAAATGCTTATATATGAGCAAATCTGAAGTACTGGCAAGTAAAGTGTGAGGATGGAATTTCACCCATATCATTCATTCAGACATCGTATATAGTAATTTAAAGTGACGTTTCCATCCTCATGCTTTACTTGCCAGTACTTCAGATTTGCTCATATATAAGCATTTGAGTTGTAGGAATAAGAGGATTCCTTTTATTCCTGCATAAATACTATATCTTGTATTGGTGAGAAAGTATTCATTTATTATTAACACTCGCAAAGCTTATGCACAATTAGCTTAAAAGGCTGATATTTGAATGTATAAAAGTGTAAAAGAAAAAAAAAAAGCATGCAGAGAATATAAATGTGAGAAAGTGAAAAAGACATTAATGCTAAATGGGAAAAGTACTTAGAAAAAAAGACGTTAGCTAAAATAGATAATTATAAAGAGAGAATGAAATTGAATAGTAAATTGTTGGAGGATATTAATGAAAGTGGAAGAGATGGGATTAAAAAATTTTGGAAATACATTAAAAGAAGGAATGTAGGGGAGAAAGAAATAGTATTACTAGATGATGAGGAAATAGAGGGTAGCTCTAGAGAAGAATCGGAGATAATCTGAAATAAGTATGTAATGGATATAGAAAATATGTTAGATGTGAAGGATAGAGTGATAGCAAACATGAAAGCATATAGTAATGGGAATATTAAGTTTACAAAAAATGAACTGAATGAGGTAGGTAAGAAATTGAAAAGTGGAAAGGCAAGAAATTTGGATGGATGGGCAGCAAAGATGGTAATGAATTTAGGGCATAGGGCAAAATTAAAACTTATGTTTTAATAAAGTGGCTCAGATTAGAGATTTTCCAGGTAGTTGGAGTAATACAAGAGTAATGCTACTATTTAAAGAAAAGGGTAAGGTTCATAGAAAGTTAAACAATTATAGACCGATAGCGTTAACATCAGTCTTATATAAAGTTTTCTCGTATATGGTGGTTGGAAGGATTGCAAAATGGATGGAAGAAAATAATATATTGGGAGAAAAGCAAGGAGGTTTTCTATCAGATGGGTTTATAGGAGATAGTTTATTTATAGTTACACAACTTATGGATATGAGTAGGAATACAGATAGACTTATATATGGTTTTATAGATGTAGAGAAGGCATATGATAGAGTTAATAGAAATAGATTATAGGTAAGTTTAATAAATTTGGAAATGGATGGAGCTTTAGTGGATATTATTAAGAAATTATATGAAAATAATTACTATATGTATCAATTAGGGGATATAAAATTAGTTAAAAATGGGGTGAGACTAAGGCAAGGATGCCCTATGTCACCTATTTTGTTTTTGTTGCATTTGAAAGAAATTGAGAGAGCAATAGAAAGACTAGGATGAGGGATAGAGATACCATTAATAGGTGGCAAGGGAGTATATAAATTGTTGAGTCTTTTATTTGCAGATGATGTCTTTTTGTGTGCAGAAAGAAGGAAAGATATGGAAGTTATGCTGAAGACATGAGCAAAGGTGAGTAAAGAGATGAGGATTAAATTTAGTGAAGAAAAATCAAAAGTAATGATGATTAATATTGGGGAAAGAGAAGACAAAGAATTTTTGTTGGGGGATATAAAGATAAGTATGGTCAATAGATATAACTATTTGAGAATCATCTTAAGTAATCAGAGAAATTGCTTGGATGAATGGGAGAGAAAAATGATAAATAAAGCCAAGAAAAGAAAAGGGATTGATAAAAAAAATTAACATTGTTCTCATATAATAAATATAATGTAGCTAGAATTGTAAGGAAGGGAGAGGCAGTAGCAGGATTAACATATGGTAATTATCCCTTATGTGCTAGTAAAGGGATATTAGATTGCTTAGAAAAAGTACAAAGAGAACTAGGAAGACATGCATTAGATGCAGATGTGTGGATGGCAAAGGAGGCAATTCGAGGAAAAGTGGGATGGTCAAGTTTTTATATGAGAGATGAAAAAAGCAAAATGAAAATGTTTGGTAGATTGCAATTTATGAATAATAAAAGAATAGCCAAAATAGTATTTAATTGGGTTATGAATAAAGGAAAGGCAACAAGTTGGATGAGAAAGGTAATGCGGTATGCAGAAGATTTGGGTAATGAATTTATGTCAGTATATTTATACAAAAGGTGGGATGATAGGAGAATTGTTGAATGTTATAGTGGTAAGAATTGGGGTAGAATAGATGCATTAATAAAGAATAGGGAGTTGACTAGATGGAGAACTAGTATAGAGAATAAAAAGAATTTAAATATATATATAGAAGTAAATGGAATATTGAGTGTGAGTTAATTTATGACAATAGCCAGGAAAATAGTTTACTGTTTAATTAAGGCTCAAATGGGATCTTTAGCAACAAGAGAATATACACATAAATGGAAAAATGTGGGTGATTTCATCTGCAAGTTGTGTAAAGAAAGCATAGAAAATATTAGGCATCTGTTAATTGAATATAAATGTTTGAAAGCAGAAAGGGTACAAATAATAAAGTTGTGAAAGAATAAATATAAACAAAGTGATTATACAGAAAATGAATTATTTGATTATACAGAAAATGAATTATTGGTTTTTATGCTGGGTTTGGGGAAAGATAACAATGATTTACATATAAAGGCCATGGAGTTGACAAAGATTATATTGTGGAAATGGGATGGAGCAGGATATAAGAAAACTTAGGCTGGAGAATGGAAAGGGAAGGTAAAGTGGCTAACAGATTTCTCTGGGCATAGTTGCTGAAAGATTTCTGACTCCGTATAAGAAGTCACAGTGCATCACATCACATCTTAGCAAAAATACAAAGAGAAGTGGAAATGTGGGAACAGCAAAGGAAGCAATTCAAGGAGAAATGGGATGGTCAAGTTTTTATATGAGATGTAAAAAGCAAAATGAAAATGATCAGTAGATTGCAATTTATGGATAATAAGAGAATGGTTAAAATAGTTTTTAATTGGGTTATGAGTAAAGAACAAGCAGCAATATGGTTATGGTTAAGATAGTCTTTTTGGTATGCAGAAGATTTGGATAAGTCAGTATACTTATACAAAAGGTAGAATGATTGTGTTAGGGAATTGTTGAGTGTTATAGTGGCAATGAATGGGATAAAAGAATAGATGCATTAATAAAAAATAGGGAGTTGGAGAGATAAAGAAATAGTATGGAAAGTAAAAAGTTTAAATATATATAAAAGTAAATATTGGGTGCAAGTTAATTTATGATAATAGAGAGTAGTTTACAGTTTAAGGCTCAAGCAGGATTTTTAACAACAAGGGAATATGCACCTAAATAGAAAAATATGGGTGATTTAGTCTGCAAGTTATGTAAGGAAGACATTGAAAATATTAGGCCTCTGTTAATTGGATGTAAATGCCTACAAGCAAAAGGAGTGCAAATAATGAAGTTGTGGGGAGAATGAATATAAACAAAGTGATTATACAGAAAATGGTTCTTGTTTTTATGCTGGATTTGGTAAAAGATAAGGGGAATTTAAATATAAAGACCATAGAGTTGACAAAGATTATGTTGTGGAAATGGGATGCAGGAGTATAGAGAAGAATATGGCAAAAACAGGATGTGGAAAGAGAAGGGAAGGTGTCTAACAGGTTTCTTTGGGCATAATGGTTGATAGATTCCTGACTCTGATAATGGAGAAGTCACAGTGCATGACATTACCCACAGTGCATCACATAAAGCTTTAAAATTGTTTACAATCACATTCACAAGGGCATAAAATAATTTCCAAAAAAAGCTTTTTTTGTATTAATGTTATAAAAAATATATAAAATTATTGATGTTATTTAATGGTATTTTATATTATTTATTTGAAAATAATATGAAATAACAGCATAATGGATTAAATGTCCAGTTTTGATGATTTTTATAAATAGTTTCAATATGTCAAAATCATTTATTTAGTCCAATAATTACTTGAGCTAATCTATAATTGGAGTAATATTTCCACTGATGATATTTTAGAACATCAATAGTGTTTTTTCAATTTTATATTTTGCTCTTTTTTGAGATATTACAATTATATATCTTTCTTGAAACTAAAACTCATCATGCATGATTGATCTTTATTATGAGATTGCTATTAAGGACATAAGATAATAATATGTAATCTATTAAACAATTCAAAACAAAACAACACTCTCCTTATAGTAGTGCCATCTTGTGCTAACAAGAGCAATCAATGGATGCCAGAAGGCTTGTGCATAAAATCCCTATCTAATGCCTACTCATCCAATATCCCCAGACTAGTTTCTGGCTTGTGGCCTTCATCAGTGAGGAGCCTTGGATCTGAGAGCACTGCACCTAGATCTTAGGATCTAATGCAACCCTCCAGCACCCACCTTTTAACTCTATTTAACTACAAAACTATGAGAATGAAATTGAAAACACTATTAATATTTTCAATCCAAGCTCAATAGCTTATATAGTCATATGGGTCTGAACTCAATTCAGCACCCATACATTTTGGTGTCTTTGGCTCTTTAACAACCATAGCCACCATTATCCTATTAGGCAGGATTGGTGTTAAACCACTAAACATCACATGATCACTATCTCATACTAGCACAATAATTGTTATTAAACAATTCAAAACAAAACAACACTCTCCTTATAGTAGTGCCATCTTGTGCTAACAAGAGCAATCAATGGATGCCAGAAGGCTTGTGCATAAAATCCCTATCTAATGCCTACTCATCCAATATAGGGATTTTATGCACAAGCCTTCTGGCATCCATTGATTGCTCTTGTTAGCACAAAAAAGGTGTTGTTTTGTTTTGAATTGTTTAATAACAATTATTGTGTAGTATGAGATGGTGATCATGTGATGTTTAGTGGTTTAACACCAATCCTGCCTAATAGGATAATGAGTGGCTATGGTGAAAAAAATTCACCAAAATATGTATGGGTGCTGGTGTTAGACCATATGACTATATAAGCTATTGAGCTTTGATTGAAAATATTAGTAGTTTTTAATTTCATTCTCATAGTTTTGTAGTTAAATAGAGTTAAAAGGGGGGGGGTGGAATGAAATTTAAACGATCTAGGTGCAGTGTCTCAGATCAAGGCTCCACTGATGAACCAGAAAACTAGTCTGGGGATATTGGATGAGTAGGAATTAGATAGGAATTTTATGCACAAGCTTCTGGCATCCATTGATTGCTCTTGTTAGCACAAGATGGCACTACTATAAGGAGAGTGTTGTTTTGTTTTGAATTGTTTAATAACAATTATTGTGCTAGTATGAGATAGTGATCATGTGATGTTTAGTGGTTTAATATGTAATCTACATGATTATCATCTACTTTCTAATGGAGTTGGATTTATAATCTTTAATTCTTCCATGACTTCATCAATTTGCAGAGAGGGTCAGATTTAATTTTTTCTCTGTTTCATGGCAGACTCTAATCATAAGTAGCTTTCATGTGGCACTACAGCTAATGAATAAATAGTCTCTGATACTGTTTTAGTGATCTCCTTCCTTACAAAGTAAATTTTCTGGCAGGAGTAGAAGTCTTGATGATTGTAAGCAGTTTTGGATCTTCAAGTTCATATGTTTGCTCTATGACTTTCCTAAACTAAATCTTATCTGGTGGTATTTTTTTCTATGTGGGATCATGATTACAAACTAGTCATTGTTGGAGATTATTGATATGCCAGTGATGCCTCTTTTAAGAAAGCATTATATGCATGTGAAGGAAATAAAAAGAAAAACATGTTAACGTAATATGTTTTAGTTATAGAATAATTTCTTTAGGTGATAGAACTCACATAGAAGACAACATTTTTGCTCTGACAAGAAAACAATATTTGTGTGATCTGTTCACAAATCTTAACATTTTTCTATGAGCTTCTCTACAATATATTTATATGTGGCCAGACATTAGGATCATTTACATCAAATTACATTAATCTGTCTAATCATTGCCAACTAAGAATACTAATAAAATTATTGAAGTATTTTTCTCTATGGTTATATAATGTATTATAAGAAATCTGAAAGCAGCTCCAATGTGTTTATATCAAAATGCTATAGCAGTGATTAGATTACATGGTCATACTAAAAAGATTAAAATTGCATGAAAAAAAAGTTTAATAAAAACTTGTGAAATGACTAATAAAAATGTATAAATGCCCATTTTCTTTTGTGTCCATATATGCATGTCACTTGAATAATCTACCTAAAAAAAGTTAGTTTATTTAAATATTTTCTTTGTAATATATGAGAAATTATAAAATGATGAATTTGAATATAAAGAAAGAAAAGAAAGCAGTCTTGATGAGCATAATTTTGACTCCATTTATTCTGTCTTCCAAATGAAAATTTTATTTAAACAACTTATCAATTCTTAAAGTAAATCTGATGACAGATTTGAAAATATTTTTTTAAATTATAGGTTAATAAAAATAAGTAAATCATTGAGCTATATCTATATGTCAGCAATGATTTTGCTTTCTTCCTAAACTGTTAATTAATGTAAATAAAGAGAGAGGAAAAAACTATTTTTTTTGTTCATTTATGTAGCAAATCATAATAATTTATTCAGTTGTGCATCAAATCATGATATATTTGTAAATTTGTTTCCATGGCATATTTTAAAAAACATGTAAGAAAACATGTCTAATCTTGTAACTAGCTGTTGGAAAGTCATTGTTTTGAGAACATGTTAAGTAATAGCAAATAGGTCTGAAACAAGAAATCAGGGCATTTCAATTGATTCCAGGCCAGGCAGTTGAGTCTATTTAAGAAGCAGCTTTGCACTGATATAAAGTCAAGGACAAAAATAGCTGATTAAAACTTTTCCACCATATCTTGGATAGCTGTATCTTATTATCTCTTTTTAAAACATTTTTCCAATGCTCATTATAACAGCCAATAGAATGACTTTATCTAGCAGCAAACTATCAACAATGTATGACTAGGCAACAGAAAAACCACACAACCAAAATACCTAAAAAAGCAGTCAGACCTAGAAACTAATGCTGAATTTTGTCAAAATCAGCCAGCCAGTACCTGCCTTAATAATGCCATTAAGAAAAAAATAGATAGTGCTGTAAAAACTATCCAAGACCTACTGATATTATACTTAAATGTCATCAATGGTTTTTATATTTATCTCTCTAACACCACCAGTACCTAAGAAGAAGAATTACCATTTTTGGAAGAATTAGTGAACACAATTGGAAATATATTAAAAGAATGATACCAGCAGAAAAACGTGATTTGTGACTGTTTAAATTTTTCATGTGGTAAAATCTTATCATTATAGATTTTATAAGGCTTTCAACTTAAGTTTAAAATATTTTTTATTTCTATGATATTTAATATGTTGTATACATGTTAATAATTGTGATTACATGTGCAGCAGTTTTATTTATTCATTATTACCAAAGATTTTTTTTTCCTGGGTAATTGTAATATTCACATAAATATTCTGGACATTCATACAGAGAAGGTAGTCTATATAATTTAAATGTAGCTTTTATTAATGCTTAGCATGCTTTCGATGTATAACATATAATCATAGCAATCTCACTTTTTTATTGTTCTAAGCTTATATATATATACTTGATAAATATTTTAATATATTTAAATTTATTTATTTAATATTCAAAAATATTTAAAACCTTTCAAAGAGACAATTTTTTTGAGAGGGGGGTGCTGCTTGGGTCTTTTTTGTTTAATACTCTGGACTTAAAAGTTTTTTTATACAGGAATTTCAAATTGTGTAAATTTGAGATCGATAGGAAAAATAATACAGATGCATTTATTAAAGACTTACAAAACCTAGGATATAATATTAATAAAATTCTTAACATAATCAAGAGATTTTATAATAAATTTAAAAAACCAACACAGCTTTAACTTGTGTAGACTAAAAAATGAATAAGCCTTCCATACATCCCAAAAGCCTCAGAAATTAAAAAGAATATGCTCTGAAAAATATAAGTTTTTGTATGTCCCCTTCATTAAACAAACTATTAGAAGGCAAACTGCCCGCAAAATCAGCTCAAGAAATCATCTACAAAATTAAGTGCGACCAAGCTATGTTTATGTTTGCATATTATGGGGAATCGAGGGCTAATCTGTCAATGAGACTAGTCCAGCATAAATATCTATACAATAGAACTTATAAGAGTAGTGAATATTCCTCAATATTTATAAATCATGAGCAAAATTCTGAACATACATTTGATATGTCTAAGAGTTGGAATTGTATGCACTAAGAGGGAAAACAAAATGAAAAATTAAAGAAGCTTGGTCAATATCACAAGACCGATACTTAGTAAACAAAAAGACACAAGCATCCTCTTCCCAAAGAAGTGGGCTCCTTGTAGGGATTTAAATATTTTTGAATATTAAATAACTAAATTTAAATATATTAAAATATTTATCAAGTATACATAAAAGTTTGGAACAATAAAGAAGTGAGATTGCTATGATTACATTATGTTATATATCGAAAACATTAATAAAAGCTAAATTTAAATTATATAGATTAATCATCTGTAAGAATGTTCAGAACATTTATGTGAATATTATTGATCCATTTAGTTTGTCTTTGTAATCCAATCCAAACATTATGCTTTTAACATCCAAAATGCTAGTTAATATCCACAACCTTGAGAAATCATGCAATCCATGGGGGACATGCATGGATGGCAGTAATAATTTATAAATGATGACGAATAATAAGTTTTCCAAAAGTAAACTTTCTAGTTAGAAGTTTGACACCTGTTGTTTATTTTATTGAAACTGAAAAACAAATAAAATACTTTTTGGGAGAACTTGTACTTTTAAATTATCAATATATCATTGATTGGTTACTATTATTATATATTTGAATTAAATCATTTTATTCAAATTTTATTAACCATTCAACTTTCAGCATATTTAATATTTATTTGAATCAAAACTTGTAGTGAATATTTGTATATATCGTTGGATCTTGATTCAAACTCTTGTACCGTGGCGAATTTACCATTAAAATAGTAAATACTTATATAAAAAAATATTCTTCCTTAAAAGTAAAAAAAAAAGAGAACAATCTCTGCTTTATAACTGTCCAGAATATAGGCATAAGCAATTTGCTATATATAGATAAATAATTCCTATGTTTTAATGTTTTTAGTTTATCAGGCATAATTACTGTTTTTCCATATTTGTTTCATAATGATTGATTTTGTAACAATTTTCTTTTCTTATAATTCCTGTGAATGTGACTTAGAAAATTGTTTTCTTTGATTGCAACTGCAACAGAAAATTGATCATTGTAGTTGAGACCAACAGAAAATTAGTTTTTGTATTTATTGTGAAGTCATTTTTGTATAAACATTCAAGTTCATTTGACATCAGTTCTGTTCCCAGAACTCATGGCTTTGTAATAACTTTATGTGGCCCAGAGAATTGATTTCTATAATTAATATCAACTGCACTAGAAAACTGATTTATATTGTATTACAATTAAATATATATTTATTTAATATAGAAACTAGTTATAGTAATATTGAGATATTCAGTTAATAATATCAAATAAAATGAATATGTCAATCCAATCTGAATGTTTTAAATGGTTATCTAACCACACCGATAGGCATAGAGTTACAAAAATACTGACGAAAGTCCATGTGACCTGTTATATTGCTTAGATTTTTTTCAACAAGTAGATTCTCTAGGAGAGTTTTTCAAAACACTTTTTATTTCATGCTTGAATTTTTCTAATTTTTATATTATTCATTCAATCAACTTGCAATGGAATCATTAAGGCCATATGTCTAAAGACATTGACACTTACCTTCTATTGGTAATTTGTTTCTCTCACTATTTCACAATTTTGAAATAACAAATCCATAATTAACCTACTTAGCACCTAATATTGATCTATAAATTGTTATTTGGTAGAAAAATAAAAGTATTTCAAAACAATTAAGTCAATTTAAATAGGACTGGTGCACCAAAAGAAACATAGTGTAATTTTTTAATCTGAATATAACTGTTTATTTGTTTTTCAAAAATATTTAACAACAGATAAATAAAATTATTTTTTTAAGTCTTGACTATCTGAATGTAATACAAAAAATATTAATAGAAGTATTAAAAAAAGGTGAAATCCAGGGGGAAAGGCAGTAAAATCAAAAACGTTATAAGAAATATAAAACAAAAGTTGGTGTCATCTATAGTAAGCTTGAATAATCAATGTTTACCAGACTGATTATTGTCTTTATCAGTGAATCTTGGGATTCAAAACTAGAAGTAATACACCTAACAAGCACTTTCAATTCCCTTTCACTATTTAAATCAAAAACTTAAAATTTTTAACATCCAAGCCAACTTGTCTTAGTTTTTTAGAACTTAATAAAATGAATTTAAAGATGGTTGCTAGATCCATAATTGTTTTATTTCCAACTTTGAATCCTAAGCCTCATGGAAAATGGAAAAAGCTAGAAACCAATTTAAGGATGGGCATAAATCTGTTAATCATTGAATATTCAAGCTTACTATAGGTTGCATTAGAATTAAGAGCTGCTTTTGAATTATATATTATTTAAGCTAAATAATTGAATGATTTGTTTTTATTAATAAATGCATTAAAAAATTATGGGTTATATTAGGAAAAGAGCTAACTGGAAAACAGTATTTGATGGTCCATAATATCTGTATGGTAATACAACACTTTTTTAAAAAAGGGGGGGAGGGAGATTAAAATAATTGTTCATTAGTTGTCAAATGCACTATATTTATTTTCTACTTATCTAAGTATTTTTATACACCTAATGTTATCAGTTGAAAGTCCATTATATTCTTATTATATATATTTATTTGCAAAAAAAAAAATTGCATTTTTAAAAAAAAATCCACAAATATAAAAATTATTCACCAAATTTATAATAGGAGTAAATTATTTCATTTAATAAAGCTACAATTCTTATAACTCTTTTGTTATCAACACCTTTCTTAGTGCCGCCACTTATAAACATATATGATAATTCTATTTCCTGTATTAAAATATAAAAAAAGTGAGAAAAAAATTAAGAACAAAAAGTTCAACAATAAGTTTTTCAAAAACACAAAAAATTCAGATAAGTTTTGAAAAAACTATACAAATCAGTCTATGAAAGCACAAACTCTTATATCACATGCTAATCTTTAGTCTATTTATTTGATATTTTGCATTTTCTTAATCTTCATCACAATAAACTTTTTTTTCTGAAAAACTTCAACATGTAACTCATCGGATTCTTTTCTTAGCCATATTCTTCCAGTAAAAATAAAAAGTAATGCATCTCCTTGGAGTTACTTTGAAATAATCTTTATAATATAAAAGTATCTACCATAAAAACTATGTTCAAATTTATCACAAAACACTTAATTTAGGAAACTTGCATTTTTTTATACACTTCATATATCTGATCCAATGATAAGGTGTTCATTTTCTATCATCACATCCAACAAATTGGTGAATGTTCTTATTTGTTTTTTAATCTTACTATCATATTTTCAACATATTGTGGAGGATTCTTAAATGAAATGTGTTGAACTTTTATGATACACAGTTAGAGGTCTGAATATCAACTCAATACAATAAATTTGGTGAAATAATAATATATAGAAAATCAATTTAGCAAAAATAGTTATATCAGTATGATGATAAAATATCTTTTAACTTTTTAAATACAGTACACTCTGTCCTGCCTCAATATCCAAATTTGGCTTACTACTTAAGAAGCTATCAAAGTACTTAAATTAATAAATTATCTTTAACTGATAATCATATGAAATTAAAGTTATTGATTATTGCTTGATAAAGTAACTGATTTATGGACATTAAATGCTCTACTAAAAATTTTATAGGTCACATTTGAAAATATTAAGAACCTTCGGTAGATTGATTTTGAAGTGACTAGAATATCATAATTATTAACGTACTTTAAATTTAAAGCCCAAAAAATGATTTTTTTTATTTTTTATAATACCTTTTTTGTATTTTTCAAGCAATAAAACTGATGGTCTATGTAGTGTTTGATTTTCTAAAATTACGAAGAGCCTCTGATAGATAACTCATTTATAATTGGAAGATATAGCAGATATCCATGATATTCCATTACTGCAATCTTTTTTTTTTAGTTTATAAATCAGAACAATAAAGTATCTTTATTATCAGGTGATATAATTTCATAGAACCACATGTTCCTAAAAATAATAAACCAAGTACCTGAAGCAGACAAATTACATTTTAAAAATTCTTTCTATCTTATTGGCACTCATAGGTTTTGTTTTTAAGATTTCAAAAACTGTTTCAGTTTCATTACACTAATACATTTTTCAAATCTAAAGAAAAAAATAGATATATCATTAAATGTAGTCATGTGTTTTTATAACCTTATTCAAAAGATAATCCAAATAATGCATCTGTTCAAAATATCATCAGCTTAAAGGCCATTTTTCGCTGATCAAACAGCCTTGAAATTTAACATAAGACCATGGTTTAATATCTCCACCAGTATGTGCATTAAGTCTTAAATAAAAAGTTGTTGGTGCTTTATTGATATTGATATAATAACATTATTCAATAAAGAATTTTTTCTCTGATCTTACTGAATTTAAGGTTGGTACAAAAGTACAGATAAAGTAGGCCTGATACCATTAAACCAATATTTAATATCATTAGCCTTTCACTTTATATTTAGAAAATAAATTAGATCTCAAAGTAAATCCAACACCATACACTCCCTTTTCACTTGAGTATGATAAATCTTAAATCTTAACATATCTTTCTGCAAGTATTGCCCTATGTTCAGGACTTAAATAGTTTATATCAAGTAGGATTTATATTTCTCATATACTTATATTTAGAGACAAAAAAATCAAAATATTTATCTTTAATATGACAACTACTTTTTTTGACACTGTTACCAATTTTACAATTATTTGTCCTGCTTAAATAACAATTCAGTCAGTGCATCAATCTAACCAGATTTTGCAATTCAAGTCATTTTTAGACAGTGCTTTCTAGATCCTTTTACATTTTTAGAGAACAAGGGAATTTTCAAATAGAACTTTCCAAACATCCAATAATTTGCCAAATGTGGTTCAAAGTAACTCATTTTTGATTTGTAGTCTCATTATGATTACCAGTCTATTAAATCTGTTTATGTAGTTGACATACTCATACATTCTTGCATACAAAAAAGAAGTAAATATTGGAAATCATATTACTATAAATGTAATTAAAAATGGAAATATGGTTACACAAACAATAATACTATTGTCACAGCTATTGATGGCATAGAAAAAATCATGATGATTTGAATAATGATAATAAGTTTTAAAAAAGAAATGAGGCTAAAAGAGAAAGCTCAGAAAAATACTAGTGAACTGAAAATAGTATATAGCCCTTGATGAGCCAATATCAAATCTTTCAAAGTAGCCATATTCTTGTTTGAGCATTGTATGTTAGTTATTCACAAATACTCTTCATATTTAAATTGGGAAAGGGGATGTAATAAATTAAAATGATATATGCATAAACAGTTTTGGTTTTGAAATACAAAAGAATTTATTTGAAACTAAGTACTTTCCTGTATCAAAATCATAGTATAATAAAAGGGGGAAAAAAAGTGGGGGGTTTTGTTTGGGGGAATAAAGTTTACACATCTCTCCATAACTGATTTACTACATCGCTGGGTGTGCAACACATAACATCCCTCCCTCTTTATATAAAATAAATACCTTTGTTTTTGGTGTATAAAAAAAAATCCCCATATTTTTTTTTGTGCAGGAAATATGAAAAGATGTAGCTTTGTGTCAAAAAATTCAATGGAAAGATAAGTGAAATATGCTTGTATTATGTGGTGAGAGATTATTTAATATAGTTTGCATCAGCAAACTAAATTCTTTTACACTAGTGGAAGGAACAAAAAATTATAATATGAAAATATAAAAAAATACTATATTTTAAACAACTTATTTTAAAAAAGAAAATTATATGAAGAAATATATAAACAAATTGTTCTATACATACAAATACAAAAAGAAAGACGGCCGCGTTTTCATTCTCTTAGAAGTTAGTTACAAAAATAATTTTTCTGTTAAATAAAATTAAATTTTACCCCCCCCCCCCCGATTGATTTATACTCATTTTAAGATAAGAATATATTCTATTCGCTCTATTGAATAACATATATGTTCATGAAATTTCATTTTATTTTGGTTCAAAAGACATTTGTACTAACAGTTGTTATAATGCAATGACTTGCTTAATTGATAATAATTTACATATTTTCATTAATTAAAAAAAAACCTAATCAAAGTATTAATGCATTTCAAAATAATTGATGGCGCTTTAAAAAATAATGCACAGGTGGGACTAAGGCAAGGATGCCCTATGTCATCTATTCTGTTTTTGTTGTATTTGAGTGAAATGGAGAGAGCAACAGAAAGACTAGGAAGAGGGATAGAGATACCGTTAATAGGGGGAAAGGGAGTATATACTTTGTCAGGACTTTTTTTTTTTGCAGATGATGTCTTTTTGTGTACAGAAAGAAGAGAAGATATGGAAGTTATGCTGATGACGTGTGCAAGGGTGGGTAAAGAGATGGGGATTAAATTTAATGAAGAAAAATCGAATATAATAATGGTTAATACTGGGGAAAGAGAAGACAAAAAATTTTCATTGGGGGATATAAAGTTACATGTGGTGGATAGATATAGCTATTTGGGAATCATCTTAAGTAACTAAAAAAATTGCTTGGATAAATAGGAGAAAAAATTGATAAATGAAGCAAAAACAAAAGAAAGGGGTTGATAAAAAAATTTAACAGTATTTTCATATAATAAATGTGATGTAGCTAGAATTGTATAGAAGGGAGTTGCAGTAGCAGGGTTAACCTGTGGCAAAGATGTGTTGTGTTAGTAAAGGGGTATTAGATTACTTAGAAAAAGTACAAAGGGAAGTAGGAAGACATGCATTAGATGCAGAGGTGTGGACAGTAAAGGAGGAAATTCAAGGAGAAATGGGATGGTCAAGATTTTATATGAGAGATGCAAAATGAAAATGTTCAGTAGATTGCAATTTATGGATAATAAAAGAATAGCCAAAATAGTATTTAATTGGGTTACGAGTAAAGGGCAGGCAACAAGATGGGTGAGAAAGATAACGTATGCAGAAGATTTGGATAAAGAGTTTATATCAGTATATTTGTACAAAAGGTGAGATGATCATGTTAGGAAGATTGTTGAGTGTTATAGTGGTAAAGAATGGGATAGAAGAATAGATGCATTAATAAAGAATAAGGAGTTGGAGAGATGGAGAACTAGTATGGAGAGTAAAAACAGTTTAAATATATATATAGAAGTAAACGGAACATTGCATGTGAGTTAACTTATGATAATAGTAAGGAAATTAGTTTATTGTTTAAGGCTCGAATGGGATCTTTAGCAACAAGGGAATACACGTAAATGGAAAAATATGGGTGACTTAGTCTGCAAGTTGTGTAAGGAAGGCATAGAAAATATTAGATATCTGTTAATTCAAGGTAAATGCTTGGAAGCAGAAAGGGTACAAATAATGAAGTTATGGAATAATAAATATGAACAAAATGATTATACAGAAAGTGGGTTATTGGTTTTTATGCTGGGTTTGAGAAAAGATAGTCGGGATTTAGATATGTAGGCCATGGAGTTGACAAAGATTATGTTATGGAAATGGGATGGAACAGATTATGGAAAAACTTAGGGTGGAGAATGGAAAGGGAAGGTAAAGTGGTTAACAGGTTTCTCTGGGCATAGTTGCTGAGAGATGTCTGACTCAATATAAAGAGAAGTCACAGTGCATCACATCAATTACATCACATATGTGCTGTGCTGATTATTTTGGTTTAGATATTCATTGGTGTATGGATTTTTTTGTGTCTTAATGGTTTTGTTTTATCATTCTTGAGCCACAATTTTTGAAATAATTTGAAATGGTTTTTATTTTTTTATTTCATGTATCTTTATTTTTCTTTATATCATGTTGGTCAGACTTTCCTGTGGTTTCAGTGATATGTTATTATCATAAATTATTTGTCAGGATATTACAAACTATGCTTTCTGCACTAACTTAGATAGATAAAACACACACTAAAGTGCATTAATAAACCATCTTGCATTTTCTAGTGCAGTGATGCTCAACTTTTAACTTAGCTCGAGCCAATTCAGAATTTAAAAAGTTTTGGTGAGCCACAAATAAATTTTGCATTTTAATATTTCAATTTTAAATATATTTAATACACAAATAATAAAAAATTGTAATATGATAAAGAAAATTGCAAATTTAAATACAAATTAAATATTGGAAAAACATATTTTAATGTGAAACCTGGCATTGCATGTCTTCTACTAATTTATTGTATTCTAGCACATATGATGTTATGGCTAAAACCATGCAGTCATTCTGTTGTTCATTTGTTATTCTGGATCTGAACTTTGATTTTAAAAAGTTCATTTGTTGGAAGACATTTTTGCAAACATAAATTAATCAAAAGCAGGAGTTTAATCATTTAAAAATTTTTCTTTAAGAATGGATTTTTTTTTTTCCATTTATAAGTGTCCAAAAATCTCTTTGCAATACTCTTGTTTTTATTGTAGATCAGATAGAAAACCAATTAATTCCATTTCTAAATTAGTGGCATTTTTATTTATCATACTTATAATCTGCTGCAATATTTCAGAAATATGAAATTCAACAAGTGGATTTAAAATGAATGAAGCAATTGGCTGAATTTTATGAAAGTCAGAAAATCTAACATCAAAATTATTTTTAAGTTCAGCGAGACGAGACTTTCACAATATTTTTCTCTTTTGATTTTCTTATATTTCCTAGCCTAGTTCTTCATGTGTGGAAAGTGACTAAAATTACATTTCTTTATTTGGGATACCACAAATGTAATTTTGATTTAAATGCATTTACACTTTCTATTAATTCATTAATAGTTTTTTGTTTCCCCTGAATTTTTGGATTGAGTATATTCATTTTGTTATGTCTATAAGAAAACTAAATCAGATATCCAGCTATGATCACTAACTTTTCATAAGTTTCATTTCTGGATTCCACAAATTGTTTTATCTCTGGAATAAGCTCTAAAAATCATTGTAGAACTTGTCCATTCCTAAATCAACTAACTTGCATCAAGTTATCAGTCAGTATTTTGAACAATCTATCCTAAAATTGTCCGGTATGTATAAAATTTATAATTTTTAGATTATTATGTTTTCATAATGCTTGTTCATGTATAATGCAATGGTAGTGTAAAAAGTTTGGAAACTCAATATTGTTCCTACATAATGTGATAAAGCTAACACCAGAACCACATGGCAAGTGTGCCATCTGTTGTTATGGATTTAAGTTTTTTGAAGTGTGAGATTAATTTCTTTAATGTGATTTTTAATAATATAGTGCATGTTGCATGTTTTATTTAACTGAAAAGAGACTCTTTGATTCCTCTTAGAGGCCTTAAAGGAACCGAGCAGGATAAATTCATAATATCCCCTCCATATGTTCTTGTGTAATCATTCATATAGTATATGAACATGGATAGTCTGCTCATCAACACGCATTACCCAGCATGGCGAGTTTATTGGCTTTTAACTCTGAATTTAAGATCAAGAAAGACTATGGTCTTTCTTCCTAGTTGCCTGATAACTCTTAACTGAAATATCAGTTCAAGTTTTCTTGAAGGCAGAATGAATATATGTGTGAATGAAAAAAAAATTTTTTTTTTCTTTTTAATAGATACTTACACTTATGGCAGACAAAAGTTAATCATGGCCTTTATTCTTAGGAGGCTGTAAAATCACCAGCTATGGCAACGGTTGGTGGCCAAAGGCAGAAGGTGCTAAATATCCTCTGATTACAGACCCAGGATGCCATTTGATAATAACATTTTATTTAATACTTACAATTGCTGAACACTTTCAAGTGAAGGAAGATTGCAAGAACTGGCAGAAGAACTGTCTCATATTAAATGGGACATTATTGGATTTATGAAGTTAGAAGACATGGTGAAGAAACAATTAATTTAAAAAATGGACATGTACTGTAGTATAAAGGCACAAACATTGGAAATCTTATAAGTGGAATAGGATTCATTATAAATAAAAAGTGGAAGAACAACATTGTGGAGATTGATGATGTATCAGTCAGAGTGGAAAGATTAGTTATTCAATTTAATAGCAGATACTGTATACAAATAATTCATATTTATGCCCCAATAAGTTCTCATAGTGATGAAGTAATAGAGAATTTTGTATGGATGTACAAAAGGTTTTTGATCAGACTAAACAACATTTTCAAATTGTTATGGGAGATTTTAATGCTAGAATTGGTAAACAATTGAAAGATGAAACTGCTGTAGGTATAGTGATAGAAATGAGAGAGCTCACAGACTTGTGGAAACTGCAGAAAAAGAAAAACTTTATATTATGAATTCTTTCTTTTGAGAAAAATGTTAAAAGAAAATAAACATGGAAGTATCCTAATGAAGGTACAGCAAAATTAGATTATAATTTGACTGAGATGATCGATTTCAAGATTGTAATGTTCTTAATAAATTCAACACAGGAAGTGATCACCAATTAGTGGGATGTAAGATTCATGTTGACGCAAAACTAGAGAGACAAAAATTATTGAGAAAAACAATATTTACAGTTGATATTCCTAAACTTCAAAAACATTGTAATGAATTTAAATTAGAACTTCTCAAATCGTTTTTAAGTATTAGTAGATTTTGAATATGATTCAGATTTGAATGAAATCAGAAGAAAAATAACTGATACACTGTTAAAAACTGTAACAAAGGTAACTTGTTGAAAAAAGCAGCAACTGACTAATAAAATTTTTACTGAGTCTAGAGAATTTATAAAGAAAAGAAGGAATATGAATATATTTAAAATAATGCATTAAGGATTGAATATCTTGAATTTTGTAGCGGTGCAAAAAAGATTTGATAATGATAAAAGAAAGTATAATTGTGAACTAATAAGGAAAGCTATAGAAAAGAATAAAAGTCTCAAGAATGTAAAACAACATTTTGTTATTGGTAAGAAAATTATTTTTGCAATAAAAAAAAAAGATGGAATTGTTTCTAAAAAGAAAGATGACGTCATGAAATGTGTAGAAGAGTTCTATCAAGAATTATATAGTAATAATGAACAAATGCCTCTTATAACTATTATATCTTCTGAATTGCCCAGGATTTTAAATGAAGAATTGAGACATTCAATTAAATTTATGAAGAAGGCAAAAGCTCAAGGTGATGATAGAATTATAATCAATAACTTAAAAGAAGGTGAAGAAATATAATTTTTTTTGCCAAAGTTATATACCAAATACCTAAATGATAAAAGATGTACAAGATGACTGGGAAAGTGGAATATTAATATTTTTAAAAAAGGTGATAAAAAAGATATTAGAAATTACAGATCTATCAGTCTTTTGCCAGTTTTATATAAAAATTTTATCAAGATAATCTCATCTACAAAGAATTTTAGATTTCAACCAACCAAAAGAACAAGCTATTGTATGGAGAGTTTTGCCTCTGTGTAAACAGTTTGTATATGCATAAAGAATGTTGATTCTATGATTTTTAGTGGTTTAATACCAATCTTACCCAATAGGATTATGGTTACTTGGTTATTAAAGAACCAAAGACACTAAAAAGTATGGATGCTGAACTGAGTTTGGATCTATATGACTATACAAGTTAATGAGCTTGAATTGAAAACATTGTTTCATTTTGGACTCAAAGCTTTATATTTAGCCAATAAGATACAAAGGATGGCTGCTAGGTGGTTGCATTAGATCCTATAATCTAGGTGCAGTGCTCTCAGATCCAAGGCTTTTCATTGATGAAAGCACTAGTCTGGTGATATTGGATAAATAGGGACTAGATAGGGATCTTATGCAAAAACTTTCCTGCATCCATTGTATTATTTTTTGGCTTGCACTGAGTGGTGTTACTATATGGAGAGTTTTGCCTCTGAGCAAAAGAATAAGCTGGATTTAAAAGTGGTTTTAGTACAGTAGATCATATCCAAGTATTGAGAGAGTTTATATAAAGGACCAATGAATATGAGTTGCCATTATGCTTTGGATTTGTAGATTATAAAAAGGTATTTGATTCTGTAAGCATTTCTACAGTGATTAAAGTGTTGGATCATTAAGATATAGATCCAGGATATTGTCATATTTTGAAGAATAATTATAAAAATGCAATAGCAAGAATTAGATTACATAATGAAACTAGAAAGGTTAACATTGAGAAGGGTGTAAGACAGAGTGATTCCATATCTCCAAAATGTTTTACCAGCAGTGCTGCAAAAAGTATTTTGTGGATTAAAATGGGAAGCTAAATGAATAACAGTAAATGGAGATTATTTAAGTCATTTAGATTTTGCAGATGATGTATTTGTTTTTGCAAATAATGCTTCAGAGTTTCAGAAAATGTTTGTAAGAGTTATCACATGAAAGTAAAAAAGTAGGACTAAAGGTAAATATTAAAAAAGTCTAAAATAATGTTCAATGGATTTTCTCACAAGATGAAAATAAAGATTGATGATGATGAGTTAGAAGCTAGCATCTACAAATACCTTGGTTAGATTATTACTACAGATGGAAACATAATGGAAGAAATTAATCATAGAATTAAACTTGGTTGGGGTGCTTTTGGTAGAAATAACTTAATATTAAAAGGAAATGTGCCTATGTGTTTGAAAAGGAAGGTTTTTAATAAATGTGTTTTACCAATTTTTACTTATGGATCTGATTATTGGACAATTAACAGAAGAGTATTGCAAAAACTTCTGACCTCTCAAAGAAGTGTGGAAAGATGCAAGTTAGGAATAACAAGAAGAGATTGAAAACATAATACATGGATGAGGGAAGAAACCAGTGTTACTGACCTCATTAAAAGAATTAAGAGACTAAAGTGGAGTTGGGCTAGATATATTGCTAGAAGAGGACAGTTGAAATCTTAAACTGGATTCCAAGAGATTGTAAAAGACCCAGAAAGAGACCACATGTTATATTGATGGATAAAATAAGAAAGTGTGCAGGGGTAATGTGGAGAAGAGAAGCTAAAGATTGGAGAGGGATTGAATTTGGAGAGACCTTCATCCTGCAGAGGATTGATAATGGTTGACAATGATGATGATGATGTTCTCTTCATATATATATCTTTTTAATGGAAAAAGTAACAGCATATTGTTTTGTTTTTTATTGAGCAAAAATGGTTTAAAACCATCCTTCTAAAAGTATTTATTTGAGCTATATTGCAGATATCTGTTGATTCATCGACACAGTAAACTTAGAAACATGCATTTGGTAGATCATTTTTTACTTGTGCTCTGATAATTTCAGACATTGCTTGTATTCTACCAATGACTAAATTTCTAGATAATTGAACTTCTTGGATAGCTGATATAATTTCATTCGTATTTTTAAATTCTTGAAATAATATCTCTGATGCTGCAAGCATTGCTTCAATTATTTTGTCATCCTCAGGTGTTTTTGTGCATTGGAAGTATATATTGAAGCAATGGATCTGGAAGTCTGATCCATGCTTCATAGCCTTCTATAAACTTACCAATATTGTAAACCTGGGTAAGTTTATATCCAAGTATCAACAGGATTTTGTATTAAATGTAAAATTAATGTGTTTCATTTTGTACATTTAACGCTTATTAAATTAACTATTTTACTTTAAAATATTTCTTTTGAAGTAAAATTCTGTTTAAGATTAAATTGTTATTAAAATTTCCTTTGCAAAATTTATCAATAAAACATATATATACGTGTTGTGTTTGGTTAAGCATGCAGGTTCGTTACCAAACCAACAGATACAAAAAGAACAACTCTGAGCAATTAATAGGTATAATTTATTAGTACAAAAGATATACACATGTTAGTTAAACAAATGTACAAATACAGTTGATATGCTTCGATGCTGAGATAGTCTGCGAAGTATGGAACTCACTTCCAGCTAATGATTAGCCAGCATCATGAATTCTGGTAAGAAAACTCTTCCAGCTATGTAATTAGCTTGCCTCGAGTCGGCTCTAGTTCAGATGTAGCAGTTTCCAGTCTGTAGGTGGACTTGCCTCACTGCATGGATGTCACGATAATGTATAGAGAAATACCTTTGCTGATGGCAGAAGGGTTAAGGGAGAGCACATTCTGTCGTTCAGATTAACAGAAGTAATTGCTCTTTGCCTTGCCTCCAAAAGGCTGACTATTTAAAGGCAGATCCCCTACCTTACTGGAAACACATGAATTCAATGTGTGAACCCCAGTGAAGGTTTTTAATCCCATTGGCTAGCAACTGGGTGCTAGCCAATCAGGTAAGGAATCTGGAATACTCCACTTCTGAAGGCAGGGTCAGATATGACAATAAGGAAGCATATATATATAATTATGCAAAATTCTGTTGAACTAAAATGTTATTTTATTAAAAGAAATAATAAGATATTTTTCTTTTAATTTTTGTTAAAATATGGTGTATGATTTTATTTTAAGATAAGCCTGCTAGCATTTCTAAAGAAATGGCATTTGTTCAATTAGTTAGTTCATTCAAGGCAAATTAAAGATGGCCTTTTAAATTAAATCAAATTCAAAGTTAAATTCTCTTCTCATTGGCATTGAAGAAATATTTACATTTTAAGCATTTTTCTATTTTTAGAAAAAACAATTCACTACATGGGTTAAGTTAATAAATTATGTCATTCGCAGTTGACATAATTAAAAGTATCCAAAAAATCTATTTGGATGGCTACTTTTTTATTCAGTAAACCACCTAATTGAATAAATAGTTATCCTTGATGATAAAAAAATTATTTAAATATCTTGCTAGTCATATTAATAACATGGGACTGTTTAATTCTTTACTACATAATAGTTTTTACAATGTTTGTTAATGGCACTCTCATTTCCTTACTTATATTAATCCACTTCTCAACAAATTTGAAGTCATTATCAAATGTCTCTAACTTTCTTGATTGATTTATTGATTTACTTGATTTCAACTATTTTAGTGTTTTATTGCTTATCAAATATTTTCTTGGTTCTGCATATACTTGAACATTTTTACCAGATATCAGTATCCTAATTCATTCTCAAATTCTTTTCTATTTTCAAGTTATGCCTTCATCTTTTCCAGATATCCCATAACAAAAATCAAGACTAAAACAAAGTGTTTACTAATTAATAAGTTTCTAGTTTAAATCAAATCCTTTTACACATTAAACCAGACAAAAATATCTGATGCTGTTTTAATAAGTTTGTTTATCTTTTATTAAATTTAAATATTGTCTATCTGATTTTTTATTAATATCTTAAATTATGTCTTTATCATATATGTTTTCATTAAAAATATCTTGCTAATTACCAAAAAGGGTTCCATTTTATTCTAAATAATTCCCAATTCTCACTATTATTTTCATATTTCAATATTCTTTATGCATTGAAAAAATTATAAAAATTAAACAAATTCAGCTTTCTTATTGCTGTTACAGTGCTTATTTTATTAAAATTAATCAACCTTACAGTTTCAATGGACCATCAATCTTCTTCAGAGCTATAAAATATATATAAATACATGAATACATACATAGTTTATCATTTAAACAAACAACTTAACACTATATTTCCTTATAATGTTTGTTTAAATGATAAACTATTTGTGTACTCATGTATTTACACACATCTTATAGCTCTGAAGAAGGTTGCTGATCCATTGAAACTGTAAGGTTAATTAATAAGAAAGATGTATTTGTTTAATTTTCATATTTCAACATCTTTATACAGCTACTTTTATCAGGCTTTTATCATTATAATAATAAAAATTTTCATCATTTACAATATTATAATTGTCCATCAAACCAATGAGTTTTGTATTAAAAACAGTAACTTACAGAAGCAATAAAAAAGAATTCTTCAAAAACAAACTGTTAATCGATGATGACAACTAGTAACACAGAACTACAACAATCCTATGTTCTGGAAATTTCAGCATAAAGAAAGTAAGAACTTTAGATAGATCAAATAATAAAGTTTTTATTAACAAAAACCCAAAACGTGTACTAAAATATGTACAAATTAAAGTTGGAAATCAGCAATGAATGAGATACAGTAATACAACTATGAACTATATAAAAGAGAAACTACTATATCGGTCACTCTAAGTAAATAATGTGTGCTACATTAAAATAAATAAATGTAAAACTGATAACAAACAACTTTTTTTCATATTCACAGTCATGTATTATTCAAAAACTTTAGTAATGGAAATACATTAATATTTAGACTGCAATTCCCAAGAATTCTGCGAAGATCATATGATTAATAATTGACTAACATTATCACCTCTATCTAATGGACCAGTATAAAAATCAGTATAATATTTTAAGTGATCATTTTACTGAACATAAAGATAATATATTGAAGTAAAGCTGTATAAAAAATATTAGTATAATGTATAACTATGTAAAAAGTCGTATTTAAGATTTTTTAAGGCTAAAATAAGTATTCACATTCCATGTTAAAACCACAATATAAACATAGCCTAATACAAAAAACTTATAAGATATTTTAAATTGCAAAATATGACATTTTCTTATAGTTATTCAACAAGAATTCCACATTAACCATGAAATTTGGAAGTTAATTAAAATCATCCAACTGTATCAAAAGTAGGAAAGGATTGCTATATATAGTTAAATTTTTCTACTATTCAGAAAAAGTCAGAATTGTCATAAAACTTGTTAAAATAATATCAAATATTGTTAATATGAAATCACAATTTTTTTGTTTCAAATGACACAAACATTTCTGAAAGTAGAATTAAAAAGTAAACTTTTTAATGGTCATATAATTTAGTATATGACTTATGATTTTTGTTGATATTGTGTTTATTGAATCTTCCTTTATCTATTTTGATCTTAAGCAACAACAGCAGCAACAAAGCTCTGCATAGAGATCTGTTATTAAAAAGCATTTGTCAAAAAACATCAAAGCTATTCTTTTGGAAAGGCCATCAAGTTACCAGAAATCATGTTAAAATTACAATTAATTTAATGTTATTGTTTCTGATTACACACTTTTCCAACTCTTCTTTTTTTAAAAAATCACTGACTATTTCCATCATTTTGCTTTCATTTTATTTGCATGTTTACATTCTCATAGTTGGTGTGTATAGATGAATATCTTTTTTTTTTTTTTGCTAATCACCAATTCACAATTTTTTTCCTGTTATTTGCAAGATTCTTTGTTCTAATTTTTATGTTAACTGCTTCTATGAACATAGATAAAGTAAAAGAAAAACATGAGCTCAGCACCTGCAAGAGTCCTCCACTAGTAATAAAGACTGTAACATATTACTTTTTTTTTTTTTACTTATACAGTCAGTGCCTCAACATCCATGCGAATTACCCAGAACAATCAGGGGTGTTTGTTTTCTAGCTAATACTAACTAGATATCCATTTACTAAATGATAGTATGGCTTAACTACATTGGCTATGGATTGTCTACCTGAAAAAAACCTTTAAGCTTGCTTGTGTATTCTGAAAAAAAATTAAAGTTAATCTGAACTTAGAATAAGAGTTCATTGCTAATAAACTTTCCATTAATCTAGCCCTGTACTTGTTTTTATTTTTATAGTAATCTTTGTAATTTTTTTCATCAACTTCTTTACTCTTCACAGCATTTCAATTTGTATGGATCTTTGTACCTGAGGATATTTCCATGCCATTCTATTGCCTCCTCATTTATTTAAGGAGTCTGATAACCTTTTATAACTGTATTTTTCATACATTCTAGAGAATATATATACTCTGTGTTTTATTCTTATGGTAAATAGATTACTGTAAATTATACATTCTTCTACTTCTGTTTTATAGCTTGGTCTTTTTCCTATTTTATATCATTTTTTGACACTCACAGGTCAATGCCTTTTTTGAACATATATACATCATATTTATATCTTTGCTTTTAAAATCTGCCATTTTTGTAATTGGCTTAATTATCTATTACTATAATTCAAAATTTGAAGCTGGCATCCAGTAATGAAGATTAAACTATTCAGTTTAATATTATCTTATAAAGATAAACTGGTTATTAAATAATTATAAAAATTAAACCACTAAACATCACATGACCTTCATTTCTTATGAGTACACAAACTTAAAATAGTAGCAACTCTCTCCATACTGGAGGATTGCATTCGATCCAAAGATCTAGGTGCTGTGCTCTCATATCCAAGGCTTCTCATGGATAAAAGCACAAGCTAGAAACTAGTCTGGGGATATTGGATGTGTAGGCACTGGATACAGATTTTGCTGCACAAACTTTCTAGAATATGATTACTATGGCTTGCACTGGGTGGTCCTATTGTGCTACTGTAATTAACCTTTTTTAAAAAAATCTAGAAAAACAACTGATTTTAATTAATTCAAATCTACTTTTTACAAGAATTAATTTAAAAATAAAACAAAAACGTGCTAAAGCAATATAATAGATCCTAATTAAATAAAAATAGATTGATAAAAGTATTAGTTCAAGCATTAAATTATGGCTACTATATTAAGTTTTAATTAATAGAATAGAATACCAAAAGCAGTTTTTAATTAATTAGAAAGAAAAAAAGACATATAAAGACAAAAAAAATGCAATATTTATTTAATAAAAACAAACAAAAAAAAAAAAAAATCACCTATTCATCTTAAGTTACATTTAAAATAAAAATCAAATAATGATTTTTGGATTATTTGACATCTAAAAATTATTATTCTTAATTTTATTACTACTATTTCATAAATTCATACCACTTTAAAGTCCTAAGACATAATAAAGGCAAAAATCCCGATATAATGTCGCGTTTTAATTTCTTGTTTTTTTTTTTTACAATGCAACTTAGAAAAGAAATAAATGTGTGAGAGTTTTGCATCACTGTAGCCAGTTCAATGCTAGCTCAAACAGACATTATATCTCTACTGTTATGGATGATTAATATTAATTACATATTGTTTTCCACTCCTTTGCTTGCAGTAGCAGAAAATTAAAATGCAATGCTGTATATTAAAAAACAAAAAAAATATTGTTAAATATATCTGGGATTTTAAATTCCATTCTATGATATCTAATTGATATCAAAATGTAATTACTATAATTAAAAAAGTTTTAAATTTTTTTTATGAAATTAATAATGATTTTAAAAGTGTGTTTATGAGACTTCTCAAGACAAAAATATATTACAACTTAAAAATGAAAGATAGCATTTTCATATGATAACATCGAAAATTCTTTAAAAATAAATAAATAATCTTACTTTGATATACATAAAAAATAAAAATAAATTTATGAACTATGAAATCTATTTTCCTTCTCAAAGTCAAAACTATGATGCTGCTGAAAAAAACTTAATACAGTAATGAACATTTGCAATAAAATATACGATAACGTTTACAAACCAAAAAACAATGTTGCAATCTGTAAATAATAAAAATGAAAACTTACATAAATGAAAGAAAAGCAAAAATGCAGCTTTAATAAATTTCTTTTGCTACAGCTTTTTAATGTTCAATATTGTTTTACTCCTGATAAATAAAACCAACAAAAAAAGTGTAAATCAAGTGCGAGAAAACTTTTTCAAGCAAGGGCCTCTTGAGATATACTGCTGGATATAAATAATCCCTTGTTACTAAAAAAAAATCACAAACCTATCATTTAGTTACAAGTATATCAAAATAAAATTATTTTTAAAGAAAATTGTAGTCAGCTTCTCAGAATTATGCCATGAATACTTTATAATTGCTGGTATCGGACAAAAACTTAATAAAAAGATATGTTGATATAATCATGAATAATACAGGCATGTAGAAAATAATGTAATACCACATGCATCCTTCAGGTCACAGATTAATGTTTAGTTGCATAATAAGTGTTTTTATTCCTAAAACATAAATATGAAATTGTGATAATTATGTTTTAGTTTATTACTTAAACCATGTTGACTGTCAATAAATATTATACAAATCATATTACATTGCTTTCAGAATATCCAGTAAAATGAACATGCTTCAACATTCATTTGGTATATGAATAAAATTAATCTAAAAATTTTTGTTTATGAAGTTAAATACCCAAAAATAGATTGTGTGTGGGTGGTGGTGGGGGGCATTCTCTCTCTTATATTGTAACAATCAGGACACACATTCATTCCTATAAAACAATGTAAATATGTGTGGTGATAATAATCATGACATACACTTTTAAAACGCAGGGAATCTGAATTCATATTCACATATAAATGTAAGTCTTTGATAAGTATTTTTGACAAATTAATGTCACCATAGATAAAACTTAAATGTCTGCAAATGTTATTAAATTAGATGTTTAAATATAGACATCTTATGAATTATAATTAAATAAATGTACCATATCTGATTTTTAATTAATATTTCATCATCACCTGTTGACTTTATTTATTCTCTTTTCCTCCACCTAGAGAAGTTATATTATTATCATAAATGATTTGCTTAACTTCCATAATCAAGCATGAATTCTATTGAATATTTTATTTTACTAAATTTTGGCTCTTACTTCCCTTTCATGGAATGATACAGAAGTTAATTAGATAATTAACATAAATAATTTTATTGACAATTAACTAAACAATAACGAATAAATAAACAAGCAACAAAAAGAAATTTTAATATTTAACAACTTCTGGAATTGATTGTAGACATCGAATATATTGAGTGATGTTAAATTAAGAAACAATTATCATGGCTTTTTTTCATTAATATCAATAATTAATTCATGGGTAATTCATTACTTGGTTTAACATATCCCATTGGAGCCAATAATGAATTTAATATTTTAAATTAATGACTATACTTTAACTGATTCATTTTTCATTACTTTCTCAGTTATTTAGATACAATGCATATGATTATATTTATTAAAATATATTTACATCTGTGATGATTATAATGATGTTATGAGTGTCAAAATATTTATGTACTCATATTTCTGATTTGCATGTATAGAATTGTATGTCTGAAATAATCATGTAAATTAGCATTTTAAAGTTTAGATTACATAGTTATGAAATATCATGATGCAGGCCATCCTATGCTAACAAATATTTTCAAGAATAAAACAAAAACAAATATATGAGATGCATTTATCAAATGTCAATAATTCATCTTAATATCTGGCTTCCATGTGTTCAATATATTAAATAATATATTTTTGCTCACTGACAAATATTTTTTCTGATTTATAATCTATCCATAATTTATATAGATGATTCTCATTAGGATTGATTGTTTGAATATTTAAGAATATTTGATTTTTTTTTATTTAGTTAATTCATCTAGTTGAATCCATTGATACACATCATTAATGTGATGTGCATCTCCTTAAATGGAGTCAGAATCTCTCAGCAGCCATGCCCAAAAAAACCTGTTAGTCACTTTACCTTCACCTTCCATTCTCCACCCTATGCTTTCCCATAATCTGCTCCATCCCATTTTCATGACATAATCTTTGTCAAATCTATGGCCTTTATATCTAAATCCCCTTTATCTTTTCCCAAACCCAGCATAAAAACCAATAATCCACTTTTTGTATAATCACTTTGTTCATATTTATTCTCCCATAACTTTATTATTTGTACCCTTTCTGCTTTCAAGCATTTACATTCAATCAACAGATGCCTAATATTTTCTATACCTTCCTTACACAATTTGCAGACTAAATCACCCATATTTTTCCATTTACATGTATATTCTCTTGTTGCTAAAGATCCCGTTCAAGCCCTAAACAATAAACTACTTTCCTTACCATTATCATAAATTAACTCGCATCCAATGTTCCGTTTACTTCTATATATATTTAAACTCTTTTTACCCTCAATACTAAGTCATCAGTTAATGTGATGTGATGTGATCTATTATGGCTTCTCCTTAAACGAAGTCAAGAATATCTTGGCAATTATGCCCAGATAAACCTGTTAGCCACTTTCTTTTACATTCCCCACTCTAAATTTACCCATAATCTGCTCTATCCCATTTCCACAACATAATTTTTGTCAACTCTATAACCTTTATATCTAAATCCCCCTTATCTTTTCCCAAACCAATAATTCACTTTCTGTATAATCACTCTTTTCATATTTATTTTTCCACAACTTCATTATATGTACCCTTTCTGTTTTCAAACATTTACATTCAGTTAACAAATGCCTAATATTTTCAATTCCTTCCTTACATAATTTACAAAATAAATCACCCATATTTTTCCATTTACATGTATATTCTTTTGTAGCTAAAGATCCAGTTCGAGCCTTAAACAATAAACTACTTTCCTTACTATTATCATATATTAACTCACACCTAATATTCTGTTTATTTCTATATATATTTAAACTCTTTTTACTCTCCATACTATTTCTCCATCTCTCTAACTCCCTAGTCTTTATTAATAAATTTATTCTTTTATCCCATTCCTTACTACTATAACACTCAATAATCCTCTTAACACAATCATCCCATCTTTTGTACAAATATACTGATATAAATTCTTTATCCAAATCTTTTGCATACAAATATATGCAGGGACAGCTCCCTCTATGAGGTAAAAAGGCAACTGTCTCGAGCATTCAATTAAATCAAGTGCAAAAATAAGGCATACGATTGAAAAATATAATTGTTATTAAATTATGAGGGGAAAAAAACAATATCTAGATTAAATATATAAAAAAAAATGAGAAATTTTTTCATGCCCCCCTCCCCCCCGTTTGGAAATATTCTAAACAAAACTTTCATTCTCTTACATTTTATAACACTTTATAGAATAGAAAACTTAAGTATTTCTGGCAACTTTCATTCTTTTGTTTTCATATTTTAATATTGTGAAAAATTTTTACATTTTTTGTTCAAGAAGAATCTTTGATCTTCCTGATTTTAACAAATTTTATTTTTTTTTTTTTAAAAATTAAAATGTATTTATTTCTCTGTATTTCTTTTTTTTTTTCTACGTAAGTAAAGTATAACATTGATTTATAACAAATAAAAAAAATAAAAAATTTAACATTAGATTTTGATAATCAATTTTATATTTTATAATACTGGGGGGGGGGGGAGAAAGTGTATTAAATATTATTGTTTTTAATAAAATTAAATGCATACATATATTAGTTTATGTATATATGTGCGTGTGTATTGTGATCTTTATGTTCTATTTAATAAGAAGAAGGTAGACTAGTATGTGTGAACATATAAATATAACTTGCAAATAAAAAATATAAGACTACACATACAGAAAATTACAAATACTTTTGGTTATTGTAAATGGTTAACTGATGATCTTCTAACCATTAATATATCAAGTATGGGCATTCCAACTCCAAGGAAAAATAACTGCTCTGAGTTCTGCCATGACTATACAAACCAAATTGTCAATCATAAAGAACAAGCTGTCCATTTTTTCTACTTATTTGATATTTTGGATGCTGTCTTCTAATTTTTTTCAGCAAAAATTTTTTTTTTCTCAAATACTTCAGCATCATATCTAAATGTAGCTCTCCAATGTATTCTATTCTCTATCATTGCTGTATCTGTATATGTATATTTTATTAAAGCATAAATAAATGTGTATGTACAAATTTAGAAAAATTTATATTGTTAGAATACTCAGAAAAGAAGTAACTAATTTACATGTTAATAAAAGTCTTAGTTTTTGCAAATTAGCAAAGTTGATAAAAAAAGAATGCTAAAGAAGAATTAAAAAGAGAAGGGGTGGGGGGAATAAACAGTGCAAAAATAAGCAATACAAAAAAAAAAAAAGCAGCAAATGGTATATTGAGTACTGAATTTAAGTTATGTTTTGTGGTCAGTTCTGTGTTCTGAAAATTAGTAGAAAAGAGTTCTAGTCAAGAATGTAATTTGACTATCTCAAAAATATGTGTGTGAGCAATAATGTGCTTACAAAATTATAGAGTTAAAGAGACATTTGTAACACATTTGTATATATTAAATCTCTACAGAGATATGAACTGTAAAGTGATTTATGTGATCCTAATTTTAACTAGCAAATAACCAGTTGAATTATTAATCTTCTACTAACAGTATTATCTTTTTCAGAGTAAAATAAACTCTTGAATTTATTATTAAACTTTATTGTCGTTTATTTAACATCAAAAATTATCCAGCTGCCAAATGACTGATTGGCCCTGGGTATATTAGTCACATCTTCTTAATGAATAACTAAATAAAACTCTCCAATGTAGTCTATTCTCTGTCATATCTTACCAGTGATAATAATTAGTATTGTACTTCATTAGAATGTCTTTGAGATCATATAACATAAATAGAATCTATCTCTTCCAGAAAACCATGCTTAAGTTCACTATAAACATTTTTTAGGAAGTCTTTCATTATTCTTTTTTTTTCCATATCTAATCCAATAAAAATGTGATTTTATAGTAGTTTATTCTACAGTATCCATCTAGCAAATTAAAAAACATTTTATGAGATTGCTATTGCATTTTTAAAATTCTAAAGGTATACTAAAATGAAACTTTTCTAATACCTTTATATTGTGTTGATAAGGTGTAAGTCTCACTTCTATTTAGCAAATTAAATAAAATAGCTCTATTTACAGCTAATGTAGTTGCAGTAGTTATTTCCCTGTGGTGCTATCTTTTAACTTGTTAAAAGCAGCAAAGGCACATTAGAGCCTGTGTTGTATCTCAACATCTGAGTTCTCTTTTCTGCTTATAAAATTGTCAAGGTGTTATATGCATTTCAAGTAAGCATTATTTGAATATGACAGTCTTTCAATAATACATAAATGATTAGTAATCATTCTTTGTTTGAACAGAAATTATCAGTATTTCTTTTAAGCTTAAATATGACTTTTAAATTTTTCTTATTAATGGTCAAATACATTTTTACTATTTATTTTGTACAAGACCTCCTCTACAGATCAATTTGCTTAATTAAATAAAAACATAATATTAACTCTCTGTAAAGCGCAAGATTTTGTGTGGGTTAATTTGTAAAGGAAATAGTGGACTTGAATGGTGGAGAGAGCAGCTGCTTCATGCTTCCAAATCAAGATTCTTCAGATTCACCTATATAAGTAGATATTTAGGTTAAAGATAAGATGGATGCTCTTATCTTTGTAAAAGTCGCTGTTTGTGTTGTGATTTGGAAAGTTTCCTCTATAAGTAGGATATGCTTGATTATTGTGAATTTTAAAGCACATTGAGTACAGGCTAAAGCCTGTTTAAACTATTTATAAGTAATGATAATAATATTTAGAAAACTTAGCCTAACTAAAGACACCATTCAATTAAAATATATATTTATATTTGAAATTATAAGTTTAAAATGTAAGAGAAATAATACACTTTTTTTAAAGAAATAAATGAATACAATTTAGTAATATTTGTAAAATAAGGTCTACCCATCCCTCGTATATGTATGTAAATGAATTATGTCTTGTACATGGGGGGTCAGAGTGACTTATGGTCAACATGGGTAGAATGAAAAGGTTGGTACCAATGTGACTTTGAGAGTGCATCAGATTTTCAATGAAATGGATGGCTGAAGAGTTGTGGGGTAGAGTGGATTGAAGCCTGTCCATTAAAGTATGAAGATTGGCTACCTTAATATAAGCTGAGCATTAATTGTGGAGATAATAATCTGGACTAACTGACAAGTGCTGGTTTAGCATGAAACATGATTGGTGATTATTTACCTTTTCAACATGTGTGTGATCAAGTGTATCAGTAGTATGAGATAGCGTGGACAGTTGAGAGTTGTATGAAAGTCTGAGTTCAAACCCCTTATATATTACATATTGGAGTGCAGGTATGAAAAAGCCTGTACTATAGAAAAAATTCATATATTAAAATAAATAAATAAAGATCTTGTGCGTGAATAGAAAAAACTGAATTTTAAAAATGAAGGAGAAACATACATAAGTAATAGAGGATGTATTTGATTTTTAATATATATATATAACAACAATTGTATTTTAAAAAATATGAAGTTTTGATAATTAGGCAGTACTTGCTTAAAATGTAATATTTGTAAAGTGATTATATAAATATATGAGTAATGATAATGAGATATGGGATTTATGAGATGACTTGCTTTAATTCAAGAGATTGATTTAGTCAAAATACATATTAAGAGTAACTTAATTATTTTATTTTTAATTGTAAAAAAATCAAGTCAGATGTCACATGACCTAATTTAATGAGATTGTATTTACAAATGTTACATATAGAGCTCGCAAAATAAGCTCTTAACTTAATTCAGTTCCGTATGGCTATTTAAGTTAGATAGCTGGATTGGAAGACGGATGTCTAAAAATTTCAGATTTTCTATGTAATAGTTATACATTAGATAAAGTGCTGGGTTTGTCCTGGTATTTTTAATCTAATGCTTGAATATCTTAGCACCTCACTGAGGACACCAGTAGCAGAAACTGTCTGAGATTGGGGATATTTTGCAAAGCTTGTTAAGAGCTTATTTTGTGAGTTCTATATATAACATTTATTTCTAATGTATGTTGTAATTATAAAAATAACAGAGGAAGTTTTTAAATCTATATATGATCAAATTTTTGTTTTTATCAGTACTTCTCATCTCCACCACGTCATAACCATTCACAGTGTAAAAACTCAATCAATTCTTTTTCACTATATATATAATTAATAAAAACCCAAGTATTTGTCTATACAGTTTGTTTTTAATATTTCAATAAGAGAACTGGTGTTCATCAGAAATTAGCCCCAAATGATTTCTTTCAAAAACTAAACATTAAAAATCATTTGCATATCTGAGAAAGTAAAAAATTCTTATAGGTTAATAATCTTTTTTAAGGAGAGTTTATTCTATCAACTGCTGATCTTTTATGATAAATATCTATTTGTTTGTTTGTTTGTTTTTTTAAAAAAAAACTTTAACTATTTTATTATTAAACTTTACAAAAAATATTTTAAATAAAACTTTCCAATAGTTGTTTAATTCATATACCATATAAACATATGGTTGCGCAAAACATGCATACAAAAAATGTATTTAATTTTTTTTTAAAAATATATACGTAACATATTAAATTTCAAATATAAGAAAAATACATTATTTTGTAATATATTACATAATAATTAATAAATGAAAAATAGAGCATTGGGAAACTAGATAATTCAAAGATGTAATAGTGCCTGGCTCACGTTTATATTACAGGGAAATGAATAGAAAAAAGTTGTTGTTTTTTTCCTTTAGGAAGAAAAATTGTTCTGTAATATAATGACTCTTAAATCATCAATTGAGTGATCTGGCAAATTGAAGTATTTAGAAACTGATCTTCATTCTTATATAAAATGTCAAATCTATGATTATTTTTTCTAATATATAACCTGTTTTGCCGATTTACCTACACATATACATATAATACTTACATATTATTTAAATAATACGTATAATAATGTTCAAGCTAAATGGGTTCATAAGTAATCATTAAAAGGCAGTCAACAATTAGACAATCCCAATATCAATAACAACCAACAATAAAACTGTTGTCAAGGCAATCTTCTTTTAACAATAAAGGTGGAATCCCACTTTTATTAACATCCAATATATTTATATAGACACTAAAAAGTACAACTTGACCAAGAGATTGAAATTATTGATACAAAGAAGTTTAAATAAATCTCCTTGAAAATTATAATTGCAGTTTATCATGTTATAATTTACTATTTATTAGTCAGCATTTAAAACAGGTTATATTTACCTGTTTAAAAAGGTTTATTTAAACTTCTTTGAATAATAATTTCAATCTCTATGGTCTAGTTGAAATCTTTAGTATCTATATAAATATATTGGACCATTAATAAAGATGGGATTTCTTCTTTCTTGTTAAAAGAAGATTACCTCAACAACAATTTGTAATTGTTATTGATATTGGGAATTGTCTAAGTGTTGACTAGCTTTTAATATATATATATATATATTATTTACTTGTATTTTTACTTATATAAAAAATGGAAATATTACAATAAGCAGTATATCATACTTGATTTTAAAATCATGACACAAATGAAAGATTATCATGATACAGTGGTTAGTACATCTTTCTGTGAGGGTGCATGACTTAGGATTCAAATCTAAAAGAAACTTGGATATTTTTCAGCTAGTTGAAGATTTTAAAGCAAACCTAAATTTTTTACAGATAATAGCCAATTTAGATGCCCAATAGAACACACATAAAATGATGCTGTCTTTATAATTGATAAGGAAGAAATCCATGATTCATTTTTATCTTTATAAGATTCTTTCAAAATATGTATTCTTTGATATTAAGAGACTGGAGTAGAGTAGAACTATCTAATCATTGGTTCTTAATCTAACATTAGTTTCTGTAAAACATATAATTGATAAGCATTCTTTATTTACATCAGATAAATAGATATTTCTTCATTTATTACTGCCAAAGACAAGTACAGTCATTTTATTGTTAAAACAATGGGTTAGTGCCTGTAATCGCAAATTCATAGATATGTATTTAATGAGGATAGCTTTTCTTAAATGTTCTGCTACCATAGATAATTAGTATCCATGTATACTTCCAAATTAGATGCCATCACTATAGTGATTTTTTCTAGAATTGACATTTATCCACATAATTAACATACAAGATTAATAAATATTTTTTAAAGTTTCATTTCTTTTTGATTAAGAAGTTTTTTCTCTTTCATTTTGTAGCATGGATTTACAGTATTTAAGATTAGTTGGGTGAACATAACATATAAATATAAACATGCTATATAAATTAATTATAAATTTTAACTCTCTTTTAATTACAAAATCACTAAAATATCACATGATCACCATTTTGTGCTTATACAGTTGTTAAACCAATAGCAAACTCTAGAAAGTAGTGCCACCCAGTGCAAGTCATAGTAATCAATGGATGCTAGAAGGTTTGTGCAACCTATCTAACATTTACTCATTCAATATCTCCAGGCTGTGATTATTAAAAAAACCAAAACACAAAAGTGTGTAGAAACTGAACTAGAACCAGATCTATATGACTATATATGCTAATTAGCTTGTTTTAAAAACATTACAGTGTGTTCATTTTGGGTTCATGGCTTTATAGGTAACTAAATAGATAAAAGGTGGCAACTGGAGAATTTCATTAGATCATTCTCAGATCCAAAGCCCCTCACTAATGAAAAGGTCACAAGGTAGAAACTAGTGTGGAGGTATTGGATGAATAGTCATTATATAGGGATTTTATGAATAAACCTTCTAGCATTCATTGATTACTAAGATATAGCACTACTGTCTGGAGAGTTTGTTACTGTATTTACAAAATATTTATGATGATAATATTTTGGTTGATCACTGTTGATTATAGATAATTTTCTAGAAATGCCAAATTAAATACTTAATGTATCACATATTAAAACAATTACTATTTATGTTTCATCAGATTCTGTTTATGGAATTGTTTTGGGATTTTTATTTAATGTCTCTAACTTCAGGATTGACTGATGGTATTTGGTGTTTTGATTATGATTCTTTGAACTTTTTTTAGCCATTGTAAATTATTAGTTGTATGTGTTAGGGAATGACTTAGAGAAGGCTGTAATTTTTTTTATTTGTACTATTTTGAGATGGAAGTTTCATTGATTTTATTTTATACTTAATTCTGGCAGTTTCACAGAACTATAATGCTGTTCTGTGTGTTTAATGTATTATTATGTTTACAGTATTGATTACTTTTGAGATATCAGATGCTATTTTGTAAATATCTGGTTCTCTATTACAATAAAATGTGTAAAATGAAATTTTTTTCTGGATTTAGCAAACAATTAGAAAGAAAAAGGATAGGACTGAAATTGTTACATATTTTCTAACAAGATTGCAGTAGAAAATGATGGAGTCTACCAAGTGACTAAATGATTTCTAATTTTGATCGCTGTAAGTAGGAGTAGTTAATGAATAAAGTTTTATTGCCAATTCTGCTTTCTTACAGTAGGAATAAAATACGGCATTTTTATTTCATAGTGCAAAATATAAAAATTATAATCCTAGAATTTAATGACATGTTATTTACTGGGTGTTGAGTAGCATAATCAATACAATTTTTAAAAATATTAATTCATCTACTGTAAAAAAAATTACCCTCATTTGCCTTTTTAAATGAAATAAAAATATTCTTAATTGGTAAATCTTAATTCTCATCTGTTTTATTTGCCATAAATCTCATTTAAGAGTAATATAAGAAAGGCCTTCAAATTTAAAATTATAGTTGATCAAAGATTTTGTTTTCTGAATTCTGTTTAACCATGTTTATAAACCATTATTATTTTCACAGAATAAGATAAAGAAGTATATGTGAGTATTTTACTGAAGAAAAAGCACCCATTATAAAACTTCTAACGTAGACCAAGTAGTCCAGTGAAAATTTCAATAAAGAAGAATGCTTCAAGAGAAACAATAATCTATAGTGAAACATAAAATAGAAAAAAAAAAACATATAACATTACAATACTAGTCCCCTCCACCAATTTTTTTATAAAATTCTTCCACAATTGTGGTTTTAATTTACTAATAGACCTTTTCAAGTGAAATCCAACAAGATCATCTACATCAACCAATATCAATCCACTGCAGGATGAAAGTCTCTCCAAGTTCAATCTATCTTCTCTAATCTTTAGCTTCTCTTCTCCACATCACCCCTGCACATTTTCTTATTTCATCCATCCACCTCACACATGGTCTCTTTCTGGGTCTTTTACATCTCTTGAAATGCAGTTTAAGATTTCAATTGTCCATCTATTGTCATCTCTTTTAGCAATATTTCCAGCCCAACTCCCACTTCAATCTTTTAATTTTTTCAATAAGGTCAGTAGCACCTGTTTGTTCTCTTACCCATACATTGCATTTTCTATCTCTTCTTATTACTCCCAACATGCATCTCTCCATACTTCTTTGAGTGGTCTGAAGTCTCTGTATTGCTCTTCTATTAAGTGTCCAAGTCTCAGATTTATAAGTAAGAACTGGTAAAACACATTTATTAAAAAGCTTCATTTCCAAACACATAGGCATATTTCCTTTTAGTATCAAGTTATTTCTATCAAAAGCACTCCAACCAAGTTTAATTCTATGATTAATTTCATCCATTATGTTTTCATCTGTATTAATAATCTGACCAAGGTATTTGTAGCTGTTAACTTCTTCTAACTCATCATAATCAATCTTTACTTTCATATTTTGAGAAAATCCATTGAACATTACTTTAGTCTTTTTAACATTTATCTTTAGTCCTACTTTCATCCGATAACTCCTGCAACATTTCCCGCAGTTCTAAAGCATTATTTGCAAAAACAACTACAACATCTACAAAATCTAAATGACTTAAATGATCTCCATTTACTTTCACTCCTTTAGCTTTCCATTTTAATTCACAAAATACTGGTGTAAAAAGTTTTGGAGATATGGAGTCACCCTGCCTTACATCCTTCTCAATGTTGACTTTCCTAGTATCATTATGTAATCTAATTGTTGCTGTTGCATTTTTATAAATATTCTTCAAAATATGACAATATCCTGGATCTATACCTTGATAATCCAAAGCTTTAATCATTGAAGAAATGTTTATAGAATCAAATGCCTTTTCATAATCTAAAAATCCAAAGCAGAATGGCAACTCATATTCATTTGTCCTTTCTATAACTTATGTCAATACCTGGATATGATCTACTGTACTAAAACCACTTTTAAATCCAGCTTGTTCTCTTGGTTGGTGGAAATCCAATGTTCTCTGTAGACAAGTTGTAATTATCTTGGTAAAAAAATTGTATAAAACTGATAAAAGGCAGATAGATCTGTAATTTCTAATATCTTTTGTATCACCTTTTTAAAATATTAATACTGCCTTTTTCCAATCATCTGGTACATCTTTATCATTTAGACATTTGGTATATAACTTTGCTAAAAAAAAAAAATCTATTTCTTCATTTGCTTCTTTTGACATATCCATTATCCATCTTTACCTGGAGATTTTTCTTTCTTCATAAATTTAATTGCATGTCTCACTTCTTCATTTAAAATTCTGAGCAATTCGGAAGATATAATAGATATAGGAGGTATTTGTTATTTATTACAATATAATTCTCACTTCTTCATTTAAAATTCTGAGCAATTCAGAAGATACAATAGGTATAGGAGGTATTTGTTATTTATTACAATATAATTCTTGATAATAGTCTTCTACCCATTTCATGATGTCATCTCTCTTTTTAGTAATAATTTCATTTTTTTTTATTGCAGATATAAATTTCCTATCAATACCAAAATGTTGTTTTACACTCTTGAGACTTTTATTCTCTTCTATAGTTTTCCTTGCTAATTCGCAGTTATACTTTCTTATAACATTTTCGACTCTTTTTCATATCATTTTACAAAATTCAAGATATTCAATCCTTTTTAATGCATCATTTTTGTATATTTTCATATTCCTTCTTTTCTTCATAAATTCTCTAGTCTCAGTAGGAATTTTATTGGTCAATTGCTGCTTCTTTCCACCAGATACCTTTGTTGCAGTTTTTAAAAGTGTATCAGTTATTTTCTTATAAATTTTATTCAAATCTGAATCATGTTCAAAATCTACTAATACTTGAAATCAATTTGTTAGTTCTAATTTAAATTCATTAGAATGTTTCTGAAGATTAGGAATATCAATTGTAAATATTGTTTTTATTAATAATTTTTGTCTCTTTAGTTTTGCATTAACATGTATCTTACACTAAACCACTAAACATCACATGATCACCATCTCTATACTAGCACATAATTGTTGTAAACAAAGGCAAAACTCTCCATACAGTAGTGCCACCCTGTGCCAAACAGAGTAATCAATGGATGCCAGAAGGCTTGTGCATAAAATCCCTATCTAGTGCCTACTCATCCAATATCTCCAGACTAGTTTCTGGCTTGTGGCCATCATTAGTGAGGAGCCTTGGATCTGAGAGCACTGCATCATCAGTAAGGAGCCTTGGATCTGAGAGCCCTGCACAGTGCTCTCAGATCCAAGGCTTCTCACTGATGATGGCCACAAGCCAGAACCTAGTCTGGGGATATTGGATGAGTAGGCACTAGATAGGGATTTTATGCACAAGCCTTCTGGCATCCATTGATTACTCTGTTTGGCACAGGGTGGCACTACTGTATGGAGAGTTTTGCCTTTGTTTATGTATCTTACATCTTACTAATCAATGATCACTTCTTGTGTTAAATTTTTTTAAAACATTACAATCTTGAAATATGTATTTTCTCTTAGTCAAAATATAATCCAATTCTGCTATACCTTCATTTGTATGCTTCCGTGTCCATTTCCTTTTACCATTTTTGTCAAAAAAAGAATTCCTGATATAAAGTTTTTCTTTTTCTGCAAACTCCACAAGTCTATGTCCTCTCCCATTTCTATTACCATAACCAAAATTACCTACATCACTCTCATCTTTCATTTGTTTACCAATTCTAGCATCCCATAACAATTTTAAAATGTTGTTTACTCTGATCAAAAGCCTTTTGTACACCCATATAAAAATCTCCTACTACTTTACTACTATGAAAACTTGTTGGGGCATAAACCTGAATTATCTGCATTTGGTATCTGCTATTAAATTGTATAACTAATCTTGCCTCTTTGTCTGATACACCATCAATCTCCACAATGTTGCTCTTCCACTTTTTATTTATAATGAATCCAACTCCACTTGTATTTCCAATATTTGTGCCTTTATAGTAGAGTACATGTCCATTTTTTAAATCAATTGTCTCTTCACTATTTCTTTTAACTTCACAAAGTCCAATACTGTTCCATTAATATATGACAGTTCCTCTTCTAATTCTTACAATCTTCCTTCACTTGAAGGTGATCTGCAGTTGTAATCAAATGGCAGCCTTGGTCCACAATCAGGGGATTCTTAGCACCCTCCACCTTCAGGCACCAACTGCTGCCTTGCTTGGTGACTTTACAGTCTCCTGGGAATAAGAGCCATGATTTATTTTTGTCTGTCATGATTGTATATAACTATTGGAAAAATATCATTTACACATACATTCATTCTGCCTTATCAGGCAACTGAGTAGAAAGATTGTGGTGTTTCTTGATCTTAAACTCAGAGGTAAAAATCCAATAAACTCAACATGCTGGATAATGCATGTTGGTGAGCAGCCCAACCATGTTCATATACTATATGAATAATCACATAGTAATAACAGGATAATACAACATATATGTACAAAACAAAATAGCTTCCCATCATTCACTTCAAAAACCAATTACTTTTAACATATAAGACCATCAATCTCATGAAAACATCTTTTGATGTTAAAAAAAGTTGTTTATTGAAATGAATGATGAGAAGGCTATTTTGTTTTGTATATATACATTGTATTAACTTGTTAAATTTCACTTGAAATGGTCTACTTGTTAATAGATGAAATTATGATTATGGAAGAACTTTAGTAAAAAAAAAAATGTTTTTGGTCTAGTATTGTAATGTTATATATTTTATTTATAATTAGTGTAGCAATAAGCAAAACTGTGAAGCTGCCAGAACTAAGTATAATATGTAATCAATGAAATTTCCAGTTTAAAATAGTACAAATAAAAAAAAATTACAGCATTCTATAAGTCACTCCCTAACATATGACAATAATTAAAACAAATTTTGAAGAATCATAATCAAATTCCCAAAGCTGGTAAGTCAACCTGAAGTTAGAGCCATTAAAAAAAAAAAAAATTACCAATTAAGAATATTTTTATTTTCATTTAAAAAAGCAAATGAGAGTGGTGTTTTATAGTAGATAAATTAATATTTTTAAAAATTATGTTGATTACGCTACTCAGCACCCAGTCAACAATATGCCATTAAATTCTATGATTATAATTTTTGTATTTTGCACTATGAAGTAAAAATGCTGTCTTTATTGTTAACATAGGACTGGCAATAAAACTTTTTTCATTAACTACCTTCATCTATAGCTATCAAAATTAGAAAACATTTGGTCAATTGGCAGCCTCCATCATTTTCTTCTACAATCTTGTTAGAAAATATTTAAATAATTTCATCACCCCCTCTTTCTTTCTAATTGTTTACTACCCCCACCCCACCCTGGCCCAAATTATATTTTACACTTTTCATTCTAATAGAGAATCAGATATTTACAAAATAGCTTCTGATATCTCAAAAGCAATTAGTATTGTAAATATAATAATACATTTAGCACACAAAGTAGCAAAATAGTTATTTAAAAATACTTATTCATTATATGAAATGGAAGTTTGAATCATTACAGTAAATTGGTATATATTTAATTTTTGAATTACAAATGTCAATTTAACTCAATCCACATCTTTGACATCATCCACTTTAGATAAATATAGTAATGACTACTAATAATCATTTACTAAACTAGAGATTATCTCTAGCACAGATATAAACTTTAAAACTCAATTAAGGATTAATATACCTGATTTTTTAAAAATTATAATTAAACATATAAACACATGGAAGTTATTCTCATTTCTTTTTCATACATGTAATCTATTCATAAATATATTAAATAATCTTAATATTACCACATATTCTTTTAAATTCGTAATATTGAAGTTATTTAATATTCTTTATTTATAATCAAGTTTTTAAAACATTGTAAACAATAGTTACAATAAATTTGAACCAAAGAGAAGAACATGCAAAAAAAAAAAAAGGCTTGTCATTTTAATGTGAAACAAACAGAAAAAAGTCAAACACTTCACATAAATTTAGAATAAGATATTTCATATTTATTCCAGTTACCATATACAATAATAATGTAATCAATACAAAACAAAAAAGTAATTAATTATTTGAACTTTAAACATTATAAAATAGTAAAAAATCATATAATTAAATTAGATCACCCAGTCAAGAATCAATCCTTAAATCTTTAGCATCTAAATCAGCCATTTCACCATTAACAACAAAAAGATTATTACATGCTATCTTCAACATGCTTATAAAACCTAATATGGTGGTTACACATCTCTCTGCTAATAAAATACTGCAAATTTTTACAGAACAAGCTATCACTTACTTTATATATCAGATAATGTAATAAATAAAGAATTAATAATGAATTTATAGCACCCCAAACACAAAATTAAATATACTTGAATCAATTTTGAAAAAATATGTTGTAAACTCAAAAATTAAGATAAAACAATACAATTTTTGTTTTTACAAATATCAACAAATAAGCTACATATCTGATTTATAATTTTGTCAAGTCATGTTTTACAAATTTAATAAATATTATATAAATAAAGTTCAATATTAAAACAAATATAAACATAATATTCTGACACTTCTTACAATACTATCTAAATTTAAATACAGGGGATTTGAACTCAGACTTTCAAGCCCCTTCACTATCCACACTATCTCAAATAAATTATTTCCAATCAATTATCCTAAATCATTTTTTGATATTACAGAGAAAATACAACAATATAAAGAATGAAAAACAATATTACTTCCATAATTGTAATCAAAAATAATTGTCAAGGAGCTTTCGACTATCTCAATTTGAACCATATTTCTCATCAAACTATCATATTCATTATAAATAAACATAAAAGAATTGGATACTTTATTTTCTAAAGTGATATTACATAAAAATGTTCATTAAATAATTTCCAAATACTTTCACAAACTCATAGCATTTAGATAATATCTTATGAAACATTAGAACCTGAAACAATGATAACCAAAATTAAATTAGACTATACACATAATGAAAGATATTTTTTTAGAACTTATATATTTCTAATCTGATGAAAAATCAACAGAACTATTAGGGTCATTCAGCAAGGAAGTTTGCTTATCAAAAAACTACTGGGAATTCAATATCCTAAATTCTGGAAGACTGTATTAAAATTATTGAAAATTATTATAACCATATACTTCTCAAAAATAAAGTTTATAAATTATCTGAAAAAATGTTCCGCAAGACTATTCTGGCTGAACTTTTAAAATAGTATTTTTACGTGAAGAAAAAAATATTAAATGCAATTCTGGTAAATTATTACACAATCTATATTCTATTTTCAACATATTATTGTGAACTAAACGGCAAATCAAAAACTATCTTCAATTCCATTTTTTTTCTATTTCTAACTACAATTATAAAATTACTGAGTGATATTAATGATGTAGAACTAATAAATTTTTTAATAATATGGAAATAGTATTAAATTAAACTTTCTTATTAATAAATGTCATTCTATCCTTAACATCCAATTCTCAGATTAATTTGATATAAACTCTATCAAAATCACTTATTTTATTTAAAATGAATAGATACTTTAGTTTCTAAACATAAAACCTGTATCTTAATATACTATAGCATATTAGACATAATCCTATAGTTCTTAAGAAATAATCTCTTACCTTCTTAATAGACTTCAATATTAAAATCACCATCAAAATAACAAAAAACTCCTAGAGATCACCAAAATCTTGCATATCTTGCTCAAAGCACTCTTTGCTTTTCATCAAAAACACATCTATAACAGTCTTTACTTTTTATGAAAGTTTCATTCCATGTGGACATTTCACATAATCAATTCCCATATATTTTCCAGCTTAATAAGAGCTTTTTAAATACATTTGCAAAATAAAAATATTTGTAATGTCAGTTATTTGAAAAGCAAAAGAAAGTTCAATCTATAAAATAACAGTCTGAGGATACCAGGTTCATTTTGTTGATCAAATTGATTTTTTTGACTTAACTGAAAATCTATCCACACATCTTTAATACTTGAATGTACCACTCTTATCACAATGCTAAACTGTACAGGATACTTGAAATAATAAATAAACTATCTTTGATCTTGACTTTCAATTAACAAATAACAAATTAAAATGTATCTACAATAACAAGAGAACAATTGCGTTACTAAAAATATATTTTATTTAAAGAGCATGTTTAATACTCTTAAAATAGTACTTCTTCCCTTGATTTGATTATAAGAACTAAAATATGTCAATACCCTTATAAACTGTGAAAATAAACACTAATCTATCTAATAAGGCTTATGTAATATTATAATTCTAATATTATTGTACTTTTTTCTAAGATATGCTATCACTGTAATTTTTTCTTCCCAGTAATATTAATAATATGAATAATCAAGGATTATATATATGTTTTATAAACTTGCTTTAGTTTATAAAATGCTAAACTTTTATTAAATAAATAATTGAATGATTTATTGCTCAGAGGTTCATAAAAAGTTTGGACACCAGAAGCGACTGAGCTGAAGCTGGGATCCATGGACTTGATTTCCAGAGTCTGCTACATTACCACTGCAATAAAACAAGTTTTATTCATTTGTAAACAGATGTTTACAATTTATGTTTTAACAATATTATATAACAATTCCTTTATATTTATGACCTTGATGTGAATACTGAAATTATCAACATGTATATATAATATATACACATATTTATGATAAAATTTTATTAGCAAATTAATTATTATGTACACATATTTAAAACATTAAAAAAAAAGGTTCTGCATGAAATACATATATTGGGGGTCCTATATCTTTTTTATATGTGTGTCACGAGATGTATTGGTTGCTTGAGATGAAGTGGAGAGCTAATAGATTGAAAAATCCTGAGTTCAAATCCCTTTACTTACATATATAAGATAAATTCAGAGTAAGCAAGTTACATATTGCCTTAAAATATTTTAATAAACTTAATTTCAATATATTGCCTGTTTTATTCTTTTTTCTAGTTTAGTCCAAATATCTCTACTAATTTGCAATTAATGATGATTTTAAAAAATCAGATTTTATGCTTTTATCAGTGATACTACATTTTATCTGTTCAATATTTCTGATCTTTAGTTTTAGTTTAGTTAATAAGTAGAAACTCTAATTAATAAAAAATTATACATATGCTCTTGAAAAAAAGTTTTATAGTGAAATTTATTCAACTGTGTGTTGCAATTTTTAACTCAGTTGCACTTAAGTAGATACTATTTTAACTTAAAAATATTCTATATTTATTATTTGTAAAAAAAAAAATAATACTATATATATATTGTAACCTTCTATTTAGATCGCTGTAATCATAAATGAATCATGCCACACATTTTTAGGGTGCCATATCCGCCTCTATAACCTTCTCCTATAGTTAATCTAGCTAGTCAGCCTAGATGTTTGTGAACCATATCTTCCTCTGTAACCTTCTATCAACAACTGTAACTAATCAATCTAAACTCATGTTTTAGGGCGACCTATCTTCCTCTATAACCTTCTATAGTTAACAATTAATCTAATCTAGCCTCTCGTTTTAGGGCGACTAAATTCTCCTATGTAACCTTCCTAGCTACAACTAATCTAGAATATACGCCTAAAAATAAATGTTAACTAAAGAGATTATTTTTTTATTGACTAAGCTCACATGAAACTATAAACTTAAAGAAGACTACAAGGTGATTAATAAGATAGTAATTTCTGGTCAAACTAGCTTTAAAATCCGCAAACAAACAAACAAAATGGTATGAAATAAATTTAATATTCATCAAACCAATAAATAAATAATAATTAGATCGATGGAATGAATATGAAATTAAAATTATAAATTAAGCAATAAGTAAATTAGGATGTAGATGACTAAATGGATGATGAAAATAAGTAATAATTAAATAATAAAATGAAAAGAGCCTGAGAATGAAGAGAAAAGAATGAAGATGTATCAGAATAATGAATGATTAAGATGATGGTAGAGTTAATGGATGATTAAGATGATAAGAGAATAAGAGCTAGTGAATGGTGAGTTAATTAGGATAATGAATTAGGATGAAAGAAGAATAAAGAAAGACTGAAATGACAGATGAGAAGAATGATGATGATGAAAGATAATGTCCAGAACTCTAAACTGATATTGAATTAAATGATAATAAGATAACTAAATAAAATAGGGATTCCAAGCTTAACAAATCCAGAATATTCACCATAAAGTCAAAACAAGCTATACATTTAAGCCAAAAAAAATCAATTTACACCTTAAAGTTTGGTTGATTTTTATAAAACAGTGAGTAATATAACTCAAATTCAACTACAATAAATAACTAGATATAAAATTTACCATAAATTCAAATTCTACATTGCAAATTACTACTTATTCTTCTCAGGGTTAAAACAACTTAAAGATTGTTATACAAGATATACTTGGGTCAGTGAGAAGAATTTTGCCACTACCCAAATGTAATGCACAAAATGGCTCTTAATGCAAAATCGAATTAACAAACAATATTTAGTAATTTCAAAGAAAATTTATAAACTCCTTAACTATTATAAACTTTAAGCTTCAAGAAATAGGAATAACTTTTTAATAACTAAACACAATAATTTACCAACTTCCTTTTCTCAAATAATTATAAACAATGTGATCAAGATCAGTGAATGATAGATCTGTGGGTTCAAATAAACTGATTAAACCAATATTAGTGTTTATCTTTTAGTATACCACTTAAAACAATATACACTCTAGGTCAATAATGTTTTAGATTATTAAGTGATGATGCCTTAGATGTACTCATAAATTATAGGGCTTACCAAAATTATTATTGTATACCAACATGTAGTTACTTATACTATATTGATCGATGATGATGATTTGCATATAATTAGATGATATGTCGATAGCAATAACAATAATAATGTGTGGTGATTAGCAATAAGACTACAGACAACTAAATACAATTCAACACAACAAGATTTATTTACATTATTTACAAATTTATTTCAGACACATTGCATGAAATAAACAAATTCATTAAATAAAATCAGGGATGGAAAATAATTGGTATCCCATTGCCTATACATATAATAAATAAGACAAACTAATACAGTGATATTCATAGTATCATTATCATTATTGGCTATGTTTCTATTATTATTCTATCTTATAGAATAAGATAGTTAAACTTTATTTAAGCTAAACTAGCATTTAAATTATAAAACAAAATGTATTTAAGTCTTTGGGATATACACAACTTTTAAAATGTAAAACTCAAAGTTATAATTTAGTGTATTAAATTGTAGCTATTTTATTTATCAGAATATGATAAGGACAATTATCATATTCAGCACAATTAGCAATTATTAGCATTTATTATGAAAAGATTCATTGTATTAAAGTGGGGACAGACATCAGAAGTCAAATGCACACATGACACCAAAACATTGCCTATGTCCACACCCTAATCATTTTAATAGTTAACCTACCTTACCGATCCATCGGTGAATCACTGCTTGATAAAAACCAATCAACATTATCCATGTGTATCTCTTGCTCTTTCATATAGAAGTTCTACAATCACTAGTAATTTTTGGTTGATTTGTTTATAAACCGATGAAGATCCTACAACATCATAAAGACACTATTCCAATTAGGCAAACACTATAGATAAACCAGTGTCCCTTAATCTAACTTTATCTTATCCTTGCTATTTGATTTTGAAATACTAAACTTCACCATACATGGTGGAAAACTAACTATATAACCTCATGAGGGATCAAACAATAAAGGGAGGCTCTACAAAACAACATGATAGTTGTACAATAATATGGATAATTCTAATACCTTTCCATAGGTATAAAAGTGTGGGCATTTCCTCATCACAGAAAAATAGAATTCAGACCATAGAGATCATCCTCACTTGGGATTAACTATGTTAACTAAGCACTAACTATTAATCAGCCTCGACAATATCATCCTCTCATGTAATCAGCAATGGGAAATTCTCCAACAGCCCATGCACAACAGTAATATTAATGATACTATATTTGATGCCATTATATGTGGCATATACTTATCAGCTGAAAGCTGTCACAAATCCTTGTCAATACAATAGCAAGATAAAATAACACTAACAATAAATGTGGAAACATAAATATTCCATTTCACAATGCAGAATCTATTAATGTATTAATAAACAAACCACCAACATATAAGTCAAATGATCGTTAATTATTTTAAAATAATAATTATACTTTTGTTATAGCAAGCCATACACATGTAAACAATGAAGATCAGCCTACATTATATATTTAAAGTGGACATGTTCATTCATAGGCAAATTTAAGACATGAAAAAGGCTTATATAAATTATTTCATCTAAGAAAATAATCGGGTCATTGTGTGTATATCTTTGACAAATTTAGTCAGTTTGTTTACCCTTCATTAAAATATTAAAATCTGTTTTAAAAGTGCGAGAGATAAATACCTTCCGCTCTCAGTCTAAATAAATGATATTTAATATTATGTTTTCCCTTAACTGGGAAAATGACAAAATATGTGTAATAAAAGTATATATCTTTATACATCTCTCCATTCTTTACTAAATATATTTTATACCACAATAAATATATGTAAAAAAAAATTCCTGAATAAAACACATGACAAAAATATATTATAATATACTAAACATAGCAATAACAAAACAAAAAATAAACGAACATTTTCTCTCATTAGATTTTATCCTATTAGTTCAAAGTTTGTCCCATCCTTAGGAGCTGAATGATATGGAAACTGATATAATGAGCAAACATTCATAAGTAACGCATATATATATATATATATTATGATTATTATATTCAATGTCAGCATAGTGAAATAAAATTCAAACACTTTCAAGTGCACAATTAAAATATAGGTTTATTCACACTTTCTGTAGATAATTTTCCTTAAGAAGAATTTAAAATCATTTATCGATTTGTTTACTTTGTTTTTCCATCCACGGTAATATCTGTAATAACTTTAAATGATCTGGGCAATTTTAAAACATTTAAAATATTATTAATATGCATGTTGCACAATCAAGATAAAAAAGTAAATATTTATTTTATTTCATTTTTATCAGCAAATATTAATATGTGTTTAACAACATTAAGAAGAATTTATTCAATTGTGAGCAATTATCAATATGATACCCCTTGGCATTAATAATCTGTCATTTTCCCATTTTTAATAACTAAGAAAATTTGCGCTAAACCACCATTAGCAGTTCACGTATTCTTCCTTTAATTTTATTAAACTTTATATGATTCCAAAATGACTTTTTGATTTGTTTACTATATCACCGGACACTTTTCTTCAAAATTATTTCGAATTATTTTTATTGAGATTATAATTTATAAGCAAGCGTCTTTTTCTGGTTTATAATTAGAGCATGAAAACAAACATTTTCATCTTTTTCTTTTCAATCTGAATGATTTACGCGTCATTTTTAAATATAAATATTGGCTAACATAAATAAAACAAAAATAATTGCTTACACTTTCTGGAATTGTTCTTCGTTTAAAGTAGTATTTGTTGAGGTAAATAATTATCCATAAGGCTGTGTTACTCTATCTTCTCCTGTATGATATTAGGAATTGTAAAATTGCTGGAAAACAGTGTTGAAATAATACAAGCTTTTAAAGTTTTTACTCCATCCTTTTAACTTCACATTATCCTGTAATTTTGTTCATTTTAATCCACAAGGTTGTTACTTTTCAGCTTTTTCTTTTTACTTTGTTTTATAAATACAAGAATTGAAATCTTCTTATTCTGATTTTCTTCTCTTAGTAACCCCCCTACAAACTTTGTTATATTATTTATACCTTGTATTACAGTGCATTATGGTACTAAATGGGCCAATAACTGAACAGTGTGAATAAATTAATATTTCTCCTTCTAGTGACAACCACCTAGACTTTCATATAATTTTAGATTACAATACAATATATTTAAAGATTGTTTACAAAATTTAGAAGAATTATAAATTGCTTTCTTTTTGTTTAATTACTGTTTAATAATAATAATAATAATAATGTGTTGAATATTTTCATACTTCCATATTGGTTTAATACTATTAATATATTATTTGAAATAGAGCTGCCACTAGACCTCCTGATAAAAATGTTTATGAGATTCATATCCACTCTATCAGATCTTCCAGTGTGTCTCAAACAGTCCAGGCCATCATCACTTTCAGGATATTTATTGGTGAGCTTTTGCTTAATTGGAAAATTATAATCCGACAAGCATTTCAATCTATAACTGAATTTACACACTGATTTTCAATATATTAATAAATATTATTAATAAAAAATTTTAAATTTTACATGCTGGATCACTTGAATAAAGCTTAATGTGAGAGAGCCAAAACCATATGGTTACAATATATTACTTTTTTAAATGTTGAAAGCACAATAATTTAACACAAAAGACTTGTAGTATTTATACTTATTTTAAATTAATAATATTAAAAATGCTTTAACAATATTTTTCACATTTTATTTCAGAAGATATATATAATATAAATATGTCAAAAATATAATTTTAATTAAGTACACTAAAAAGTTATATCTGAAAAATTATGATACAATGAAAATTATCCAATATGTGCATGTCATATATTAAATAATTGTTAAACTAAAGAGTTAAAAACTATTGCTTTGTTAAGTCAAAAGAGGGTGATTCTGATAAAAACATATTTCAAAATATTTAGATTATTAAAAAAGATTATACCCAAGTACTAAATCAAAAAAGGAAAGAAATTACTGAAGGGGAGTGGGGACAAGTTTTTGAAAACCTTTTAGATTTTTTAAAAAGATTACAACTAACTGCTAAGTGGAGAAGGAAGGGAAATAACTGAAAAAGAAAGAACAGTTTTCCAAAGTCTTAATTTTTTTTAAAAAAAAAGATTACATTGAATTATGAAGTGAAAAAAAGAAAAATTACTGAATAAACTGATCTGCATTTTAAAATAAAGATATAAAAATGGAAGTGTTATTCAGTAATCATAAATTATTTTAATTACTGCAAGTTAATAAGCATATACAGTATTAAAAATTTATATTATTATTAATAAAAATGCATAAAATATAGAGGTATTTATATAAATCAAATTGTGAACTATGCTATACTTTGTTCCAAGCTCTCCTCGCATTCAACATATATAGCATATAATAGCTTACTTTCTGTTAATGAACATTGATTAGAATAGAATATTTATTGTTTATTGAATTGCAAATTCATAACACTTTTCAACATTCACATATATTTATATATAACATAAACACTTTTTTATATGTGTATATAAATAAAATTTAAAAAAATATTAATAGAGTTATTAAAAATAATTGATGACACATTTACATATTTTAATTTGTGTTCACTCACATATCCACTGAAGCAAGAAGAATAACAAAAAAAAAACCTAACCATCCTATTTTTATTTTTAAAATAAACTAAACTGGACAATCTTCTTTTTTCCCCCAATAACTTTTGTCTCTTAATAGAAACCTAATAGACTAAGCTAACAAGAAATAATGATTTTTTTTTTAATTTATTTATTTGTATGTTTTAAAATTTTGTAAAATTTCTAACATTCCTCCTAGAAAATAATTTATGAGAAATACTGCACATCAAATTTGGGAAGAATAATAAAGTAAGAATATTATTTATGTGTTTTACATAAACCAAAGAAATTTTATTAATATATTTAATCATGAACAGCGCTCAGAGGGGAGAAAATGGCTGCTCTTATATAAAATGTGCAAATTTTAATGATCTTTTTTTAAATTTTTTTATTACATACATTTTTCTTTGGATGTGATATATTTGAAATTACTATATTAGATACAGTATAGTTTGTGGCTCCACCATATTGTAAGGCTAGAGGTGTATGCAGTGATATAAAATAGGAAATACTTCACTGTTAAATATTATCTCATAAACTTAGTTCCCTTTTTATTATTATATTGCAATAATTTGATGTTCAAAGCTTAAAACAAAAATTAAAAATCCAAATTATAAAAAAGGTAGTCTTCCATATAATGTACTTTTTTTCTCTCTCCAGACATAAGGTTCTAGTGAAAGCTGTGTAAATGCAGCCATTAAAAAAATGTATATTGCAGATGGTTGTAGTTGACATCTTTTTAAATTTACTTTATTAATATTCATTATCTATTTTATGGAACAAGTATGCCTGAGTACATTACTAGCATACCTTACAAGAGTCATTTTTAAAATAAACCTGTAGATATGCTTACCTTTTTATTATATAATGCCAATATATTATATCAAAGAAAATGTGAGTTTTTTGTATCTGACCTTATATTTTTTTATATTGTTTAGTGATAGTGCAAATATTTTAAATGATGTGTAAATAATGTTTTAGTTAAATCAAGTACATTGCACTGACAGTATTGTTGTTTTCCCCCCAGAATGATTATTCTAGAAAAAACGTATTATAAAAAATTATGTTAATTACTATAACTAATAAAAAGAGTCCAAGATTCTTAGCATGTATCAGTCGAAAGCAGGCAGTTATAGTCAAGAGAAAAAAATGGCTGCCGAAAATAAAACAATGCATTCATCAAAAGGGAGAAAAGATAATGCTGAATGAAGTTAGTTTTTAGTAAATTACTTACTATTAAAGTTCAAATGGAAAGAAGTTTGCAGAAACCTTAATTAGACAAGTAAACAAACCATTTGGAGATAAATGAACTGTATAATTATCGGCTGTGTGTGTAATAAGATATTTTCATATCTTAAATATATTCCATAGCAATTCCCAAAAGTAAACAGGATAAATTATTGCCAGTAATATAATTTTATTGTAGTTGTTATATTGTTAAATTAATGTCTCAGCAAACACAAATAAACTTTACTGATATTCAAGTTGTGTATATTATTCATTTTCACTTACACGGCTGAGATCGCCTCCCCATGGACACGGCATATTGTAAATAAATTAAGCATTGTTACCAAAAAAGATAGTTATATTTATAGGTTTATTTAGAACATGATTTTTAGAATTTAGTTTGTAATATATTTTAGTAATGTATTCAGAAATATTTGTTTCATAAAATAGTTATATTCCTAATGCATTTGAACAGTCATTAAATCATTTATATGCTGATTAAAATCATTACTATTAATATTATTTGTGTTTAGAAATATATAAAAACGTATATTTTTTTATTATTATCATTTTATTAAGATGTCATTGGTTTTAAGATTTAAATTGACTATTTAACTTTCAGTTGAAAATAAAATTTGTTGAAATGAGCGAGAATGTGCAAATAAAAATTTTAGTGCAAAATATATTTGAAATTCCTGGTTAAAAAAACATTCTAGAAAATATTAATATTAATACTAATAGTAGTAATAATATGTTTTGAAATTCAAAGATGTATTAAAATTGATTCTTCTCAAATATGTATGCATTTAGATAAATTATAGGTTGCTAAAAAACCCACTGCATTGATACTCATTAAATACACATATTAAAGACTAGGTAGAGTCAGCAAGCACATACACCTCTTGTAACAAAATTGTTGTTCAATAAAATTGAAATTTTCAAATCAAAGTACTGACATAATTTTATATTTTTATTAAAAAAAAAAACAGAAATTAATACAAACACTTAATGCATAATTTTATTTTTAAAAAACCATAATACAAACTAATGGAGACATGAACATAATTTTAAAATTTAATGTGTAATTTTATTGTAAATAAAAACAACAAAACAATACAAACTAAAGAAGGCAAACAATACTGACATAAAAAAAATTAATGCAAACATAATTTTAAAATTTAATGTGCATTTTTATGAAATAAAAAAAAACAATAAAACTAATATAGATAAATGAGATAATTTTATAAAAAATAACAATACAAGAAAACATTATTGATAGAAAGTTGTATGAATGTCCTTGAAGAAAGTGATGAAAATGTCTTAATTGTTGTTCTGTCATGAGATTTTCCATTACTTGATGCTATATTTTGAAGAAAGTATATTACACTTTAGTAACTCAAGAGCTATAAGTTATAAAGCAAGTTTTACTTCAGAGAAAAAACAGTAATGAAATGTAAATACATATTTAGTTTAAAAAGATTGCTAATCATTAATGGAAAAATAAATGCAAATAGATATATAAGTTTTAAAAAGTAATAAAAATAAATTCTGTAAAAATAAAGGAAACTTTATTTTGATAATTTAAGTTTAAGTCTAATTCAACGAAGAAAGATTGGTTTGCAGATAAATTACACTTAAACATATAAAGATTGTAAGTTAAAAGCATTCTATAAAAGATTGCCGAAAGATAATGCAAATGATTATTTTCAATGCTCAATATAAATCATGTATTTAAAATACCAAGAAAACTATGTATTGTTAAAATCAAACTATTAAACTATGTTAGGAGAAAACAAATGGAATAAATATTTGAAGTGAATTACTGAGGAATGGATGCGAACGATTGTAATTAGAAGCCAGATCCTTATCATCATTATCAAAATGCATTAGTCAAATGGATTTACTTTTACATTGGAATGATAGAAATTTATCAATGAATTCAAGCAAGGAAAAAACAATATAAATAGTGTGTGCAACAAAAGAGCATTGTCGTCTGCTTTTCTCCACTCATTATGTGCTATTGTTGTTGCAGTCATAAGGATCTTTGAGAAAAGCTGAGGGAAAAGTGGCCCTACTTTTCTGCAATGATGGAAGTATCCCAGAGCCCATGACTCTGAAGGTGAAAAATAGCCAGCTAGGGGAAATGTTATAGACATCCCCCAGTCATTTATTATTTGGATATGCCTGAGAAGGCCCAATGAGGATTGTGTTTTTTTTAGTTGCTGTGATTATAAAACTAGCATTCACTTAGGTCCACCCCTGTTGCAGTGGCAATATTTTTTTGCTTGGTGATGATTATAGCATTGAAGACTTAGAACTTTAAATCAAGGATTAATTGTTAGTGTGTATATAAAGGAACTAATGAATGCTATTTACTTAAATCTTAATTGATGTGTGCTTGTATATATTGTGATGATCACACATCCTGCAATCACACATGTATACATTTAATATATAGTATAATATTAAATGTGAGTTTATGTAAACTAAGTTATATAAATTGGATAATAAAGTTAGAAAAATAAAATAAATTTATTTTAAGTTAAGTTTTAATTAAAAAATCAAAATGGTAGCTGAGGAATGCAAGTAATTAAAAAAATCAATTATGGTAATTAAAGAAAGTGAAGGAAGGAAAGCAACCAAGATCTTTATCTTCCACCTTCCAATGTTAACTTTTTTAGAATTTAAAATTAGTAAAGTTTAAGGAATAGTAAAATAAGACCACCGAAGGTGATGATTAAATCTTAAAGGGAAAGTAAATAAAAAGGGGTTAATGATTGTAGAATTAGCAATCATAAAATTTCAGTCAATTATAAATAAAAATAAACAGATTTATAGAAAGGTAAAGATCACCTATTCAAACTACACATGTGAATGCATGAAATATATGTATGGCTATGTGAAGGTAATAAAGAGTGTGTAAATAAGAAAATTATTTCATTAAAAAGAAATGGAAGTAAATAAAATTAAAAAAAATAAAAATAAAAAACAAGAAGAAAATTTTCTGTATTTTATGAAAGTAAAATAAATGTGTGAAATGTAATTAATGACATTCCAAAAACAATCAAGAAGATAAGAAAAGGATTCTGGGACAATTAAATAAGAAGTGAAAGAAGTAGCCATGTTTAGTTCTTCTTGAGTCTGCTGAGCTGACAGACAGAGTAGTTCTAGAGCTGTGAACAAATATATACCAAGAAGTTGAAACATCGAGAATGCAGGGCTAAGGGGCCAGAAACGGATGCCAGTTGATCCACGCTCGCCTTGGGTGTAAAGTCATCTTCTCCATGAAGTAATAGTAGAGATAGCGCCTGCCTGATGGTTCACCTTCCCTGTCATTGAAGCCGCAAGAATACGACTTAAGTAAGCTGCAAGAAAGAATCCAGCCGGATCCCAAGAATTTCCATCTCTACAAAAGAAGTGGAGTAATCCACATGATGGGTAATAATTCCCTCGTCAACGTCCAGAAAACCTAGGTAATTAACTTTAATATAACACGTGTGCACACACCTTTCATAAATGGACACATAAATTTAAAAAATACAATTGCAAATGTGAATCTGAATGAACCAAATAATTAGTAGTTTTCTATATCAAAGAATATGTGAAGAAAAGACTATAAGCTATAAAATATCTACATGTAAATGTTTAGTATCAAAAAATTATCATTATTAGTGTGAATAATTAAATTAAATATAATTTGTGTTATTTTAATGATTGCTTGTTTTATGTTGAAGTTTTATATTTTAATGTTCATGAATGTATTATATTAAACAGTATTTATTTGTGAATAGCTCTATGTCTCGTCTTTCCTTCTTCACCATACTAATTATAATGATATACCCACAGGGTTTATAAGATACTAAGTAGACATTTATTCTATAAAAAGTACACGTGTCGATACAGTGCAGTAATATTAAATGTCGAAAAAAATTATAAATATTTCAAGCGCTGGATTATTTTAAATAAATCATTCTTATGAATGAATATCCAGCAGCCGAAGAAGTGTCTGATCGAGAAAGATAATACTGAAATATTCCATTGGTAATCTCAGTATTCGATCAGGAATATAGACTTAATTAATGAGTCTATATTGGCTTCTTTGCTTGACGTGACAGTCATGTCGATCGTAAAAGTGTAAAATTAAACGTCTTACAAATGGTCAAAAAGGTAATTCTGTTACATTTTGGGGGCCAGTCCAGGATCCATTTGCTGTACAATTATTAGTCATGTGTCGGGTAGAATTTTGTTAAAAAAAAAATTATTCATATACAAATTAATTCCAAAAAACAAACTTGGTGAGAAAACGAGGATGAGAGGGAGTTTTTTTCTTTTGTTTTATACTTTGTTATATATATGTTTCAAAGTCACATGTGTAGAAGAAAAGAGAAGGGAAGAGGGAAAATTAGCTTTGTGAAAATCTATTAAAAGTTTTTTTTGCATATTTACTGTTATAGAAGGAAACGAAAAGAAAAAAAAGTATTTAAATATCTGTATACTTAGAATGACCGAATGTATATGTTGTCTTTACGTAATTGCGAAAAAAAAATATATTGAAAGCTAATATAAATTGGGAATAGATTTTGGAAATTTTTTTATCGATAAGTCATAAATATAGTAAAATAAAGTATATCAGTGAAATCAAAATAAATTATATACGTGTCTTATATAATGACCGAATATATATGTTACCTCTAAAGAGAAATATATTGAAATCTAATATAAATTGGGAATAGATTTTGAAAAAAAAATTTTTTTATCGACGTCATAAATATAGTAAAATAAAGTATGTCAGTGAAATCAAAATAAATTATATGAGTGTCTTATATCACGACCAAATATGTATGTTATCTTACGTAATTGCGATTAAATCAAGAAATATATTGAAATCTAATATAAATTGGGAATAGCTGTTGAAAAAAAGGTTTTTTTTATCGATAAGTCATAAATATAGTTAGATAAAGTATATCAGTGAAATCAAAATAAATTATATACGTGTCTTATTTCAAACAGTCGTGGTGGGATAGAAATTATCAATAAATCCTAAATATAGTGAAATAGAATATATTAGTCAAACCAAAGAAGCTATATATGTGCATTATTGTAAGGCATTGTAATAGAATAAATTTATCGAAAAATATATACGTAGTAGCATCAAGGATAATAGTTGGGAAAATAGACATATCAGGGAGAGGAAACAAATCTAAGGCAGGTAGGCGAAGAATCTGAGCAGGTGTGGTTGGGATTAACTGGTGTACCAAATGCCAATCATAATAGAAAGAATTAAATTAACAAATAGACATTTAGCACAGGTCAGTAACAGATTAGAAGTAATGCATCAGTTATATAAGAGGGAAGAAATCAAGATGAACCGATTAGAAAATGACAAGGCTCTGGAAAAAATGCGAACAGAAATAAATCAAGTGATAGAAACAGTATGTCGATTAGAGTCAAAATTAGAAGAGGGTGTAAGAAGACCAGCAAATAGCATCGCAAATATGAAACTAAAATGTAGTGAGCCAAGAAGCCCTGTTGGATACATAGACATAAGCCATGGGAATAATATGGCTAACCACACTGTATTGAACCAATTTTTAAAAATAAGAATCTTCTCTGGACAACCAGGAGAAAGCCCTATGGAACATCTGGGAAGTTTAAAAAATACTTTAGATTTAATCAGATGAATGATGAAGCCATAATAGCAGTTGCCTGTAGTCACATACAAGGGAAGTGCAAGCATGGTGGGACTCACTGTTCCACAAGCCAACAACATTTGCAGACTATCACAAGTCCTTATTAGCTAGTTATTGGAGCGAGGAACTCCAAGACAAGATACTACATGAGATATCACAGAGGAAATGGTAGACAGGAAAGTGATTTAGCACATTCTTGCACCAGCAGGTGGCAAGGTTGAGGACAATCACATCATACCCGCTGTCAGAGAGTCAGATTATGAGGATAGTCAGATGTAGCTTACCGGAAGATATTGCCCGGCTGGTGATATGTAAGGAGTCAGTAGAACAGATGACAGAAATCTTAACAGCCTTGGATGACAGGAAAAGCAGAATGAAACCTCCAGCTGTGGAACAAGATGGGAATCAACATCAAATGCAGTTAGCAAACCTAGGGTACAGGGACACAAGTGAGAGGTTGGAGATGGCCCCTCAATATATCCAAAAATTGCAATAAAGGTGGAAGGAATCAGGGTCAGAGCATTATTAGATTCAGGAAGTCAGATTTCTGTGATGTCCCAGGAAACATTTGGTAGATTAAAGGGTAGTTCTCCTGAACTCAAAACACTACCATTAAAACCAGTACAGGTAATTTTGGCAAATGGGAAGAGAGTAAATCTAGCATCACTGCAGGTTTACGTGAGGATGGAGATGGCAGGAGAAGAGTATGACCATGTCTTGGTGATCCTAGAGGGGTTGATTCATGATATTATCTTGGGTTCAGATTTCATGCACAAGACAGGTTGCATATTGAATTACAAACAGGGCTATGCTGAAATAAATGGCACAGTACTGAATTTTACAAAAAAATCCCAAGAGAATAGGGGAAATGGTCAGGAAGAGATTCTTGTACATAATGCCTTGATGAAGGTAGAATGGAAAAATATAGTGGGAGAATCTACATTAATAGATGATAACCAAAGAGACAGGTTGAGGGGCATTCTAGAGCAATACAGCATGGTGCTCTCGGAGGTGCCCGGGGTCATTCAAGGATACGAACATAGAATATAAGACTCATAGAGGAACAGCCTTATTGGGCTCGCGCATACCTCCATACCATACCAGTACAAGTGAGAAGTTGAAGAGCAGATTGATAAAATGCTTGAATGGGGGGTTATCTCTAAGTATTCCTCACCATTTAATAATCCCATTGTGACTGTGAAAAAAGGAGATGGATCTATCCAATTATGTTTGGATGCACGGCACCTAAATAAAATAACAGTTCCAGACATTAATGCCCACCACCGATAAGTGAATTACTCACAAGATTTAAAGGGAAAAGGGTATTTTCTACATTCGACTTGATGTCCAGTTACTGGCAGATCAAGCTGCATCCCAAAGACCGGAAATATACGGCATTTAGATATGAGAGACATGCATACAACTTCAATAGGATTCCGTTTGGACTAAGAAATAGTGGAGCAGGGCTTGTCTGCTGTTTGGATCAGGTATTAGATGAGAAGATAAAGGATTTCATTGTGATATATGTGAACGACATTATGATTGCATCGGAAAACATGGAGGAGCATTTTAGACATGTGGAAAGCTTTTTGAAAGAATGTAAAAGAAAAGGCATCAGGATTAATGTGAACAAAAGTCATGTAATGACATCAGAGATCAAGTTCCTGGGACTATCATTAGTGAGAAGGGAATAATACCAAACCCAGATAAAATCAGAGCCATCCAAGAATTTCCTACTCCTCGGAACAGAAAACACATTAAATCTTTCCTGGTATTGTGTAATTTCTACAATCGCTTCTATCGAGGATTCTCTACAATCGCTTCTATCGAGGATTCTCAATGGACATGTGGCCTCTATTACATTTGCTGTGAAAGATAATACTATGGACATGGGTGAACATCAGGAATATAGCTTTCAAAAAGTAAAGGCAGATTTCTTAAAAACAGTTATGTTGGCCTATCCGGACTTCAGCAAGAAGTTTTTCATGCAAACCGATAGCAGTGGATTCAGATTAGGAGCCACGATGTTTCAGATACATGAAGGTCAACACAGGGTACTTTGTTTTATAAGCCATTTAGTGAAAGGCCCAGAACTTAATTATATGACAACCAAAAAAGAAGCCCTCGCTGTGATATGGGCATTTAAGAAATTCAGGCAGTACTTGGTCGGCTCAGAGATTGTGGTATTGACTGATCATAGAAGCCTCGAGTTTTTCAATCAGAGTTTTCTGGCCAGTAGTAGGTTTTTGAGATGGAGCTAGTTCCTGCAGGAGTTCAATTATAAAGTCGTGTACTGCTGAGGAACAGAGAACATGGTAGCTGATATACTTAGCCGGTACCCAATAGCGAATAGTCAACACATGAAATGTGAGAGAGCATACATCACAGTAACTGAGACATGCAGATGACATACCATAGCAAGTGAAATGCATAATTTAAAAAAACATCAAATGAAGGATAGAGAGTGCAGACAAGTGATAAGGCATCAACCTGTATCCGAAATAAAGAGAAACACTCTATGGAAGGATCGAAATCACTTCTGCCTAAAGGGAGGGCTCCTACAGCGGAGGCTCAAGAGAAAGAAGCAGACATGCATCATCATGCCAACTGCACTGAGAGAGCAGTTAATTTAATATATCCATGAAACATATGGGCATTATGGGGCAAACAATGTGGAAGGATGGATTAGTCATTGGTTCTACTGGCCAGGAATGCATGCTAACATTGTCAGTGTTATTAGGACATGTGCCAGGACCAAGCCACCTAATGTGTCAGGAGTAGGACCACTGCAGCCCATATATGCTGATCATCCGAACTGTATGTTAGCCATAGATTTTTACGGACCGCTACCTGCTTTTAATAAGAGAAGATACCTCCTGGTCACATATGACCTCTTCTCAAAATTGGTAGCAGCATATCCAGTTACTCAATCCAAAGCTAAGCAAACCATAAAGGTATTAGAACAACAGCATGTTAAGACTGTGGGACTCCCCACCAAGAGACTCCCCACCAAGATCCTATCGGATCACGGGACCCCATTTATGTCCAATGAATGTAGAAAATGGGTCGACAAACATGGAATAAAGCACATATTAACATCGATCTGCAACCCTCAGTCCAACCCATGTGAACGAGTCATGAGGAAGCTAGGGCATTTATTTCAGGTTTATATACCTGAGGATCATCACAGTGGGTGAAGGAAACACCACGTATAGTGAATATGATCAACTGGGCAAAGAATGAGTCTACAGGTTTTGAACCCATTCACCTTCATTTTGGGAAAAACATCCCATGCCCATTTGACAGTAGATTACCCGTGGGAACCACATCGATAAATAAGAAAAGGGATACAGAGCAAGCACATAACGAGTTGAGAAGGATGGCAAGATGAGAAGACGGAGGCTAAAGGGCACAGATAACCAATTCTGAATAGGGGACAAGGTAATGATGAGGGTGCACCCAGTGAGTTACCCTGCGCAAAACATATTTAAAAAGTTTCAACCCATTTATGAAGGGCCATACACTATCCGAAAACGATATGGGAATAATGCCTTCATAATAACCCAGGGGGCAGAAGAGAAGGGAACATACAATGCGCGATCGTTAAAGCTATTTCGGAAGGGAAATCTACCTCCAAATAAAAGGAGTAGTAAAGAACCTCCAGATAAAAACTAATTTAAAAGAAATCTAACACGATGGATATGTCAACTTGACCGAATATTAACGGCACTGGATTTCAAGAATGGAGAATGACTTATAAAATAAAAGTAAAAAAATCAATGTAAATAAAAAAAATGTGATGGGAAGAGGGGATGAAATAATAAAGAACCTCCAGATAAAAACTAATTTAAAAGAAATCTAACATGACGGATATGTCAACTTGACCGAATATTAACGGCACTGGATTTCAAGAATGGAGAATGACTTATAAAATAAAAGTAAAAAAATCAATGTAAATTAAAAAAATGTAATGGGAAGAGGGAATGAAATAATAATGAGATTTTAAATGATAAAATTTTAAATGCAAAGTATGAAAAACAAAAGGAAGTAATGTAAAACAAACTAATTTGTAATTGATAATGACAAACTCCGAGTGTAAGACTGTCAAACACAGCTGCGCATGAAAAATAGAGAAAAGAGAAACGATGATTAAAAGGTAGTAACTATGTCAACCATTAGTATAATAAAACCCTTCTCATAAGATACCATTATGATCGCCAAAAGAATTTAAAATTTTAATGTATAATCTGTAAGTCTGAAAATGCAGCTAGAAATAATAAATCAATAAAAAAAAAGATATAGGATGGAACAATAAACATCCAAGCTCATTAAAGGTATAATTAATATGTAATAAAATAAAAGGAATAAATAATAGTAGTAAAGTTAAGTGCCAAGGATATATGGTTGAGATTCTGGATGGAGGCATTTGTGTGTGTGTATAGGGATTATGTATGGATCACATCTGAGCTTGGTTAAGCCATCTCTGCATATGATGGAAATCTGCAGGTGAGTATGAGCGTTAAGTTTTAAAATAATGAAGCATCAGTAAGAATCCTGGGCTCATTATCTGTGCGGGACAGAAGTTCCCAATTTAATAATACAAACTCAATATAAATGAGTACATCGAGAAGTTAAAGAATGAAGAATTTGTTATATTAATAATGTAGCATCAGTAAGAATCCTGGGCTCATTATCTGTGTGGGACAAAAGCTCCCAGTTTCATACAACTCAAAATGAATGAGTAAATCAAGAATTTAAAGAATTAAGAAATTGTTTTTATTAATAATGTAGCATTAGTAAGAATCCTGGGTGCATTATATTTGAGGGATAAAAAATTTCCCACTTTATTAAGAATTACGTTGAGAAAAATATAAAGAATGAAGAATTTCATGTTTTATTAAGTTGAACATGCAGTAGAAATGTCATGCCAGTCACAGAGTTCGAACCCTATATAAGTGTCGGTGTATGTTAAAGTCTTCCGTAGGGATTAAAGTGGTTTTATTAGCACAGATCGATTGGATTGAATATGTATAGCTGTTGCCTAGTTGTCTCTCCATGTCTATCTCACCAAAGAAGTTAAATATTAAGAATTAAAATGGCTATTACATCAAAGTTCACTATATTTTAATTCTTAAAAATTAGGGAGCGGTGTAATGTGATGATCACACATCCTGCAATCACACATGTATACATTTAATATATAGTATAATATTAAATGTGAGTTTTATGTAAACTAAGTTATAGAAATTGGATAATAAAGTTAGAAAAATAAAATAAATTTATTTTAAGTTAAGTTTTAATTAAAAAATCAAAAATGGTAGCTGAGGAATGGAAGTAATTAAAAAAATCAATTATGGTAATTAAAGAAAGTGAAGGAAGGTAAGCAACCAAGATCCTTATCTTCCACCTTCCAATGTTAACTTTTTTAGAATTTAAAATTAGTAAAGTTTAAGGAATAGTAAAATAAGATCACCAAAGGTGATGATTAAATCTTAAAGGGAAAGGGAAATAAAAAGAGGTTAATGATTGTAGAATTAGCAATCATAAAGTTTCAGTTGCAATTATAAATAAAAATAAACAGATTTATAGAGAGGTAAAGATCACCTCTTCAAACTACACATGTGAATGCATGAGATATATGTATGGCTATGTGAAGGTAATAAAGAGTGTGTAAATAAGAAAGTTATTTCATTAAAAAGAAATGGAAAATAAATAAAATAAATAAATAAATAAAAAACAAGAAGAAAATTTTATGTATTTTATGAAAGTAAAATAAATGTGTGAAATGTAATTAATGACATTCCAAAAACAATCAAGAAGATAAGAAAAGGGATTCTGGGACAATAAAGTAAGAAGTGAAAGAAGTAGCCATGTTTAGTTCTTCTTGAGTCTGCTGAGCTGACAGACAGAGTAGTTTGAGAGCTGTGAACAAATATGTATCAAGAAGTTGAAACATCGAGAATGCGGGGCTAAGGAGCCAGAAACAGAAGCCAGTTGATCCACGCTCGCCTTGGGTGTAAAGTCATCTTCCTCATGAAGTAATAGTAGAGATAGCACCTGCCTGATGGTTCACCTTCCCTGTCATTGAAGCCTCAAGAATATGACTTAAGTAAGCTGCAAGAAAGAATCCAGCCGGATCCCAAGAATTTCCATCTCTACAAAAGAAGTGGAGTAATCCACATGATGGGTAATAATTCCCTTGTCAACGTCCAGAAAACCTAGGTAATTAACTTTAATATAACACGTGTGTACACACCTGCCACATAAATTAAAAAAATGCAATTGCAAATGTGAATCTGCATGAACCAAATAATTAGTAGTTTTCTATATCAAAGAATACGTGAAGAAAAGACTATAAGCTATAAAATATCTACATGTAAATGTTTAGTATCAAAAAATTATCATTATTAGTGTGAATAATTAAATAAAATATAATTTGTGTTATTTTAATGATTACTTGTTTTATGTTGAAGTATTATATTTTAATGTTTATGAATGTATTATATTAAACAGTATTTATTTGTGAATAGTTCTCTACGTCTCGTCTTTCCTTCTTCACCATACTAATTATAATGATATACCCTCAGGGTTTATAAGATACTAAGTAGGCATTTATTCTAGAAAAAGTACACGTGTCGATACAGTGCAGTAATATTAAATCTCAAAAAAAATTATAAATATTTCAAGCGCTGGATTATTTTAAATAAATCATTCTTATGAATGAATATCCAGCAGCTGAAGAAGCATCTGATCGGGGAAGAAGCATCTGATCGGGAAAGATAATACTGAAATATTCCATTGGTAATTTCAGTATTCGATCAGGAATATAGACTTAATTAATGAGTCTATATTGGCTTCTTTGCTTGATGTGACAGTCGTGTCGATCGTAAAAGTGTAAAATTAAACTTCTTACAAACGGTCGAAAAGGTAATTCTGTTACAATATATATATAATATGTAAATAAATATATTTATTATTATTTAATAACATTTTGGTTAATTAATAATTTTTGTGATAATTGTTAGTAGTCAACTTCATAGCTGAAGGCACAACACTTGAGATCTAAATGGGATTGTAATTTTGCTTTATATATATATAAAATTACATAATTTGTCTTCATTAGTTTGTAATGCTGTTTTTTAAATTACACATTAAATTACATTCACATTAATTTGTATTAGTTATTCTGATGTATATATAGAACAGAATTAGTTTGTATTGATGTTACATAATATTAATAATAAAAAAATTTTGAGCTGAGATTTGGATTTTATGAGAATTGATAGTAAAATTGTGGAATTAATGAGATTATAGAAATAACTGCATAGTTGTTATTAAAATCTGTCTTGCACCATGGTAGCCAAATCATTACAGTTGCAATTGCTTTTTAAAAAATGTTACTTCTAAGTAATATATAAACATTTTAAAAAAATATGTTTATTAAAATTAATTTTAGTCACTATTAGTTTTATCAGCAATGAAATTTAAATTGATGTTAATTAATTCACTATAGTATTTTTCAACAAAATGTTTTTCTTTAAACAGATCATTCTTTATTAATTATTATTTCTTTTATTATTATGAAATTGCATAAATAGTAGTTTATATTTATTTTATAACTATATATGTATGTACACATATATTCTGCTTACATTTTAAAGTAATGCAATGCTATTAAAGCTTGTGATTACTTAATATATATTAATAATTAAGTAAAAATAATTAATAAAACTTAAAATGTATATATGTATTATTAAGAAGTATGGAAATAAGTTTATTAAATACATTTTTAAAAAATCAGAGTTATTATTAGAGTTAACTTTTTTGAAATAATTAATCATATCTAATCATTAATTTATTATAAAAATAAAAAAATAGACATTTATTTACTTATGGACAAATTAAATGCTTTTATATTAACTTGGCCTGTCTGTGTTTCTGTCAGTATGACCACATTTTTGAATTAACAATGAAAAAAAATTTGTCCCCATTTAGAACTCAAACTTACATCCTTATGCTTTCCAATAAAACTTCTTAGCAACTGAGACAATAGAAATATTACATTATAAAAGAAAATTTTGTTAGTATTGATGTACTTTCATAATTAAATTAATTAAAAAGTCAATACATAAATATTTTTATATAATAGAAGATCACATGATATTTAAATTTAGAGTTCATTTGCTAGAGTGTATTTTTTATTTTCACATATTATTATTAAATTATAATTTTTGTCAGAGTTTTTATGTAATTTTAATCATTTTTTTAAATATGTAAATATAACAAAAAAGTAAAAAAATAAAATGTAAAAAAAAAGATTTTTTAAAAATAATGCTTTTATGTAAATAGCTGAGTAAAAAGTACAAAATAATCCCCTTTTGGTTAATTTGCCATTTTTAGAAAATATCAAAGATCTTAAGAATCTAGATTTGTTATAAAACAATTGGAAATTGTTTTATAACAAGTCTAGATTCTTAGCAATAGCAAACTCTCCAGAAAACAGTGCTGAGTGCAAGATTTGTTAATCAATGGATGCTGGAAGGTTTGTGCATAAAATCCCCATCTAGTGCCTACTCATCCAATATCCCCAGATTAATTTCTAGCTTGTGGCTTTCATCAGTGAAGAGCTTTGGATCTAAGAGCACTGCACCTAGATCTAAGGATTTAATGCAACCCTCCAACAGCCACTTTTTACCTATTTAATTAACTATAAAGCTAGGAGCTCAAAATGAAAACATTTTAATGTTTTTAATTCAAGCTCATTTACTTGTATAGTCATATAGCTCTGAAATGAATTCAGCATCTATATATTTGGGTTCTTGGTTTATCAAAACCCCAATCACCATCATTCCATAGGCAGGAATGATATAAATTAACAAAACATCACATGATCGCTATTTCCTATGCTTACACAAGCTGTTATTAGCAATAGAAAACTCTCTGAACAGTAGTGCCACCCAGTGCAAGCTTTAGGTGCAATGCTCTCAGATCCAAAGTTCCTCACTAATGAAATTTACAAGCTAGAAACTAGTCTAGGGATATTAGATAGGTAGACACTAAATGGGGATATTATGCGCACACTATCATGCATCCATTGATTACTAAAGCTTGCATTGGTGGTACAACTATCTCGAATGTTTGCTATTGCTAAGAACAGCTTGGGTAAACATAGGAAATAGTGATCATGTGAAGTATAGATTCTTAAGATCTCTGATATTTTCCAAGAATGGCAAATAAATCAAGAGGGGATTACTTTGTTATTTTGTACTTTTTAGTCAGTTATTTACACAAAAGTATTATTTAAATATATATATATTTACATTTTATTTTACTATTTTAGTTATCTCAAAAATTTTAAGATATTTAATAGAAATTTATAATCAAAACAAAAAATTATCTCTTTTTAAAATATTAATAAGGTTTTTAATAGAAAGTTATAAACAGAAGTTTAACCTTTTTCTTAAATAAAAAAAACAATTACATAATTCTAGAATTATAAACATTAAAAGAGATATGTGATTATTATTATTATTATTATTATTATTTTAATAAATAAAATAAAAACACATAAATAATATATTAACTGAATTTACATTATATTACTGTAAACAGATTACTCTTTGAAATTTCATCCATCATCTTCATCATTGTTAACCATTATCAATCCACTGCAGGATAAAGGTTTCTCCAAGTTCAATCCATCTTCTCCAATCAGCAGCCTGTCTTCTCCACATCACCCCTGAAATCTTATTTCATCCATCCATCTCACATGTGGTCTCTGTCTGGGTCTTTTATAAACCCAACTCCACTTCAGTCTTTTAACTCTTTCAATAAAGTTAGTAACACATGTTTGTTCTCTTATACATATATTGCACATTTGATCTTTTCTTGCTACTCCTAACATGCATATCTCCATACTTCTTTGAATGATCTGAAGTCTTTGTATTGCTCTTCTATTAAGTGTTCAAGTGTCAGATCCATAAGCAAGAATTGGTAAAACACATTTATTAAAAAACTTCCTTTTCAAACACATAAGCATATTTCCTTTTAGTATTAAGTTATTTCTATTAAAAGCACTCCGACCAAATTTAATTCTATGATTAATTTCATCCATTATGTTTCCATCTGTAGTAATAATCTGACTAATATGTTTGTAGTTGTTAGCTTTTTCTAACTCATCATAATCAATCTTTATTTTTATCTTTTGAGAAAAACCATTGATCATTATTTTAGTCTTTTTAACATTTACCTTTAGTCCTACTTTCTTATTTTCATCTGATAACTCCTGCAACATTTCCTGAAGCTCAAAAGCATTATTTGCAAAAACAACTACATCATCTGCAAAATCTAAATGACTTAAATAATCTCCATTTACATTTACTCTTTTAGCTTCCCATTTTAATCCATAAAATACTTCTTGCAGCACTGCTCTAAAAAGTTTTGGAGATATAGAGTCATCTTCTCATACATCCTTCTGAATGTTAACCCTTCCTAGTATCACTATGTAAACTAATTGTTGCTGTTGCATTTTTATAAATATTCTTCAGAAATATGACAATATCCTGAATCTACCTTGATGATACAATGCTTTACTCACTAAAGAAATGCTTATAGAATCAAATGCCTTTTCATAATCTACAAATCCAAAGCATAATGACAACTCATATTCATTGGTCCTTTCTATAATTTCTCTCAACACTTGGATATGATCTATTGTACCAAAATCACCTTTAAAGTTAGCTTGTTCTCTTGGTTGGTGAAATCCAATCTTCTCTATCTTTGGAATTTATGGATTATATTTGGTTGCAAACCTATTCATTTTGCTTTTATTTAATAAACTTAATAAATAATGTATACATTTTATTTTATTTTCTAAATAAATTATTTCCATATAGCTACTTAGCGTTTTCCTGAAGGTTTGTGACAATGGTATTTTAGTTGTATTTATATATTGGACTATTGCCACCGTCTAATATGAGTATTGAATGTCTTTAGAAAAATGTACATTCAACTGTTAATAATAGCATTCAGGTTATAGCATTAACTTAAAATTCAATACTCAAGAATCTAAGGGTCCAGGTTCGATTACCATGCTAGTACTGTCACTGGTCAGACCAGCAACACTTGAACAAGAGGGGAGAGTAATACCACTCGAAAAATTATGCATATATTAACCTGTGTGCTATTATTAACAGTTGAATGTATTTGGAATATTTAAATAAAGTTAAATGTCACTCATATTAGATTATGGAAATAGTCCAATATTTAAATACAGTTATTTAGTACCCTTATTTCAATTTTTTTATTAATTGTTTTTTTTTTTTTTGGTTATTAGCATATATTATGTGATCCTATTTAGAGATAAATCATACACTTTAGTAGCACCAATATTATTTTTGCTGATCAAAAACCATTTTTATTTTTTTATTGATATATAATAACAATCAACCCTTAACCAATCTCAACCTGAGGTCAAGGCAAACTCCTTAAACAATATACCATCCTTATCTATGGTCTGATATATTTATATAGACATTAAAGATTGCAACTTGACCAAGGAATGTGAAATTAATAATGCAAAGAAGTTTAAACAAACATCATTAATCAAGCAAATATAACCTATTCTGAAAGCACTTCCATATTTTATATTCTAATGTCTTTTTAAAACAAACTTCGAATATTTTTGTAAGAAAAATGTGTTGTTTTTATAGTATCTGTAAGAGAAATATTTTTTTAATTTACAAATTTAAGCGCTACTTTTTATATTAGATTTTATCTTAAAAAATAAAAAGGATAAAATATGAAAAAAAAAAAGAATTTTATTATACTCCCATTTTTTCTCCTTTTATTATATAAAAAAGTAATAATTATTATAAATATGTTCACACATTTTTTTAAGTACATCTCTTTTTGTGAATCTCATTGATTACATGAAATAACTACAGAGAAATATAAAATACTATAGAGTAAATTTCAAACTGAAGATATTTTTTTTTAAAAAAAAGATTCATTATTTTTTTGAGTAAATTTAATTTTAAGTCAATCATATTTTTTCTTTACATTCTTGTTATCATTAGATATAAGAATATGAAAGTATTTTTTTACTAAATAAAAATAAACATTGTAATATATCATAAGAGATTTGCACTCAGAATAAGTCACTCAAAAAATAAGAGTTATAATGATTTGATTATGCCCTTTTCTTTAAATTTCTTCACTTAATATGTGCTATGATTGTTTTTGTAAGCTTGGATTTACAGAAATTAATTTATATAAGTAGAAAACTATATAAAATTTTAAATAAAGTACTACATCTATAAAGTAAATTGATTCTGATATTTGTATCGTTTTATTATTTTACTATAAATTTTTAAAACTATCTCTTTGTATTAAAATAATCACTTATATTTAATTATCACTGAATGAACGATAATATTCAATTAATTTGATTTTTTTTTCAGCACGGTATTTTTATAAAGTTTATCAAATCTATTAAAAGAAGATTATCTATATGTATTTTTAATCAAAGAATGAATAAGATTTTTTAAAATCAATTTTTTCATGCACATATTCATATAACAATTTACCACATTATATTTCTACAAATTATTATATTTAAGGCAATATTAGGCTACAATGCTAAAAGTATTATTGTAAAGATCTCAAATTTTGAAATTTGATACAGTTGTAAATTATTACAATTATTCCTTAGGTTTGTTTTTTTTTCTGCTTAATATTTTATATGCCCAATATATCATTTATTGCTAATTTGTAAAAATGCAAATATATTTAATTCAATATTCATATAAGGTCTAAATTATGCAACTATTAGTGATAATTGCTATTATCACACTCCTCTAGTATCATAATATAAACATGATTAGTCTTTCATGATTTATTGCAATGGTAGAGATGTAACTCTAGAACTCCGGTTCCATGATTCACTATTCCACACAGGCAAAACTCTCCATACAGTAGCACACTTAGTGCAAGCCAGAATAATCAATGAATGCAAGAAGATTTGTGCATAAAATCCCTATCCAGTGCCTATTCATTCAATATCTCCATACTAGTTTCTAACTTCCTGCATCCATTGATTGATTTGATTGAACGGCTACTGTAGGGAGAGTTTTGCTCTGTGTAAACAGCTTGTGTAAGCATAAAGAATGGTGATCATGTGATGTCTAATGATCATTATTCTACTTTGTTATTTCTGATATCCAAACTTCATGTGATCTCCCAATCAACAAGTCATTTAATTATGTTTTAATTATATCAGGCTTATTTGGATATCTATAAAATAAAATGATATAGAATGAATTATTTGGTTTTAATGTAAATAGTATAAACAGAATAGAGGCATGTGATTATTTACTTCAGTATACTGTATATCTAAGCAAATATCTTATAAATATAATTAATTTCATTATCTTTTGCTATTAAACTGTGTAAGCATCAGAATGGTTCTATTCTATTGTATAACATTCAGGAGGCTTGAAAATAAGAATGTTTTTACAGCCTCATTCTCATTGCCATATGGGCTATTAAGAATTATTTCATTTTAATGAATGGATGATTTATATTTGTTGGCAACATGATTGATTTTATATATTTATTTATTTTTATAATTATTATTTTCCTTACAATTTTTTCTCAGAATCATTTTGCGTAGTAAATCTAAGTGAAAAATAATGAGTCAACATTGATGAATCAAGTAAAGATGAATCTTCCCATTAGTAATCTTTTTTTTTTAAAAATCTAATTTTATGATAAAATACTCACAGTTTCATAGAATCACAATAATTATAATGCATCGTTTTGACATGAGTTACTTAAATACGCAATTTATATATATGCAGTATTTTATTTACGTTTTATACTACCTCGTGTACTGATTTAAAATTTTTTTATTGATTAATAATAATGTGTTAAAATTTTTTAAACATAACTGGGTTTTTTTAAAAAAAAAAAATATGTTAAATTATATAAATTTCAATGTTATAGATTAATATAAAAAGAAGAAGCTATTTTCATTTTTACGTTTAAAAATGAATTTGCTATAACTATGCAAATCATTCAGTGAAACACAAATATATTCGCGTATATTTCCTGTTGTATTCTTTTTTCGTCCGCATCCACTCATAAATAGTAATTGGTATGGTAGTTCATTACCAGTTTCTTTAACATAATCTTTATAAGGAAAACAGGGTTTAACTTTCCTAAAAGCCGTGTTTAGGTTCATAATTAAATTCCTTTTTAAAAAAGTCTTATTTTTTATTCATTTTATATGCACAGTTAAGTGAAATTATGATTTCTTAAAAGTTATATAATTAATTTCTTTACATCCAGAAAACTGAAAAAATATATTGGTCTTATAATTTTGCCATCATATTTTCATAATATTACAGAACATCCTTAGAGGAAATTTCCCCTATGTCTTCCTACTGCATTAATAGGAAATTCATATCCCACTTCCATTCAATACATTTGGAAAATAATAGTCTCATAACATTTAATTTAAATGAAATAGTTATAATATCATAACAAAATATAACGTTTTAATTTGTTAACTGCAGCAGCTTATTGAGGCCTGTACTGCATAATAAAAGCCAAGACAATTTTTTTATTTAAAAAGATATTCTCAAGCTGAAAACCATAGTTTCTGAAGACCCCCCCCCCCCATCATTAACTAAAGAAGTACTTTATAGAGTTTTTGGAATATTAATTTTTAAAATATATTCATTATAAATGTACAGCCAAGAATAGCATATTTATTGGCAAACTTAAATTTAGAAAGCCAAGAAAATGAAATTAATTAAAAACCTACTTCTGGACTTGTATCACATCTTGGTGTAAGTGGCATAAAAATCATTTCAAAAATTATTATAAAAAATGAAAACAATGTTGGTGTTAACATTTGTTTTGTTTAAAATGAATTTCCTTTCTAATAATCAGATGTACCACATTATTAAAAAACAACTATTTTCAAATGTTGCCATACACATTTTGGATTAATTAAACCAAATTTTTGTAGTCACATATGTAATAATGAAAACGTTTACAATAGGCACAAATATAATGTTTTAAGATTAATTGATGATGATAAATAGTATAAGTCACTTCTGAATAATTCAGTCTAATGGCAAAGAAATAAAATGATTTTATTTATGAGAATGCAGTTATACATTAAACTTTAACATGCCATTGAGTTTTTATTTATACCCAATTTATTTTTGGCCATTGATCTAATTTGTATTATTTAGTATTTTATTTTATAATAGATTATACTTGTTTTATTATGATGCTGTACAATAAATGTAAACTATAATTATGAGTCTGCCTCACAAATTGTGGAATACTGCACAACTGTATTTCTAATTATTAACCTTATAACCCAGTACCATTTTTTTTACACTATTATGGATAAGGATGTGTAATAAATTTATAATGGTAAGATTGTTTCTGATATTTGTAAATTTGTTTTGAGAAACCATTTTTATTTGAGCTTGCTTCCTCCTGTAATCTTTATATTTTAACTATACGTTTTAGATTTTAGTATATATTTTTTGAAAAATATAGTAAAATAAATCACTAAATTACCTAAATCCTTTTTTTTTTAAGATAATTTTTTAAAAAATGATAAAAACTGTACTAAGTAAAAAAGTTACTTTATATCCAAGACATCAAAAGACACAAAGAATCATAAATGGAGATAAATTCAAGGTCATAATGAATAATCATATGATAAAGAGATTATTTACTTTATATTAAGAATGTTGTTGTTGTTTTATTAATTTTTACATCCACATTTAGAGAATCTGAATTTACAGGAATTCATATAATATTCCATGTAAATGTGTAGCTAAATAGGCAAGAATTTTATCTCCAATTATTTTTTTAGTTGTTATAGAAGGAAGATGAAAACTTAAAAAATGGCATCAAAAAATCAAAGGATGATCCTAAATCATTGACAAAAAGACTCTGGGGATAGTATTAATTAAACCAATTAAAGAAAGAAGTGTGAATTGATAATAATAGAAACAATATTTCTATAAAGTGTATAAGGAATGAAACCAAAAGAAAAGGCAATTTGTCTCCTTCAACATTAGAAACAGTTAGGATATAATGTATGTGTGTGTCCAATATGTGATTAAATCTAAGTGTCTCAATATATTAATCTGTGCTACATTTATTTAATTAACTTTTTTTTTTTGGAAATAAAACTTATTCATAGCAAGTAAATTTAACAGTAAAGCAACACAAAATAGGATTAGCAATGTGTATAAATTAGTTGGCATTTGTATATATCTATAATTATATTAAATTTGTTGATGTCTGAATCTCTTTATTCTTTGAGTAAAAATGTTCATATTTTTGTATATATAAACATGTATTAATTAATACCCTATTTTCATCTATTCTTCTGAATTTTGTTCTATAAATAATAATGCTAAAATTTTGAAAACTAAGAGGGTTGTGCTTCATTATGGAATCAATCAATCTAAATTCAAAATATAGCTTCTTACAAAATAATACTTATCTTTTTAAAATAAAAAAACTAGTTTCATAAAAAAATAGTAAGATAATATATTGGTGTGATATCATTAGTGATGATGATTGAAGAATTTTGATTTTAGTTTGGAAAGGAGTGTTGATTATTATATACACTATCCCAGCTTCAATATTATTATGTAGATCAGTATACCATGTGAATATATTTATATGCATATGTATTTTGTTCATTTTTTAATAATAGTACATAATTTATTACATAAATTGACTGCCTGATAGGAGGCTTGATCATTGTCATTCATCATTTAGTAATTATCTTTTCAACCCATTAATATTTAGTGGATATTTATGTAATATCATCTACCATTTTTGAAACTGTCAGTCCAATTATAGGATCGAGAATTTCATACTTATTTCTTTTTAATAACATGTGTTCCATTATAGTATACAATTCATAAAGAATATTATAGAGCTCTAATCTCATTAAGCTAATTATTAGATCTATAATTATTATAAATATCTTATAAAACATAAGATAGAAATAACTTCATGTATGTGAACATGCATTTAGATTATGCAATATATACACATATGAAATAGACCCAGTGAATATTAGCTGAAATTTCAAATATAAAATATTGACATTTTGTATATACATACACACACACAATTTTATCCATTGGCTGCAGGAAAGAGTTTGCCATTAACTGAAAGAAGACTAATTCCTCATTGAGGCCTTAAAGGAAATGAGCAAAGCAAATTTCCAATGTCAATTTCTTACATTCTAGTCATTGCATCTGTTATTATTAAATGATTATTCACATATTACATGAACATGGAGGGGTTGTTCATTAACTTATACCAATCAGGGTGATGAATTTATTGACTGTTTATCTCTTGATTTTAAGATCAAGAAACACCACAATCGTTCTTCTCAGTTGCCCAATAATTCTTAACTAAAATATTAGATTTTTTTTGAAGGCAGAATAAATGTGTAAGAGAGTAAGCTTTTTTTTTAAAACAAGTATTTATAAGCATCACATGATCACTATCTCATACTAGTACATAATTGTTATTAAACAATTCAAAACAAAGCAAAACTCTTCATATAGTAGTGTCATCTTGCTCTTGTTAGCACAAGATGGCACTACTATATGGAGAGTTTTGCTTTGTTTTGAATTTTTTAATAACAATTATGTGCTAGTATGAGATAGTGATCATGTGATGTTTATGGTTTAACACCAATCCTGCATAATAGGATAGTGATGGCTATGGTTGTTAAAGAGCCAAAGACACCAAAATGTATGGGTGCTGAATTGAGTTCAGACCCATATGACTATATAAGCATTTGAGCTTGGATTGAAAATATTAATTGTGTTTTCAATTTCATTCTCATAGTTTTGTAGTTAAATAGAGTTAAAAGTTGGGTGCTGGAGGATTGCATTAGATCCTAAGATCTAGGTGCAGTGCTCTCAGATCCAAGGCTCCTCACTGATGAAGGCCACAAGCCAGAGACTAGTCTGGGGATGTTGGATGAGTAAGCACTAGATAGGGATTTTATGCACAAGCCTTCTGGCATCCATTGATTGCTCTTGTTAGCATAAGATGGCACTACTATATGGAGAGTTTTGCTTTGTTTTGAATTGTTTAAGTATTTATAAGCTTGACAGACAAAAAATATGCCTTATTCTCAGGAGTTTGCAAAATCTCTAACCAAGGTAGCTGAAGCAGAGGGTGATAAAAACTCTTTGACTGCAAACCCAGGCTGTAATTTGATCTTTTATTTAGGTACTTGAAACTGTAGTTTATTAAATGGGACATTGTTAGACTTTGTGAAATTAAAAGAAAAGGTGAAAAAGTAATTTAAAAATGGACAAATACTTTACTATGAAGACACAAATATTGAAAGCAAAAATGGAGTGAGATTCATTATAAATAAAAATTGGAAGAACAATGTTATGCAGTTTAATAAACTATCAAATGGGCAAATTAGTTATTAAACTTGATGAAAGATAGTAAATGCAGGTAATTTAGATTTATGCCACAACAAGTTTTCATTGTGATGAAGAAGTAGATAATGATATGAATATATAAAATACTTTTGATCATACAAACAACATTTAAAAATTATAATAGGAAAGTTTAATGCAAGAATTAGTAAACAATTGAAAGTGCTCTGGGTAAATTTAGTTTAAATGATAGAAATAAAAAAAAAGTGCAGGTTTGTAGAGCTTGCAGGAAAAAAAAAACACCTTTATATTATGAGTTCTTTATTTGAGAAAAATGCTAAATGGAAATGGAAGGATCTAAATGAAAGTACAGCAGAGTTGGATTATATTGTAATCAACAGAAAATATATATTTCAAGACTAATATTCTTAATAAATTCAACACAAAAATTATTTAAAAAAACAGTATTCACCAATGATATTTCTAATATTCAAAAACATTCAAATGAATTTAAATTTGAATTTGCAAATTGTTTTAAAATTTAACTGATTTTTTTTTGGTGGTTCATATTTGAATGAAATCAATAAGAAGATAATTTATATACTATTAAGATCTGCAGCAAAGATAGCTGATATCGAAAAGCAGTAATTTATCAGTGAATTTTCTACAGAGATAAGTACAAAAAAAGGAATGTGAAAATATATAAAAATGGTTCAATAAGAATTTAATATTTAGAGTTTTGCAAATGGTGTGAAAAAAATTAATAATGATATAAGAAAATATAATTGTGTATTAACAAGGAAAGCTATAAAAAATAATAAAAGTGTAAAACAAATATCTCTATTTTGTTAGAAAACTTATTTCTGTAATAAGGAATAAAGATAGAACTATTATTAAAAAAAAAATATCATTATGAAATGTGTGATAGAGTTCTATAAAGAATTATATAACATTAAAAAATAAGAAAATAAAATACCCTCTACAATTACTACATCTTCTGAATTGACAAACATTTTAAATGAAGAAGTGAGACATGCAATTAAATATATAAAGAAGGGAAAAGCTCCAGGAATGATGCTATTATTATTGATATCTTAAAAGAAGTAGGTAAAGAATAGAAAAATTGTAGGCAAAGTTATGTACCAAATATTTAAATGATAAAAATGTACCAGATGATTGTAAGAATGCAGTAGTAATATTGATATCTAAGAAAGATGATAAAAATTAGATTAATTTCAAACTTATTAGTTTTCTGTCAGTTCTGTACAAAATTTTTACTAAGATAATTGCAATGTATCTATAGCAAACTTTGGATTTTAACCAACCAAAAAAAAAAGAGAATTAGATTTAAAAGGTGTTTTAGACAGTGGATCCAAGTATTCATAGAAGTAAATAAACATCACATGATCACCATTTTCTTATGTTTGCTTATAACTGTTATTAAAACAGCAAAACTCTCTATACATATTGTCATTCAGCGCAAGCCAGAGTAATCAATGGATGTCGGAAGGCTTGTGCCATAAGCCAGAAACTAGTCTGGGGATATTAGATGAGTAGGCATTAGATGAGAATTTTATGCACAAGCCTTCTGACATCCATTGATTACTCTAGCTTGTATGTGGCAATATATATAGTGAATCTCTCAGCAACTATGCCCAGAGAAACCTGTTAGCCACTTTACCTTCCCTTTCCATTCCCCACCTTAAGTTTTTCCATAATCTGCTCCATCACATTTCCACAACATAATCTTTGTCAACTCCATGGCCTTCATATATAAATCCCCCTATCTTTCCCCAAACCTAGCATAAAAAGCAATAACCCACTTTCTCTATAACCACTATGTTCATATTTATTCTTCCATAACTTCATTATTTGTACCCTTTCTGCTTCCAAGCATTTACATTGAATTAACTCTTAGTTTCACATTTGACTTCACAAAATACTTTTTGTATCTTATTGTACACTCTTCTCAATGTTAAACATTTTTGATAAATATTATTCTGAATATGACAATATCCTGGATTTATATCTTGATGATCCAATGTTTTAATTGCTGTAGAAATGCTTATAGAATAAAATGCCTTTTCATAATCTACAAATACAAAGTATAATGACAAATCATATTCATTGGTCCTCCCTATAACTTATCTCAATATTTGAATGAAATTCTGTGCTAAAATCACTTTTAAATAGAGTTCTTTTTTTGGCTAGTTAGAATCCAAAATTCTCGATAAATGAATTATAATTATCTTGGTAAATCATTTATATAGAATAGGTCTGTAATTTCTAATATCTTATCATCTTTCTTAAATATCAATATTACTATTGCATTCTTCCAATCATCTGGTAACTTTTTATCATTTAAACATTTAATATGTAACTTTGCCAACAATATTTCTAGTTCTTTTAAAGATATCAATAATAATTCCATCATTTCCTGAAGTTTTTCCTTTTTTCATATATTTGACTGCATGTCTCCCTTCTTTATTTAATATGCTGGGCAATTCAGAAATCGTAATTATAGGGGATACTTTATTTTTTTGTTTTTTATTATAAAATTCTTTGTAGAACTCTTCCATACATCTCATGATATCCTCTCCCTTTTTAGTAATAGTCACATCCTTGTTTTTATATTACTAAAACAACTTTTCTTCCAATAGTAAGATGATGCTTTATATTTTTGAAATTTTTGGTCTCCTCTATAGCTTTCCTTTCCAGTTCATACTTATATTTCATTATTATCTCTTTTCATAACAATTTTACAAATTCTAGATATTTCTTTTTAATGGATCATTAAAAAAAATGATCATATTCCTTTATGTCTTCATATAAATATCTTGCCTGAGTTGAAATATTACTTATGAATTGCTGCCTTTTTGTTCCGGCTATCTTTGTCAAAGTTTACAAATAGATTGCCAATTATGTTTTTATTAATTTTAGTAAAGTCTGAATCATCTTATTTAAGTTCATTTGAGTATTTTTGAAGGTTAGTAATAAAATGTTTAATACAATCTTTCTTAGTAATTTTTGTTTCTCTAATTTTGCATTAACATGTATCTTATAACTCACTAATTGATTATCACTTCCTCTATTGAATATACTAAGAAAATTATAATCTTAAAATTCAAATTTTCTTCTAGTTAAAATATGATTCAATTCTGTTTGTATCTTCATTTCAATGCTTCCTTGTTCGATTTCTGTTTAGCTTTTTTTTTTTAAAAAAAAAAGAATTCACAATATGTATCTTTTTTTTGCAATTTCTATAAACTCTTTAAATCTGTATCCTTTCTCATTTTTATCACAATAATTGAACTATAGTATTTTTATTTACCAATTCTAGCACTAAAATCTTTCATGATAATTTTGAAATGTTTGGTTTGATCAAAAGCATTTTGGATATCCATATAAAAACCCTCTACTTCTTCATTACAATAAAAATTTGTTGGAATATAAATTTAAATCTTCCATTAATTTGAATAATTAATTTGGCCATTCTATCATATATCATCAATCTTCACAGTATTGCTCTTCCACTTTTTATCTATAATGTTTTCCACTCCATTTATGCTTTAATATTTGCATGTTTAATTTTAAATAGATGATCTCTTCAACCTTTCTTTAATTTCATAAGCGCTGACAAATTTTAAATAGATGATCTCTTCAACCTTTCTTTAATTTCATAAGCGCTGTCAATGTCCCATTTAATATTGGACAAGTTATCTTTCAATTCATGCAATTTTCCATCATTTAAATCCGATCTGCAGTTGTAGTTACCTAAACAAAATACCATCATTAAATGGCAGCTTAGACTCATAATTTGTGGATTCTTAACATTTTCTGCCTTCATTCACCAACTGCTGCCTTAACAGTGATTTTATAAATTCCTGGGAATAAGGATCATAATATAGATTTGACTGTCATGATTGTAAATATGTAAAAAAGTTCATTAATTCATAGATTCATTCTGCTTTAAAAAAAAAAACTGAACTGATGTTTCAATTAAAAATGATTAGGCAATTGAAAAGAAAGACCATGATGTTTCTCGGTCTTAAATTAAAAAGTACAAAGTCAATCAATTTACCACACTGTTTTACACATATTGATGAGCTGCTCATCCATGTTAATTTATCATATAAATAGTCTCACAATAATAACAGCTGCAAAGACAAGAATGTATGGAGTAGACATCAGCAATTTTCTAATCCATTGTTGTATAATTTAGTTTGAAATATAACTATATATATATATACGATAGATCTTTATTATGATTTAAAATATATTTTTATTATATAAAGTGAAATATAAAACTGGTGAAATTAAACTACATTTTTGTTTATCTTTTTTATGCATTAAAATTGTTTTTACTATTTATAAAACCAGATTTGTGATAGATATTTTATTTTAAAAACTTTTTATATTCATTAAAATATAATAGGTAAACTTTTTGCCATATGTACATTGCCTTATATTTAAACCACCATAGACATTTTGTTATTTGATTAAATGAAGATTCTTTAGTTTGTAATTTAGATATTGCAGAATTTTTAACAAAAATAGCGATGATCGCTTTTGTAATTTGATATGAATAGTTCAATCTCTAATCAATAATATTAATTAGATGAGTGTTGATATGCTGGCCATAATATAAAACATGGCTAAAATATCAAAATAATAGACAATTGAGTAATCAAAGTTAAGTTACTACAAAAAAAAAAAAAAATTTCAGAAGTTAAATGGCATGCATGTTAAATGTGAAAACTCTGAATGTCAAACATTTTGAACAACTGCTAAAGAAGGTGTACTCCAAAAAAAATTAAAAAAATAAAAATATACAAATGTAACATTCTTAAATTAGTTGAAATATGCCAGACTGACTTTGGAGAGTAAAACATTAATGGTGTCATGTGTTCCGGAAATAATTCAAAGCATAAAAGTTGCCATGGAATTTCTACAAATTAAAAAAGCAAGATATTTAATAATAATAAAAAATATTTCACTAATGCAATAACAGTAACAGTTAGTACAGGTGATAAAATATAACATTTTATAGAAATCTGAAGCTAATCCTTAATGATGAACTGCATACAGACACTATTTTATTTGGAGATTTATATGCTAAGACTGGAAATAAATGGATGACAGAACAAGTTATGGGTAAATATGTTTTTCAAAAAATAAATGGATATAAAGGACTTTCAGAACTATAAGAATATAATATGATTATGCAATATAGAATTATAAAAAAAAATGGATAAGAGAATGCAATAATGAATTAAATAATCAATCTAAATAAGATCGAAATAAACAACTAATTATAATTATATTTTAATTTTTATTGAAAAGGCTTTCATCTCCATTGAAACCTTCCCAAGATATTTCATTATACAAATCATGTGTGATGCATGTGATGTGATGCACTGTCTTCTCCTTTTTCAGAGTCACAAACCTCTCAGCCACTATGCCCCAAAAAACTTGTTAGCCATTTCTCTTCCCTTTCCATTCACCACCCTAAGTTTTTCCCATATTCTTCAGTATCCTTCTACATTCCATTTCCACAACATAATCTTTGTCAACTCTATGGCATTTATATCTAAATCCCCTTATCTTTCCCTCAACAAAAAAACAAAACAAGAATCCACTTTCTGTATAATCACTTTGTTTAAATTTATTCTCCCACAACTTCATTATTTTTATCCTTTCTGCGTGCAGACATTTACTTTCAATTAACAGATGCCTAATATTTTCTATGCCTTCCTTACATAACTTGCAGCTAACTAAATCACCTATATTTTTCCATTTATATGCAAATTCCCTTGTTGCTAAAGATCCTGTTCAAACTTTATCGCACTCAATATTCTGTTTACTTCTCTATATATTTAAACTCTTTTTACTCTCCATACTAATTCTGTATCTCCCTATTTTTTATTAATGCATCTATTCTTCTATCCCATTCATTGCCACTATAACACTTAATAATTCTCCTAACACAATCATCCCACCTTTTGTATAAGTATACTTTCAAATATCAGCCTTTTTAAGCTAATTGTGCATATGCTTTGTGCGTGTTAATAATAAATGAATACTTTCTCACCAATACAAGATATAGTATTTATGCAGGAATAAAAGGAATCCTCTTATTCCTACGACTCAAATGCTTATATATGAGCAAATCTGAAGTACTGGCAAGTAAAGCGTGAGGATGGAACAGTCACTTTAAATTACTATATATGATGTCTGAATGAATGACGTGGGTGAAATTGTCTAGAATTTACTAAACGTCATTCCAACTGAAACTTAATCATATGTAAATAAGCATTTATTTTATATAGCGTATGTTTACAATTGTATACATTCAAATATCAGCCTTTTTACATATGATTAAGTTTCAGTTGGAATGACGTTTAGTAAATTCTAGACAATTTCACCCACGTCATTCATTCAGACATCATATATAGTAATTTAAAGTGACGGTTCCATCCTCATGCTTTACTTGCCAGTACTTCAGATTTGCTCATATATAAGCATTTGAGTCAGAGGAATAAGAGGATTCCTTTTATTCCTGCATAAATACTATATCTTGTATTAGTGAGAAAGTATTCATTTATTATTAACATGCGCAAAGCGTATGCACAATTAGCTTAAAAAGGCTGATATTTGAATGTATACAATTGTAAACATACGCTATATAAAATAAATGCTTATTTACATAAGTTTACTTATATAAATTCTTTATCCAAATCTTCTGCATACCAAACTACCTTTCTCACCCATCTTGTTGCCTGTTCTTTACTCATAACCCAATTAAATACTATTTTGGTTATTCTCTTATTATCCATAAATTGCAATCTACTGAACATTTTCATTTTGCTTTTTGCATCTCTCATATAAAAACTTGACCATCCCATTTCTCCATGAATTGTTTCCCTTGCCAATGCCTACACATCTGCATCTAATACATGACTTCCTACTTCTCTTTTGTATGTTTTCTAAGTAATCTAACACCCTTTTATTAATACATAACACAATGTTACCATAAGTTAACCCTATTACTGCCACTCCCTTCCATACAATTCTAGATACATCATATTTATTACATGAAAACACTATTAATTTCTTTATCAGTCCCTTTCTTTTCTTTGCTTCATTTATAATTTTTTCTTCTATTCATTCAAACAACTTCTCTGATTACTTAAAACAATTCCCATATAGTTATACATATTCATCACATTTAACTTTATATCCCCCAATAAAAATTCTTTCTCTTCTCTTTCCCCAGTATTTATCATCATTACTTTAATTTTTCTACACTAAATTTAATCCCCATCTCTTTACCCATCCTTATGCATGTCTTCAGCATAACTTCCACATCTTCTCTACTTTCTGTGCACAAGAAGATATCCACAAATAAAAGATCCGAAAATCTATATACTCCCTTGCCACCTATTAATGGTATTCCTAATTTTTCTATTGTTTTCTCTAACTTCTTTCAAATATAACAAAAACAAAATAGGTGACATAAGGCATTCTTGCCTTAGTCCTACCCCAATTAATTATATTCACTCCATCTACTGGACATTATTTACATTAAATTGTATTTTAAATCATGTAGTCATACCTTATAATCAAATAAATATATATATATTTAACAAACTTTAATATCTTACATATAATTTACAAGTTCATTATATATTGTAAATTGTATGTAAGATGTTAAAGTTTGTTATATTTATTTATTTGATTATAAGGTATGATATGATTTAAAGCACAATTTAATGTAAATATTACCCAGTAGATGGAGTGAATATAATTAATTAATCATGTGATTTATATAATTAAATATCTTGGGAAGCTCTTAATGGAGATGAAAGCAGGTTAAATAAATATTAAAATATAATTATCATTTGTTGTTAATTTCGATCTTATTTAGATAGATTATTATTAATTTATATATATATATTACAACAATGTGGACAAATAAGTTATATTGGATATTAGACCATTATAGTTATTCAATAATAAAAAACAAAGAACTTAATAAACACAACATTAATATATAAAAGATGGACCGCATCATTATAACAGTGCTATACTTTTTAAGGGAAAGACATAGATCGTGTCATAGTTTAATAATAACAAATCATTTTATTCTTTACTTTACATAATTTGGGATAAAACCCAAATAAGACATCTATTTCTATCTATAGTAAGCTTAAATGATCAGTGATTCCCAGATGATAGTGCATTTGAATTCCTATCCCTTTACTGATTTCTGGATTTTGCCTCTGTCAATTAGGGCTTTGGATTCAAAAGTGGAAGTAATAGTAAACATAATTATTTATATTTTTCTATTGAAACTAAAAACCTGAATTTCAAAACATTCTAAGGTTTGAAACCAAGCCAATTTTTCTAAATATCTACATAGATCTGACATTGAGTCTCATTGATAATGGCAAAAGTCAAAAACCAATTTGAGCATAGATATTTAAATACACTACAATTTACTAAGCACCAATTATGCAAGCTTACTATTAACATTTAGTACTTTTAAATTGAAGAAATTAAATAAAATTCATTTTCAGAAACAAAGAGATCTGAACTAGATATCAGAAGAAGAAAATAAAAAATAAGGATGAAAAAAAAAATACAAAAACAAGAATCAAAAATCTCATTAGGGTTTTAGTTTAAACTGTTATTAAATTAAATTAATGATTTTTTTAAAATAATTTTTAAAACATCCGTACAAGAAATACTAAAAGTATACAGAAAAAAAAAAAGAAGAAAAATATAAGGGACATTTTAAAACTTATAGAATAGGAGTATAAAGTGAAATGTATTGAGATGGCAAATATAATTCCAAAAAAAGATTACAAGATGAAAAGAAACCTAAAAAATAGTTACTAAAACAGCGAATAATATGTGCATAAATCAAACTAAAAATAATAATATTTTAAAGTGATGATCAGAATATCAATCTGAATTATATAAACTTAAGCTTATTAAATTAGGTCATGTGACATTTGATTTAATTTTTTTGTAAACTTAATTAACACACACACACACATATATATATATAATTAGTAAAAGAGCTTGACTATTTTATAATAGTGAAAATATTTTATTGAAAGAAGTTAAATAACAGAGAATAAATTGAAGAATAGATCCTAGAAATGATGAAATATTTGGGCAATGATCAAACATGACAAAGATAGGTGACTTCAAGAAATTTATAGGTTGTACAATATTTCATAGAAATAAAGATATAATATCTAAACCAAATACAAAATCATGATTAATATCAATTTATATTATGGAAAGCAAAGCAAATTCTGAAAATTGTAGTCCATTATACTATTTAGCTATTTTAAAAAAGTTTAATTAACACTATAAATAAGAGATTAAGGGCTTCTATAGAGAAATTCTTGTCAAGTAAATAAATTAACTTTAGAAAGGATAAGACAACTAATTATATAACATGTAATATTCCATATTATTGTAGTGAATATCAGAAGAAAAGTTAAAAAGTTATAAATACTTTGTTGATTTTCAGAAAGCTTTGGGCAGCATTGATCCAAAAATATATAAAATACTTGAATCATATAGGATAACAACCTAATTTTTTTAAAAAGTATCTTCCATAATTTAAAAGCAACTGTGAAAATGTATGAAGAATGCAAACTCATTTGAAATTAAAAATACCACACAATAAGGAGACCCAGTCTCAGAAGTATAAAGTAATACCAGTGTAAGAGATGATAATAAATACAATGAACTTTCAAATAATTGCTTTGTTTTTCAGTATTCATATTCATCATATCTTTTCTTTAGTTCCAAATTAAAAGCGTAAGAAATACATATATATATAAATCCCACATCCATAACTTTTTGAATTGTCATTTTTTTTTTGCTACCTATCAATGACAAATCACAGTCCAATACACAATTATAGCCATGTTTTGTTTTTTTTTGTTTAAATTTGAATCAACATTTTCATTTTGACTGGATTATAAGTTTAAAAAGAAATATTTATTATGCTAAAAGTTTGAACAGTTTAAAATCAGAAGTTTTTGTTTTGTTTTTCAATTTTAAGTCTTAATGATTTTAAAAGAAATACTTGCAACTTTCTATTAAAAGTTTTAACATTTTCAGAAATATTACCAAATTCACCACTTCCTTTATTTGCTGTAATATCTTATATAAATACAATTTATCCACTACTTTGAACACTTTTTAGCAAAAAACTTTTATTGACCTATATTTAAAATATCTTATATAAATACAATTTATCCTCTACTTTGAATAGTTTTAGCAAAAACCTTTTATTGACCTATATTCATGCACAATCTTATGTTTCGACTGTCCTGCAATCTTCTTTAGAGCCATTTAAATTTTTTTAAAAGTAAAAACCATGGCTTTGAAGAAGACTGCAGGACAGTTGAATTGTAAGATTGTGCATGAATATAGGTCAATAAAAGGTTTTTGTCAAAAAGTGTTCAAAATAATGGATAAATTGTATTTTCAGAAACAATTGAAATTGTAAAGTAAGAAAATGAAGGTCTTTTTTAAATAATAAATTAATATACAATTTATAAAAAGTCTAATGTACATGTGAATTCTAATTTTTATAAATATATGTACCTATTATATTAGTTATTTGCACATATGAAAATAATAAATGTGGAATATTTTGAATTATATCTAAATTGTAATTAAGTTACACTTTATTTGTTGTATTTCAATGAATAATGATTAAAATGCTTCTTATATATATATTAAATAGACTCACATTCTATTATTTTTAAAGATCTATCATATTTATTTTTTCTTGTTCTCTGAAAAATAATGGAATGAGAGTTTACCATGCTAAAATACTATGTAAGCTAAATAAAAAAGCAAAGAAATTATACATAAACATGCAGTTACAAAACAAACGACCTAACTGGACACATACTTATTTTTTAATATATTGTAGAATATAAACAACGGTGATGGAGGGAAGTTATAATCATCTGGATATATATATATAGTGAATGCATGATAATAGAGAAATTAAGATCTTCACTTTTTAGTATTATTCAAAATACAAAGGAAAAATCACCATAGAATGTTAATAGATGATATTAGACAATGATCTGAGGTTGTTTTGTTGTCCACCGACCTTCTTGCAAAGGAAAGGGAAAACTTGAGTTATTGAAGAAAATATTATACATAAAGTTACTGAATTCAAAATTTTTATTGGTGGTTAATTTCACATTTTTTTTCAATAGTTTTCTGCTAAAGATAGAAATCACTATTCCTAAACATAAACCAAGCTAATAATTTGTAAGTATTTGTCATAAAAAGTTCTAGTAATTTAATAGATTTGCAGATTTTCATCGTTTCGTTTTTTCAAACAAAATTTTCACCTTTTACAGTAGTTAAAACAAAAATAAAAACTGTGATCTTATGATGAATACATAAATAACTCTGCTTAAATCCAATAATTTGCCTCAAAATAAGACAATAATACCCCCCCCCCGAATATCCAATTGAATAACTAACGAATGACGATATTGCTGACAAGCTATTAGTCAATATGTTACTGTAGTATTTTTAATTATTATTATTAATTAAAAATTCCACTTAAAAAAATCCTATCACTTTAATGAATAATATAGAATAAAATATATATCTTCCAGATTGTCTTTTTATTTTTCCTTCTCCCTTCTTTAGAAAAGTGATTTTGCACAATAGCTCCCTCTAGATTATTATAAATTTAATAGGCGTTATTATAACTCTCACAGTCCTATATTTTCATTTTAAACTCCTCAAAAAAATAAAACAAAAACAATTGTTTATATACAGAAACACCGCAAGCCTTTTCATGCGATTTATTATTAGCTATTTTATTTAACAATATATTGTTACACTTAATCTTTATTTAAAATAATAATAATAATTAGCTGCTATTTTTATGTACATTTAAAATTAATTTGAGGGAAAAATAGTGATACTATTTAAGCCATTTGATTTTTCATAAAGAAATTAAACAAAAACACTTTAGATTAATGTTATATTATTATTTAGTATTATTTTTACATATCTTCAAAATTTATAGTCAACTTATTTTTCACAGCATTATAAGAATAAAATATTGTAAAAACTTTCTACGTATGTGCTGATACATTTAAAAAGAACAAAATAGTATTAAAAAATAAATAAATTTAATTTTCATAGAAAATCCACCAAAATACGATTATTTGCAAAACAACTAAGTGTAATACTACGGAAACCGATTTATCTACCAAAATAAAGTTTACGATTCCATTAACCAAAACCAATACATTACAATGCAATAAATAGGTACAGTATATTCCCTTATAAACCAGCGTACATAAGTTTGTAATAATAAAACAAAAACTTTAAGGCTCTCATAAGTATATATATTAAAAACCTAGATGCATATTGTGCCTGAAAACAAATTTTGAAAATGGACAGTCTGAAAAATAAAAAATATAGATTAATGCAGACGAATAAGATGCCATCACCAACAAATTGGTCCAAATCATAATAGCAATAATCATTATACATTTATTAAATTTATTGATTAAGTTATATTTGTCTAAGATTTTACGCTCAGAAAAATGTCCACACATTTATTTATAAAAATACAACTGGGAGAAAAAAAAGATAACATCCAGTTACCCAATATATTTAGTTACCTGGGTAAATGAAAAAAAAAATCTATAAGGAAGCCTACAAATATTTTATAATTAAAATAAAATAGTCAACCAAAAATAAATATAATTTAATTCACATTTGTTGTAATGCATAAAATATAATTAATTGCTCATATAGCTGAAATTATATTTGTGGCAATAAGGTCAGATATATTTTGGTTAAAGAAACAAAAATATTTATTTTTAAAATAATGACTAAGGAAGCCTAGAATTTTTCTTTGTGTTTTGTCTAATAGCAGAACTATGCCATACATTTCAAAACTCTCTTAAAATTATAGAATGATTTTTGATTAAAAATAATAGTTTTATTCAAGCCAGAAAGTAATATTTTGAGGTTGTGCAGAGTTAAAACAAAAAAAAAAATTACTTATTGCAAGTCTGTATGTGTGTTAAAAAAAAAAAAATCATTAACAGCGTTTTCAAAAGATTTAAACATTTAACGTTTGCATATTCGTAGTTAGGTTTATTTACTCAAGTTAAGATCACTTCGCGCACTATTTAAAAAAAAAAAAAATAGAAAAAAATAGTCTTAAACTTTTTCTAATTTAGTTTTTATTATTTTAATATAATAGTAATATTTCAAGTATATTATTATATTTCAATTTTTTAATTATATTTTTTTTGTGCTCCTATTTTATGTTATTTCTTATAGCGCTTTAATATACGCAATATCTGGCTGTCGGGTACTGTGCATCTGTAGTAGTTACTGTGTTGTGAGCGCTTCCTTACTATTTATTTATTTTGCAGGTTTTAAGTACTTTTGTAGCTTTATATTTTAGATATTAGTTTTTAAAGATATTTCCGACCATTTGCCATGGTTTTAGCGGATAAAAGTGGTGAAGACGTCCGAAATGGGCGCCGATCTCGTGGACCTAGTCCTAATGGACATTTGTCTGACGATAGTAGCGCCACTGATGACTCCGAACATGGTAAGACAGCGAAGTGTCATAACCCTTTCTTTCTTTCATTTTTTTATTAAAAGAAAGAAAAAATACTTATCCGTGGTTACTTTTTTTGCTCTATCCAAAATATTTTTAATAGTTTATAAATATTTTTGTTTATCTTAGAGAGCGGAATGAGGATTGGAGAAGAATACCAAGCTGTGATCCCAGATTTTATAACTGATCCAGGTATTTGATCTCGCAAGAAGTTTTAATTCTGTAGACTCAGAGTTCTGTTGCTGTAAATGAAATCAAATGAATTTATAAAAATTACATTTTTTTAAAAGCAGTATATATAATAGATTTTTTTTCGAGCAATATATTTAGGGAAATAATATTTAATTGTATAAAAGTAGAATTCCCACGATTTTTCAGTTTAATTTAAACACAGTTACTTGTGAATATTGAAAGCATAGAAATTATGCAATCCTATTTACATTCAAGATCTTTAATTTGAGAAGAGGAAAGTAGTCACGCATTAACTTTCCATACAATAATATATATTACCAGGTCACTTTTTATTCGAGTATTTTCTGGAATCTGGTCATATTGATGGAATTAGAAAGAGTTATTGTCTGTGAACTTTGCATTGCCTTCAATTAGGTTTGATATACATTTGTAAGAGAAAAAAGTTCTAATGAGATAGAATGTAGTTTAAAATTTGATTTGGATTTTTAGTTGCAAGTAAAGTTAAAATTTAACTTTTGTTTAGAATAATAAGATTCAAAAGGCTAAGGCATTTATAAGTGTTGCCTTTTAAAAAATCATTGAGAAACAAACGGAAAAAACAGTTACAAAGTGATACTGAAAATGCCTATTTGTTCTTTAAGAAACATTTGAAAGACAAATAGTGTTAAGTAAATTTAAAGTCATATCAGCAAGAAAATATTTACTAATTTTTAAAAGAAAATTGACATTCCATGATGGTGAGATATAACAGTTTATGCTATATAATGTGGAACTGCAATAAATTTAATTGATATCACTGATTGATGAACAATGAAAGTTAACTTAGATTTGAATGAAATTCTTCCCATTTTAAAATTAGAAAATATTTCATATTTAAAAAAAAAGTTAGTGCAAACTTAAATTTAATGTTCATATCTGTTAAACTTTGCAAGAGTATTTTGGCTTTGGTTTTGCCCAGTAAGTTTTTCAAAATAAAATCCGATATACACAAAATAGCAGGTTATTAATAGTTCTAAAGATAGACTTAAGATTATTAGTAACCTTTTATTATTCCATGTAATCATATCTTGATATAATTTTACTTCTCTAGTCCCTTTCTCTACAGATAATATTGCAAAAGTATTTAATGATTACATTTTATTTTCACGATGTGGGATGTTTGATCATCAGAGATATATGAACACAATTCTGTTCAAATTTTTTTTACACATTCCTCAGAATCAATCTAAGAACTTTAAGGTCTAGAATCTGCTACTCTCATGGCTATACTAAAACATAATTTCTAGATTAATAACCTAGTTTAACAATTTTTTGCTTCAAAGACTATTTATTCCTTTGGTTTATATTATTTTGATATTAGGATATTTCTGGTAGTTTATATATTTTTTTGCTTCTTAAAATTAATATACTTGGGAATTGGAAAATTTAAGAATATTTAAAATAATGATGTGCTCCAATAATTGCTTTGTTTTATAAGTCATGTAATAAAATGTTCTAGAATTATGTTTATTCAATTTTATAAAAAAATTATAAAATGCTTAATTAAAAGTAAAATTATAAAATGACTAATGCAGCCCATAGTTAAAAGTCTTAATGACTCATAATTATTACTATATTGAGGATATTATCATGATAGTAGCATTTGAACAAATCATCAATGAAGAGACTAGAACATTAGAATAATAGTTTTAAGTACATAATATGTTATTTACCTCTGAAACTGTTTAAGCATCATCAGTATATCTAATGCTAACAACATTAAGTGCTTATTTTTTTATTTTTTGTGTACAAATTGTAAAAAGACAATATGTGGATGTCTAAATTATTGTGGACAGCATCTTTAGAAGCTGAGGGTTTACCAATAGCAATGACGCTTAATCATGACAAATTATTGCTGAAAAAACAGTAATTTCAGGGAAAGGCTCATAGCATTGTATAGACCTAGTGTGCAAAACTATATCAACAAGATGATTAATAATTATTTTTTTGCACTAGGTTATTCATTTACTGACATTTATGAAACATACTAAATAAGCTTGTGATTTTCAAATATACAAATTGCAATATATTTAAATTGAATGTAATGTGATGTATTATCATTTTTCTATTGAATCCCTGTGCCATTGTATGTGTTAAAACATACTGATTTTAAATCATTTGAATAAACACATAGTTTGATCATTTTAAAAATTGTTATATATGTAACTATTTGCCAGAAATTATTATGAACTGATTGGATGAATCACCACCGTTTTTTTCCTTGCATTTCTAATATCTTTAATATGATCTGTTGTATAAATATAAAAATGGATGCAGTTAACTAAGCAGTCTAATTTTTTCAGTGAAAATGTCATTGATAAAATAAGTTCATATAAACCCAATTGCCCAAAACTTCACTTATTGCAATACTTCTGTTAACAAGTGTATTTTTTTTTTTTTTTTTGTAAAACTAGATATGCAAAATTTGAAACTTAAATATTTATGAAAATGAAGCTATTCTAATTTGAATAAGAATTATCTCTGGGTGTAACCTCAGAAGTTAAAATATTGCATCTCTAGTTATAATTGGGCTATAGTAAAAGCCAATTTTTAGTTGCATCCCAGATTATTGTAATAGCAAGGGCATTGATAAACTGTTACAGTTTTATACTGATAGATATTTTACTTGTAAGCTTATCTATGCTCTTCTAACATTTTTTGGTGAGTTATGAATGCCAAAAAACCATATATTGTATGGATCTTAATCATTTTATCATTACATTTTCTTGAAATTATTCTCAAGTATTTTAACTTAAGAGTTGAAGTTGGTTTAATTAAGAGTAATCATCGTGTTTTATTTTTTTAAAAACACAATATAATATACTTTTTTTATAGTATAAAATTAAGTAATCTATTATTAATTTGTTTTCTATGTACTTAAGGTTATTGGTTTATTTGTTGTTTGATTGTAAATTTGACACTGTGATTGTTGCTTTCTCATTGTTATTAATTGATTAGCTAGATATATCTAGAGTAACCGCCTTTCACTTGAACGTAATTAGAAATCAGCGTAAAAGAAAAGTTCTAAAACAATTGTATGTATAAAAAATAAATTATAAATTATTTTAGTAAGGAGATGAAACATGTGCCTTGAAGAAAGCTTTTTCTGAAATAAAATAGATGTGATACTTTGATTAACAAATATCATAATTTTCTGCACTCACACCTTTGACATCAACCGCTTTACACAAATCTTTTAATGATTATTACTAATCATTTATTAAACTAGAGATTATTTCTAGTTTAAATTGAAATTTTAAATCTCCGTTAAAGATTAATATATCTTTTCCAGATTTTTTGTTTCAAATTTATTCTTTATGCATTTTGGAGTGAGCTTAATATAATATAAATTTTATCACTAATAATGATATTTAAAACAAAGTTAGCAATATATATATATATATATTTTATAAGTAAATATTTTATATATATATTTTATACTTTATCAATTATTTTTATTACAATTTAAAAAAAAAAAGTAAATTCTAATTAAAATATAATGTGTGAAAAATATTTTGAATATATTTTATCAATATTTATTGACTTTAGATTTTTTACAACATATCGGTTTTTGTTTAGACCATTATTGATCTTTTTTTTTTTTTTTGATATCTTATCAGAATATTACGTAAGCAAAACTATTTATATGAGGAAAAATCATGATTATATTTTCAAAAATAGACTGTAATAGCAGAAAAAAAAGGTAGCAGATTGTGTGTTGTATTGAACTATAGTACACTTGAAATTTTAATTATTGCAAAACCTGATGATCTTGAAATGTGAAAATTATTACATTTTGAATCAACTCAAGAAGCTGTTATTAGTTGTACTTTATTGTTTATTTATGCTCTTTGTATAACTTAGAAATTTATTTATAAATGTCTGTTAATTTGATGATTTAATTAAATATGTTATGATTTTAAAGATCCCAATCTCATCACTTAGTAAAATGGTGATAAGAACATATATTATTGGTTTAATAAATATTATTCTATACATTTGTAATGGTAGTAATTTTGGGAGGAGTTAATAATATTAAATATACTTCATTTGTTTTCTAAATGAAAATTAAAGGAACATTGCTTGACGTGAATACTTTAAGACCCTAACAAAGAAAATCATTATAGCTGGGTTGTTATTAAGATTTAAGGAAGCTTAATTTAATGGGCAGAAAACTATATATTTTTGTGGAAGGGAAGTTCGTTATTTGTATTTTTAGTGACATCTAACTTGATTTTTTATATTTTATTATTCCTACATGTATCTTTGAAAAATCAGTAATATTAAAACTTGGTTTGTGCAGTGGTATCTGTGCCTACTTTCAGAAATAACTGATTTATTCTTTCATCAATGCCAATAAAAGACATTCTTTTTTTTTGGTTACTTTAACGTTTATGATGATAAGAATAGTAAATTCTGGCTCAAAATTATTAGAAATAATGATATTGACTGTATGAATTTGATTAGTCTTCTGTTACTAAATTTTTTGGCAATATTTAAATCATAAAGCATCTGTCATTTCATTATTAGGGAATTTGGAAACTTTGGTGCTCAAAACTATATATCTTATTGATTATGTTTATATTAAAATGACTGTTGGCACTAAAAAATAAATCATTTCTTAAACATATTGGTATGAAACTTGGGTTCATGCTATATAAGTGGTTAAGCATTAACATTGCAAATTTTTATTTTCAAATTAGTGATGTTATTGAGGTTTGACATTCTTTTAAAGATTGTGTTGTGGATTCAAATAGTTCTGTTTTCGGATTCACTAAAATGAAAATTCCTAATTGGTTTTCTATTATGTAATTAGAAATATATTCTCTATTTAATTGAATAATAAAATAATTTGGAGTTTCATAATCAACCAACATAAATATTTATGAGCAATATCTCAGTGACTGATGATAATTATTAGTGGTTAAAATGGCAAAGAATATGCTATTGTTTTGATTGGATTTTTTTTTAGAAGTATTGAAAGTAACATTGATCTAAAAATTACAATTCTATTAAATCAATGGATGACAAAGTGAGGGAGTATTATGATTATTTTTTGAATGTAATACTAGAATTTAGATAACTCTTTTTAATATTTACCTATTCTGTCCATTTTAGCTTGATGAAGTTAAAACAAGCTTTTGGGAGTGTTAAAAATAGACTGTTAATCCTGAAGGGAATGCTGGAAAATTTTAGAAATGTGTTGATGATATGCTTAAAAATTATAGAAATTGTAAATAATGAATAAAAAAGACTGCAATAATTATTTGGGAATAACATTATTAGCAACTAATCAAAATTATTTTTAAGAGTTTTATTAAGTTTTAAGCTTGCTATAATTTTGCTCTCTTGCCAACTTTTTGGAATAATTTTTGGAGAAATATTGGATATTAAAACAAACCAATTAACATATTATGCGGGCAATTTAAAAAATATCTATTTCTGTTTTTTTTTTTATTAAAAAAAATCTATTTGGCATCTCGTATGTATTTATTGTTAGAAAAGGGTATTGCTTAGATCTATTTGTTTTAATCTTTATAATTATAATGGTATCACTTTATTCAGACTTATAATTAGAATAATAGAAATAATATTTACAATGTGCCTATGAAATTTTTTAGATGATCTAGGTATTGTTCTCTGACAGCTTGCTCTCAATATATTTCCTTAAAAAATCTCGTTTTAATTGTCTGGGGATATTAGTATTTTTTAATCAAAAACTAAAGTTAATATTTACCCAAATAAGTTTATTATTGAGAAGTTTGAGAGAAAATTAATTATGTAACTTTGAAAACTTATCATTAAAGTAACTGATGTTTTATTTAGATTATTTATTGTCACTAGCCAACTAAATACTTGTAATGTGAATTACATAGATATCCATACATATGCATGTATTGCATATACTGTTAGTCCTAAGTTAGTTTTGAGATTTGCAAAGACCCTGGTTACCGAACAAGAAAAAATGTGCATGATTAATCTATTCTAGCATTAAATAATTTCATTGAAATAACTTAAAATAATGACTAATAAATTTATTAATTATACATAAAAGTAATAATAAAAAAATACTCTATATTACAAACATAGATTGAAACACAAAACTATAAATGTGTTTAAATTGTAATTTACAAATACATGAATTGATAAATATTTTTTTTTATACTGCAAAATATTTATTGTAATATATAAAATATATATTATATAAAATATATAATTTTAAAATACATAAATTGTAAATGGTATTAAATAAATACATATGTATGCATACATGCTCCAATCACCGATAAACTAATAAATATTCTGTTTTAACAAACTACAAATAATTAAGTGTATATACAATATAGACATTTATTTCTGCAATCTAATTATAATAAATGTGAATATATTGAATGAATACAAAATTGCATTTTTATCTGTTAAAACAGAATATATTTGATGTATTTCTAGTTAAAATATATCTTTTATGAATGTCAATAAAATTCTAAGAAAGTATAACTAGAATTTCTATCCTCTGTGACTTAAAGTTATTTGGGTTTTTGGTTACCCACTTTTCATTTTCTTTTTAAACATTTTTTCTTCTTAATTGATTAATTTATTCAACAGTTATTTAACTATTAAAACAAATCAGTATGGTGGAGAATAATTTTTGAGGATCAGCAAAGAGGAATATATTTTCTGTAACTATATAGTTAATATTTGAAAAAATATTCTAGTCAATTTCATCCATTTGTGCTTCATATATTTATATCTGCTGTGTCCTGAGGAAGACCAGTCAAGGAGCTAAATAAATAAACAATATACTTTGAAATATATATATAATATTTATTTAATAACAATAATAAGGTGGTAAAAATAACATAAAAAAGTAATAGTCCATTAATATTCATATGCTATTTATCTTTCTCGGGTGAGAATAGTCTTCTTTCACACCGGGAACAATCCAGTTATTATATTTGTGCTTTCATATCAAATGTCTTGAAACACAAATAAACATATATAATTTCCATATAGAATAAACTATTAAAGTTCGCAATCTCAGTGCTTATATTGGCACATACTATTTATATGTTATATATTAACCATCACAATTCCCAACTTGCCTCTGTGGTTTAGTTAAGCTTAATTACTTTTTGCTGGTAATAATCTTTTCTATTCACCAACACATACTGCTTTTCACTTGCCACTGTTCCATTTTTAAACTTAATCACTGCTAGTCGGTCTACTAGTCTAGCTGATCTATTGTTCTTATCAAATCTATACTCTTTATCCAGTCTTAACTACTTTAGCTGCTTCTTCCCTCTTCATTTACAATAGGGGGTATCTTACATACAATATAATTTGTATGAAATTAGCTTTATTTGCATACATATTATATTCTAATTTAATCTATAATTTTAGGATGATTGCTCAAGAAAATTTCTAGAGTAATTTTCTCCAATAAAGGAAATATTATTAAAGTAAAGAAATCCATGCGTATTTACAAAAATAAATATTGTTTTATTTATGTATATGGATTTATATGCAGACATTTCAATATCTATATGGATATGTATATGAATGAAAGATTTCTTTAGTCTGCTCTTCCATTGATTCATAAAATTGCATACAAATAAAATAACACCGGAGTTTGAATTCTGATATAAATTGTTGGTGTAGCATGTGTCCTTACCAACAAATATGGTGCTTGCAGTCTTCAATTTACTTCAACTTTGATAATTTCTAAACTTTACTATGGCAAGTAGGATCTAATGCACACCTATGGACTTTTGTAACATTGCAGAGAAGTTGTACTTCTCTGAAAGTTTAAACTACCAACATGAAAAGTAGCAACTGGTCTTTCTTCAAATTGCCTTTCTGTACTCTACATTCTCTTTATTAATTATCAGTTAATCTAAACCCACTATGAAGATAAGAAGAAATTTAAAATCAGAAAAATTAACAGTAAATCTTTCCTAAAACCAAAAAGGTTCAATTAAACATTTTTCCTTAATTAAAGACAAATTATAGAATTAATCATGTTTTAGACAAAAATATTTTTCTTTTGTTACATTAAAAAGGTAGATTTTTGTCAAAATCAAAAATAAAATAATTAAAAATAGTTGTATTAGAGACTTTTCCATATAATTTCATATAATATAGTGTTTCAAAAAAATGCCACGAAATATTACTTAATATCTATTTCAGAGTTTATTACAATATATATATATGTAAATTTTACCTGTGTTCATTTCTACCTTTTTCAGATTTTAAATATATATATATATGAACATACTATATTGTGTATCATGAGATCAATTTGTCTCATTTATCCATCCTCTTGAGGTAAAGGAAAAGAAAAATGAAACTTTCTTAACTTTATTTTTCTTTAATATATATACATGTTTAAAATGAAATTCATATACCAAAGCATATATTCATCTGTCTCTAGAAATCTACTGGCATTTTAATAATTAAAAAGAATGAATAGTGCTAGAATAGATTAATCATGCATATTTTTTTCTCGTTCAAAGACTAACAATATGTGCAATATATGGGTTTGTTTGAACATCTATGTAATTCTCTTTAGAATTATTTAGAGATAATGATGATCATCTTTGAAGTTGTTGCATGATGATGGCTAGGTCTTGATGGCCAGTTCACTTGTGAAAAATGAATGATTAAAACTATTGAGCATGATCATCATTGATATAATGATTCAACATTGTTTTTAATATGCTTTATAGTTATTTTAAGCTGTTATGTATTTGAATGCAACCGGAGTATTGATGTCTGCTTTTAGAATATTATATCCCAAAATAGGCATTGGTAGATGAGGATTAGTCTAAGATTTTATAATTTATTATTTTAAATCCCTTTATAAAGGATGGCTGTTTATTAACTTGCTGTTGTTATTCTGTTATTAATTATTTGCTACTGATGCTATATTTATTACTTATATTTGATCTTTTGCTGATTGATTTGTATATTTACTGTGTTCATATTCATGTAACAGTCATGATTGTATCACTTCAATATCTGTTATTTCTTTATTTCATACTATAACGAATGGTTACTCGACTTACACAACTTGAGCATAATAGAATGAAGTCATTACATATTCAGCCAACTAGGATGATAAATGCTGAGATTTTGCATTTGTCATACTGATATGGCTTTTCAACTCTAAATGGATATATACCCAGAAGATTTGTAATGCTGATAAGTACCTAAAAATTTAGATGTATAAAAGAAGCGCATACATATTGGTAGGAGAGCATATAATAAGGCAGGTCTTTAAGAGAATAGAAATAGGTAGGAAGGTTTCGGGGAGACATCTTATTGAGAAGTGAATTGTATTTGACAGTAATTTAAAAAAAAAAAAAAGAGAAACGATGACACCCAGATCAAGAATAAACAAGTTGAAGAAGCAAATGGAATAGCAATCAAATGTGGAGCAGTCAACTAGAGGTAGGGCTGACAACAGAGACAGCTGAAACTGCTAGAAGCTAAACAATTATCACATATGGTGGTAAAGTCAACAGAAAAAAAGCTAGTTATATTTAATGGTTGAATGTTGTGCACAATCATGGAAGAAATACAGGAAAATAATTTGAGATTACAAAAAATGGTGGAGAAGTGAGAAAATCAGAAAGCAGTATAAAAAAAAAATTGAAGTGTTCCACTAAATCAAAAGAAAATGCTGGAAGCCATGGAAAACATTAAGGAAAAAGTAGACTACAAGTATGAGAACAGATGCAGCTGGAAATAGAAATTATAGTAAGAAAGATTTGGTTGCAGCATACATATTGAAAGAAGGTATATAAGGCAGGTCTGTGAGGGAAGAAAAATAGGCAGGAAGATTTTGGGGAGACATCTTGATGGGTTAAACTATACTTGAGAGTTGGAGCTGATGATACCTTATCGATTATTGAATAGAAAATAAATAAATATTTTTGTGTTTTTTTACTAAAAAAACAAAAAAAAAGAAAGATAAAAAAAAACATTGACAAGGAGTAGCAATCAAATGTGGAGCAGTCAGCTTCATATAGACTACAAGTATTAGAACAGGTGCAGCTGGAAATAGAAATTATAGGAAGAAAGATTTGGTTGCAGCATACATATTGATAAGAAGGCATATAAGGCAGGTCTGTGAGGGAAGAAAAATAGGCAGGAATATTTTGGGGAGACATCTTGATGGGTTAAACTATACTTGAGAGTTGGAGCTGATGATACCTTATCGATTATTGAATAGAAAATAATAAATAAATATTTTTGTGTTTTTTTACTAAAAAAACAAAAAAAAAAAAGATAAAAAAAAACATTGACAAGGAGTAGCAATCAAATGTGGAGCAGTCAGCTTCACAAGAGATAGGACAGACAACAGGGCCAGAGCTGAAACTGCTAGCAGATAACAATTAGCACATATAGTGGTAAAGCTAATGGAAGGGAAGCCAGTTATATTTGATGGTGGAATGTTGCACCCAATCATGGAAGAAATGCAGAGAAATAGTTTGAGATTACAAAAAATGATGGAGGAAAGTGAGGAAACCAGAAAGCAGTATAAAATTTTTTTTGAGGTATTTGAAATCAGTCAAAAGAGAATGCAAAAGGCTATGAAAGACATTAAGGAAAAAATAGCACTAAAAATACGATAACAAGTGCAGCTGGAGATAGAAATTGTACTAAGAAAGATTCAGGTGCGGCTTGGAAAAAATCATTAAAAAATTTGTCAACAATAGTAAAAGTGAAATACAAGAAGGTTTGTAGGGCATTATAAATTGAAAGTTAAAGAAAAGCTGACAAGAGAATGTGAAGATGAACTCATAATGAAGCATCAGAAGATGAAGAAAATTGATGTTAGAGAGTCATTCAAGAGAATATGGAAACTGAGGGAGGTGATATATGAAAATAAAAAAGGAGACTGAAAAGTGGGTTAAAAAATATTTGAAAGGAATAGGAGAGAGAGTGAGAAAGAGGTCATAAAGGAACTTAAACCAAAAGAAATTTATGATTGAAACTCCAGAAATAGGACAAATTGGGAGTCTTGAGATTTATAGTAGCATAAATCAATTTCTAAAGATACAAGTTTTCAGAGGTGTTGCAGGTAAAACACTCGTGGAACAATTGGATAGCCTAGAAAGTTATTTCCAACTAAACTGGCTGAGAGAATAAGAGCAAATAGCAGTGGCATATAATCACTCTCAAGACCTCTAAATAATGGTGGTACTCAATTAAAAAATCCCACTACATGTGCATAATATAGAGGGTTTATCTTAAGCAATTTTTGAACTGAAAAGTGTCAGGAAGTATCAGATCATGCAAGAAAGATTTTAGTGGGGAATGGTGAAAGCTGAACACAATTTTTCAGATGCCAAGTCAGAAAATTAAGGATGCTGATTACTTGTGATATGAAAGAAAATCAAATTATAATTCACCACAATTTGCTCTTTTCTGTTGATGGTTCTTTTTGTTGTCTATTTAATGTTTTCTTAATAACAGCTGATGGATAACCATTTTTCTTAAGAGTTTGTTCTATATAGATCTTTTATTACAACTTGTTAGTAATAACACACAAATAACATGTTTGTGTGTTATTATTAACAAGTTGTTTGTAATTGAAAAGATGAAATAAAGTTTAAAATTTTTTATACATTTAACATTTACTGATAGATGATGGAAATTGTCCAACATATTATCACATCTAATATACCAAATCATTACGCATGCTTTGATTGACTCTTGGAGCTAGATTTCAGTGGTATCTGAGGAATTATATACAAATTGTGCCCTTAGAGAGCTTGCAAAGATTGTGCATATGAGGATTGGCTTAAGGAAGTACTTTTAGATCAATAACTCTGGGGCATGTTAGATGACGGACTGAAACCAACTGTTAACTGACACTGATTTAACTTATGAAAGTGCCATACAGAGCGGCATAGTTTACGAGCTAATATTAGAGCAGGCCCAGGCATTTAGATCCAGGCCCAAAGACAGTTCTAACACGCAAGTTTTTAAAATGGAAAAACAAGTCTGCGCAAAATCGAAATGGAAAAGGGAAACAAAATTTTATGTTTTTGCTGTGGAAAAATAAGTCACAGAGTAAAAGAGTGTAGGTGGAAGCAGGAAAAATGTTTTAACTGCGGTTATAACGGGCATCTAGCATGAGTGTGCAAAAAAACTATAATGAAGAGAAATAAGAGAATAGGATGGTTCAGAAAAATAGGGGAGGTAAACCTTTTAATACATATAAAGTAAATAATACAGAAGTCGAAGGCTCACAACAATTCATGATGGGATTGGAAATTTGCGGCATAGAAACGAAAATGGAAATTGATAGTGGTTCAGACATATCTATAATGTCGGAGGTAGATTGGCAAACACTATCAATAGCTGACGCTAATCTAAAACTTGAAAATACGAATATTAAAGCCCAAGATGTAAGCGGGAACACATTAAAACTGCTAGGATGAGCACATGTACTGGTTAGATACTGGGAAAGAATAATTAGACTACCACTATTCATAGTAAAAGGAAAAATCAGCCCTGTAATAGGTAGGGAATGATTTAGTGCAATAGAAATTCAGATTAGAATAGTTAAAAAAATATCTTCCTTCAAACTAGAAATCAAAAATACCCAGATTTATTTAGTGAAGAGTTGGGCATAATAGAAACAAATCCAGTGGAGGTGGAGCTAGTAGAAAACACATTCTATCTGCAAAATGCGAAAAATTCCATTTGCACAGATTAAAAGTCGAAGAGAAAATCCAAGGCGTATTGATACCAGTAGAAATGGCAGACTGTGCTATGCGTATAGTAGTAATTACAAAACCTATAGTCAAATACGAATATGCAGTGACTATAGAATATCAGTCAATAAGTATTTAAATAAGAGGGCATATCCTGTACCAAATGTGAGAGAAGTACTGGCTAGTTTACAAAACACATCTTGTTTTGCAAAACGACTTAAACTCAGCTTTTCATCAAGTCTCCGTAACCGATAAAACTGCTGAAATATTAACGCTAACTACTCCTATGGGATTATTTAAGTGTAATAGACTTCCGTTCGGGATTTCAACAGCCCCAAATATATTTCAGGCAAAAATCGATACATTGCTATAAGGTTTCAAGGGCGTCATTGTATTTGGACGATATGCTAATAACATCTGACTCTAAAGAGAAGCTATGTCAAAAACTTTAAAGTATGCACAAAATTATAGAAATTCGGAGTAAGGTTAAATTTCCAAAAAAGTGTGTGGAGCACTAAGGAATTAGTTTTTTTAGGACACATAGTCTCCAACAAAGATAAACGGCCATCATCCCAAAAAATAAAGGCCGTGCAAAAGGCAGAAAAACCCAAGAACATTAAGGAACTCCCAAGCTTTTCTAGGTTTAATTATTTTGAACCATTTTTACGTAATAAGGCTAAAGTTGGAAAGCCCCTGCTTGAATTATTAAAAAAAAAAAAAATGCAGTGGCAAAAAAGTCTCATGATGTTCTTTTATGCACTAAAGCTTTGTTGTCATCAGAGAAATTATTAATCCATTTTGACAACAATCAGGAAGTAAGACTAACTGCAGATGCTTCAGAATGGGGTGTGGGAGCTGTATTATGCCATCCATGTCACAATGGGGAACGTCCCATTGCATTTGCATCTAGGACCCTTTCTAAATCTGAAAGAAATTACAGTCAGATTGACAGAGACTTTAGCTACCATATTCGGTTTAAGAAAATTTCACCAGTATATATATGACAGATCTTTCCAAATAGTAACCTGATCATAAGCCATTATTAGGCATACTAGCAAATGACAGGCTAGTGCCCAACCATCTGAGCCCTCATATGCTTCAATGGAGAAATATATTGACATTATATGACTGCCAGCTGGTCTACAAGAAAGGGAAGGAAATTCAGCATGCAGACGCGTTCAGAAATCCGGACAAAGATGAACCTCAAACAAATGAAGTGGAAATCAACTATATAGATGTCATATAGTCTGAGCTATTGAATAAGTAACACAGTAGCAAAATGGATGAGGGATGATAAAGGGTACCAGCTACTGAAAGGCTGGATCAGCAACCGCTGGCCAGGTAAAAAACCACAGTGCATGGCAACAGCATTTTGGACAAATCGGGAAAATCTATCTTATAATAAAGGGTCGTATTAATGGGGGACAGAGTAGTCATACGAATTTAGAGTAGAAATAAAGTATTAAAACTATTACATGAAGGCTATTCTTGAGTAGTGCGTGCAAAAGCTTTAGCATGTAGCTATGTCTGGTGGCCAGGAATAATGTATGACAGAAAATTATATCAAGAAAGGTATAAGCTGCCAGTCCGAAAGAAGCACGAAACCCAAGGAATATATACCATGACCGCAAACAGATAGACCTTGGCAGAGGTTACATATGGATCATGCTGGTAATATCAATGGGAAGATAGTTTTGGTACTTGTCGACACGTACTCGAAATGAGTGGAATACTGCATCGTTAAAAAAATATGAGTGCGAGTGAAACAATACAGTGCTTAAATGCTATTTTTTCATGCCATGGATTACCTGAAATAATCATATCAGATAATGGTGTGGGATTTACTGCTCAAGAGATAAGGAATATTTTACAAACAAAGGAATAAAACACATTCGCGCATTCCCCTACTACTTTGAATCGAACGATCTAGCTTAAAGGCCGTTCAGCAAATTAAAAAACCTATAAGAAAAACTGCTAGTAGCAACATGCAAGAAGTTTTATATGACAACATTCTATGCCAGCGGAGCTGCTGATAGGCAGAAAATTGCATACTAAACTGGATATGTTAATACCCAAGTCCCACTCCGATGGTGAAGTCAACACATTCCAAATAGATGAAGTTTGGATACATGACCTGTTTGAAAAGAAATGGATTGAAAGGGTAATCACTGGTAAATTGTCCAGACAAATTATAACCATTCAAATACAAAAGGAATGGAATATCGGCGGCATATAAACCATGTTTGTCATCAAGTCACACGTAACATCCAGTTTCCAACGAATAGTGAAGAGTTGGCAAAAGTAGAGAGAAAACAGAAAAAGTGAATGCAGAACTGGACTTTCAAACTCAAGACAATCAACAGCCTTATTTAGAAAGTAAAGAAGATGAACCAGAAACTAAAATCGAATCCAGGTAAAGGCAAAGCACAATGAAAAAAATGTAAACCCCCAAAATTTCAAGATTATGTTTAAACACTTATCTGTTTTCTGAAGTAAGGGGAGGGATTGTTATATATGTATATTTTAAAAATAATTAGTAAAATGAGATAATTAGAAAAATTCAATTAGCAGGAGCCTGACTGCTAATTGAATTCTTAGAAAGATTGAATTCTTAGAAAGACTGAAATCGATAAAACTTCACTCGGATTGGTACTCCAGAAAACAAAAGATCTTTCCTAATCTTTTTATCGTTTAGGCATCCACTAGTTTTTGCCAGCCGAAGCAATGGAAGAATCCGGGGGGGGGGGGATGTTGATCAACGATTAGGCTTTATAACAGATCACCTCGATCTTAATAGGATTTGAAATACCTAATGGCTTATAGGATTATGATAGACTGAAAACCAATGCTAAAGTAAATGCGTGGTTTTGTTTTGCTTAGTTAGCTAATCTATATATTAAGTGGACGGATTTATATTCCTCAAAACAGTGAAAGGACTCATATGCAATTGATGTGTTAACTTATTTATATTTATATCTTGTCGTAACTATTTAGCTAGTATATATTTGCTCATCATTATAAATTCCACAAAAACAGTGAAGAGACTCATATGCAATAGATGTGTTAACTTATATTTATATCTTGTAACATTTTAGTTAATATATATTGGTTCATCATTATAAGCGTACGTTAATAAATTGCATGAAACGATTGAGCTGCTCTGGGTTTTATTTTATCTGACTAAGGGATAATTAACTCTAACATAATTTTGCTATTCTTACTCAGGAATAGTGGGGGTAGGACATAGCAACTTCTGTTTTTCTTGGGCAATTTATGTAAGATCCTGATAAAACCAATAAACAATAGCAGACAGCCTTTTCCATTATGACAATTTGTTTTAAATATATCTGTATGAAGTTGATAATTATAATTTACTGCAGTAATCAATGGTTTGAGATGTATTCCTATTAATATTTCACTAAGAGATAAGGGAAGAAATTATCCTTTAGAATCCATTGTCTCCCATGATAAAACACTGTGCTATTAGCAATTCATTTTTATAAGCTTGTAATTTAATATTCTTTTTAAGAAAGACGATCCACTCTGAACACATCTGTGAATATCAATAAGTTATTATTGGCAATGTACCAACAGAACAAATTATTTTGCAGTTTATAATTAAGAATATTTAACAAAATAATGTTTTTCACAGGTCAATCTTCTACATACAACAAGTATAGTATACATACTTAATCTAGATATAATTAGAGGATATTTGAACTCAGACTTTCAAGCTTATATTTGAACTCAGACTTTCAAGCTTACTTTAGTCATCCACTCCATCTCATATAACCGATACATGTGATCACTTGCATGTGGAAAAGATAAATGACCTCCACTATACGTATTTCATGCTAAACCAGCACTCATCAGTTTGTCTGGATTATCACTTTAAATGATAGTTTTATAAAATTAACTTTTATTTAAAAGAGTGCATAATTTGCAATAATAAACACATTCATTGACATCACATTTTAAAACCATTAAATAACTTTTCTTTTCTACTCATTTGTTTAATATATATACCAATGAAATATATTCTCATGGAATATATAATTTCATTACCCCCTCTCACAAAAAAGAAATTTTATTGCATTTAACAATTATATTTAATGTCAAGTGTTGTTAGTCGAGAGGTCATCGCAACCGTCTTGCAAGCAAGTAGTTGGTTGCAGACACTTGTGGGTTCGCCTCCCGGCCGATGCTATGACATATATATATATATATATAAAAATTATATTTATTTTTAAACAATTAAAATGAAAAGTTCTTTTCTGACTAATATAGTTTGAAACTTCTAGTTAGAACTGAGTTAATACTCAACATTTTATTAATTAAAAGATAACTAGTGACTAGAACAAGAAATAATTTAACAAAAAAAAAAAAAGGCTATTTTTATTATTGTTTAATACTAATCTCAATTAGTTTACCAAATACTAGTAAAACCAGGTTCAATATAAACCATATCTATTTAGAATTTTAGGTTTAATCTGGTTACATATCTATTATATGAATTAACAATTACATTATTTTGGTATAGACAAATATATGTAATGCATTTATTTTCTTTATTCCAAAGAAATATAGCATCCTGATACCATAAAAAACAAATTTTATTATAATCACTATAAGAGTCTATACATTCACTATTAGGTCCATATTCATTTCTGACTTTCACCATAGCTTTATCTCAGTAACTGCTACATAAATATGCAATACTTTTACATTATAAAGAATCAAACTCATCTTTACTACTATGGAAAATTAAAAGTTCTAAATCATTTCAATTGTAGATTAGACAAATATCATTTACTCATCCATCATCTATTGAATGACTTGAACTTCTTCCCCTATATGATTTTCAACTATTTCTAACAACCTTTAAATTGATAATCATAAGGCATAAATTTTGTTTCTAATATCTTCTACTTCGCATATTAAAAAATAGAAATTGTGAATTGATTCTCTACTCCCCTCTTACAAGATTTAAATCGATGGAAACACTTAAAAACTCATATTTGCCAATGAAAATATAATGTATTTACATATTTAGCATGCCATTCCATTTTTATATATTCTTAAATATTTAATAATTTCATGTAAAAAAAAAATCATTCAGATTTCCTGAAATTTTTTTAATTAATATATATAAAAAGTATATAAGTGTCTATATTTAGTTTATTTATCTTTTAAGTGTTATGGTAAATAATATTGTTGAATTATACTTTATTTTTATTTTGCTTTATTTTTTTAAAAGTACATAAGTATCTGTATTTAGTTTGTTTATCCTTTAAATATTATGGGTAAATAATTTTGTTAAATTATTTCATGTTCTAGTTAATAGTTAAAAATTAATTAATAAAATGTTGAGTATTTACTAAGATCTAGCTAGAAGCTTTATACCACAAGAAAGTAAAAAAAAAATTTAATTTAGTTGTTTAAATATATATAATTTAATTTAGTTTATATATCGTGTTATATATGTATAATATTTAGATTAGCGTCCCAACACTGGTGCTTTGAGCATGTGGAATACTCTCAATCCAAAGCACAAGACAAAACTTTTGAAAAGATAAGAACAGACCATTTTGTCCTTTTTATCTAAATTCATTTACATAGGCAAATCTGAAGCACTTTGGAAAGAAAGCATGAAGTTCTTAAATTAATCATATTATTTTTTAAAGCTATATTTCAGATTGCTTTATATTGTTTTAATTGACATTTGTGAAATTTTTTATTTTACATGTCAATAACAAATCAAATAACGAAATATGTAATTATAAACTTTTCCCAGCGGTATCTTATTTTTTCAAAAGTTTAATCTTGTGCTTTGGATTGAGAATATTTTACATGCTAAATAAATCAGTGTTAATCTAGCTATTATATAATATTAACTGCTGGGAAAAATTTATATTTACATATTTCATTATTTGATTTGTTATTGATAGACTGTAAATTGAAAAAAAATGGCAAATGTCAATTAAAACAATATAAAGCAATCTGAAACATAGCTTTAAAGAAATAATGCGATCTATTTAAGATTTTCATACTTTCTTTCCAGAGTGCTTCAGATTTGCCTATATAAATGAATTTAGGTAAAAAGAATAAGATTATCCATTCTTTTCAAAACTTACCTTGGGGTTTGAATTGAGAGTATTTCACTTGCTAAGTGACAGGGTATTAATCAGTTATTATGTAATATTAACCACTAGGAAAAGTTTATACATGTATTATTGCTTAATTTATACACCAATAAAATATATTCCTATGGAATACATCATTTCATTAACTCCCCTTTCACAAAAAATAAATTTTATTGTATTTAATAATTATTATATTTATTTTTTAACTAAAAATAAAACAAATAATTTTGTTTGTTAAATATAGATTCTGTTTGTTTTCTTACATATAATTCATTTAATAAATTACTTGAAGGAAATAATATAAATATATATAATTAGTTACTAACTAATCTGATATAAGATTTAAAGTAACAACACTAATAAAGCAGCTATTCTTATTACCACATATATAAAAGATATAATTAAGTTTATCAAAATTTTAAATATACTATTTAAAAGAAAAATACCTTTGTATGGTCAGTAGGTTTGTGTGTAGGTGTGACTTTGTTGGTTAACATAACTTCTTTCTTTAGGTGCTCTCATTAATTATAAATGTTGGACAACAATTTTGCATAAGAAAGAGGTCTAGATTTATCTACTTGTGCCTTCTGGTGAAGTTACATAGCAAACTGCTTTATCCATTATAGATAGAATTATAATTTATAACCTAATATATATTATTCATATATATATATATATGAATCTGTAAAATAGATATTAATACTAACCATATTTAAATTATTAAGTATGTCATATTTAGATTAACATCATAATATATATATATATATACGTACATATAATTTTAATGTCACAATAATTACATATTTAAAAATCTGAGTATTCTGGTCAGAGAATTTTTCTTTTTTTAAATGATTAATCATGTCTAATCAAATTTATTTTTATTGTAAAAATAGTACCATTTTTATTTTAATGTTTTTAATTAAAAATAAATAAATTGAATTTGCATTGGACAAATTTGACACTTTAATTTAGGGGTCTTCAATGTGATCAGTTGTACTCACCAATGGGTGTTTTACAATTTTGGAACGGTAATTAATTTAATGCCATAGTACTTTTATTTAATTTGTTAAAAACTACATCTTTATTTTATGTTGCTGTTTTATAATTTTTTTTTATTGATATTGTATATTTGAATGTATTTATCAATATTTAGAATTTTGTATTGAATGTGTGTCATAATATCACATTCAATACGAAATTCTAAATATGTGAAATATAAAAATCGTAGATTGCAACACAATAATGTGGGCATAAAATTCTCTCAGTTTAGTTAAACGTTCATTTGCAGAATAATTTTTTGTTAAAATTGTGTGTATTTTTCATGTATACATAAGTTTTCATTATGCCTCCTAAGAAAAATTTACACTTTTTATATTCAACTGAATATTTAGTATATGGTTTAATCGAATCGCTAGTAAATGAAACCATGCCAATGTGTTTATTGTTTAAAAAATAGTTTTCTGAGCAATGAAACCATCTAGATCAGGGGTGGCCAACTTTTGTGTTCATAAGATCTACTTTTTATTTTAAAAATGTGTTGTGATCGACTTGTTGTCATAGGCATAGTCTAAGTGGAGGGAGGTGTGAAATACATACTATTTTTATATAACTACCTAGTAAAAAATAATTATTTAATGGGCCAAAAAACTCATTTCCGGGGGAATAAAAGCAACATGAGTAATTATTAACAATATTTATTAATTCAAATTAGCTACATTAAATCAAGATTGAAAATATTTTCAATAGAACAAAAACAAAAAATAACAAAAAAAAATTGAAAATCTCAACTTAATTTGTTTCACTCGTTACCCGACAGCTCTTGCCAGATTGGCCTCGCGATCATCCAAAAATGGCTTTGCGATCGACCAGTGGATCACGATCCACACGATCCACTTGTTGGACACCCCTGATCTAGATTACAAGAACAGCTTCATATTAAATACAAAGATAAAAGTGAAAAATCTGTAGAATATTTTAAAGATATTTCTGACTTTTCTAATGAAGTAATGAAACCATCTCAATTGCTAGAACATCTTTATACTAAACACAAAGATAAAAATCCGTAGAATATTTTAAAGATATTTATGAACAATTTAAAAAACATAATACCATAATCTTAACATTTGAAAAATATTCAAGAAAAAACATGAACTCTAGCAAGTTATCAGATATCTGAACTTCTTGTTAAAAATGGCAGAGCATATACTATTGGATAAAAGTTACTAAACCATTGTCTCAGGGTTCAGCATATATACTGACACACATAAAATAACTACATTAAATTACTGGTGATGCAGTGACAAGAGAGAAAGAGAAAATGAATAAAATAACAATTAAAGCAAACATTAATATTTAATTATTTACGCACACATGTATTTAATATAATATAAAACCACAATAAATTTTACATAAGAAAAATATGAATGACTTAGGCTATAGTTATAATAGTCCATTAATTAAAGTTCATTTCATTTAAAATTAAGTGTGTATATAGCTATTTAAAAGTATCTTTATCTAGGTTTTCATGATTGTCAGTTTCCAATCAATTGGCTTTTTGATCTCTATTGATGGTTCTAGGGCTTGTTTTTGATTCTTTGTGTTACAATGGGAGAGAGTTTGCAGCAGCATTTGTTTACAATCTAGGCATTGTTCTGGGCATTGAGGTTTTGTTGAGGGTTTTTGGGGCCTGAAACCCAGCTGAATATACTAAAGTTGTCTAGCAATGCATGTTACTAGATCTGCGGTTTTTGCATAGATATTGACCACAGCAGTAATTGACTGGCTTACTACTGCATTTACAGTTTCTGAATATCTGGATCTCTGGTTGTTTGGATTCTGCATTATCTGAACTGATGAATGATCTAGCAAATTGCAGCCCGACTGAAGAATAATAACCAAGATGTAACTTTGATATCTTTACCCTCTCATTGTTTTATTCTATCTTGACTTGAATCTGTCTTTTAATTAATTTTACATTTCTTTAGTTAATTGATTTTTACATTGCCTTAATCTTAATCCGTTTAGATTCATCTAAACGGTCTCAATAAGATAGTTTGCAGTTTTTTAATTAATACAATTTAATCAGCAATCTTATAAACTAATTAATTACATTTTTGAAAGTTTTGCATTTTATTTTTTACAGACTAATTTTTAGTCTGATTTCACATTTGCTTATTTTATACATTATAAAAGTTTTCTTTACAAAGAGAGAGAGAGAGAGAAAGAGTTTTAAATCTACTTTCTATTTCTATTTAAAATTTTTCCCTCTTCTTGCTAAGAAGTTTTATTCTAAAAGAAAAAAGTATGATGCAGTACTTCTGTTTTTGCAAAATTTCGTTTTAAAAATCTTAAATTAACCATAATTTTTCTTAACAAAATTACGCTGTACAATATATATATAAATTTCCATTATTGCCTCATTGCATCATGAAGTGTGTAATAAAGTAATCTCATACATCTATTTTAATAATCATTATATAAATTTTTTAAATAATAAAACCGAAATTGACAAGTCTTAGTAAATATAATGAAAAAATTAGAATAATGTAATCCATAGGAAAGTTTTATCTGGATAAATTCAAAACGAAAATTAATGTAATCCATAGGAAAGTTTTATCTGGATAAATAATTCAAAACAAAAATTAAAATAATATATTATTCTAATTTTATTCTGATAATAAGTTTGTCAATTATTTATTAATCACTATTATTCTACTATACTTAAAAATATATTATTACTAATTAACATGGTTTTATTTGAATGCATGTATAAATTAAATTGACAACTGGTTATCTTCTATTGGTTTATTTTAGAAAAATCTTAATACTATTTTATTGTAAATTGTTTTATATTACTATATGAAAACAAATGATAGATTTTAAAATAGGAAATTTTGTTCAGATTTGTATTTGTAAGAATCATAGTTATAATCAAATTAAGACTTACTACAGCAGTGTGTGAAAAGTTAAAAGAATTTAAATATATTTTAAATATATATTTTTTCTTTTTTAAAAGAAAATTATATGTTTTACTTTAAAAATAGCAACAAAAAATACTTTGAAATGTTTTATAGTGTAATTTGTTTTAACTATTTCTTTTACGTACTTAAAAAGTTTCTTTGGCATAATAATAATTATAGCAATAATAATAATGATGATGATGATGCTTTTGCTGTTATTGTTTTAAAAATTGTTTTTGTTCAAGATAGCCATAGCCTGAATATAAAAACTGCTTGTAATGAATAGTTTTGTTGAAAAATTCTACAACTTTCCTCTATATTACAAAAATCAAAAAAAGAAGCACTGTGAAAATTCTAAGTTGCAATAGATGATATTGAATAAGAATGTTAAATAATGTTACAACTCATTGGTCAATATTAAGAAGAGCCTTGTAGGAGCTACCTTATGTTAAAAGTTGGGGTTTAGTGAAGCAGTTGAACAATAGTAATGATGAATGAAGTATATACTATCGATAATATCAGTGAATTTCTAAAAAGCATGATAAACCTTTTTTCTAAATGATTATTTGATTAGTGCTCAATCGGTTTAATGTGAGCCAATCCTGATGATGCTTTTTTTCCTTATGACTCAACTGAGTTTACTTTTAAATCAAGAAATGGAAGATGAAGAAAATAAATTTGATATGTATTCCTTGGTAACATTTTTTTTTTTTTTTGGTAGAGTTACTACTAATAATTTTTTTTTTTTTAAAAAAAAATCGTTGGTTAGTTGCTTAGAGGTTTTGTAACTTCAAATATCAGAAACAACAGTTTTGATTGAAGAACCTTTCAAGTCTATTGGTTTTTATTTGACTTTAATGAATAGAAGATTAATGTCTGCGATAAAAAAAAAAAACCCGTAATGTTCAAAAATTGATGATAATGACTGCTACACCTTTAGCCAGATCAAATTAATTAATCTTAATTCTGAAATTTTTAAGATAAACATTTATATATATTTATGTAACGGGTTCAGAGTTATTAAATAAACTCAGATGATGACTTTGGAGGAGAGAGCTTAATCAAAATTTAATGCCTTCTAGATTTTATATTTAGTGTTATAGAAAATATTGATTTCATAGATAATTGTATTTTTTTTTTTTTCATGATTTGAGTTGTCCAAGTTTTTTAAAACTGCTGGTTTTGTTTCAGACTAATAAAATTACTTAGAATTGTAATTAACATATGTGCTTTTTAGCATTATATCATACCACAGAACATAGAAAATTAGCTATAAGATTATCATATTTGAAATTATTTATTTATCATATGAATTTTTTTTAGACAGACTAAATATTATGAAGAATCAGTAATAATTTCATATTGATAGATTCACTAGTGGTTTTATTGTTTTTAAGTTCTGCCATTGTAGCCAAAGATTTTATAGTAATAAACTATTTCGTTCATGATTTGTTTATGTCTACATCTACATAGATAAGTGACTGTTACAATTCTATTTATGAAGCGGATGAGTGCAATGACCATGGGTTCGCTTGAATTTATTGATGAGACTCCATAACTTTTAAGAACATCAAATCCAACTAGTTTTATTGTTGAATGTGAAAAAGAAAATTTTTTTTTGGAATCTTATAAGAAATCTATATTTTATGCTACAGTTCTTTTGTTGTAAATCCAAAAAAGGATTTTAAGTTTCTTTAATGTGAAACTACATCTTGTGTTATTGGCAAATTCGACCTACTTTATAACTTTTTATACATTTTCTGTGAGGCAACTTCTTTTCTGATATCTGATGGGAGAATGTACCAAAGAAAAGCAAGCCATTGCAATGGTATAAATTTGAATGTATTCATGATAATTTTTATGATAATGTTTATTTGAATTATGAAAAGTTTAGTGTGAACATTTTTTCTCTAATCTTGGAGATAGCTTTTACCAGAAGAATACAGTCTTATATCATAACTCCAAGTAGTATCAACTAGCTTTCCAAGAAGATTATTCTTAGAAATTTATTTTTAGATCTAATCTTAAATAAGTGAGAAAAAAGAACTAGACTATAGTCCAAGTTTATTTCTAAATAGCATGGGTAAAATTGTGCTTCAGTTTAGGGTTACAAAAGATTATATTCACTTTATGATATGTTGTTTACACTATCTTTATTGAATTAAGAATAAAGCACAAATTTTGGTATTTTTAGGACTTTTTTGTGTGTGAAATCATAGCAATATCATTAACATAAATGAATTTTCCTGCATTCTGTATTTGGAAAATCATTGAAAAATATAGGCAGGTCAAGGAACTGAAATATATGATAACTCATTCTGTAAAATTTTAAGTTTACTTCTATTATCATTTAATGACATTTAAATCTTTCTATTGGGGAACATTTCGTCAAATTAATGGATTTTACATTTAAAAAGTTTTTAGAAGACCATTTTTTTCAATTAAAATTATAAGCAGGGATTAGCTCAATAAAGATAGTACCAGTTTTTAATTTTATATTTGATATCATGTTCATTGTGATTTGGTAAAGATAAAAATTTGTTCTTAGCCACTTCCAGGCTAAACCCGACTTGCTCTATAAGTAGCTCCCAATTGTACGCAAAATTCTTGTTAATATGATTCTTTTACATAGCTTGTAGGAAATATATAATAGTGATGTTGGGTGATAATTTTTTTGAATCATTAGGTTTATTTGATTTGAAAAGTGCTATAATTTTGCTTTTATGCTAAAATTTTGGAATAGTTTTTGTATGCATAATGTTACTGAATAGTTTTATCAACCATATTTTGGTTTTTGTTTCTAAATTTTAGAAACTGTGTTATTCATTTTTGGAACCTTGTTTAAGTCTTATCAAAGGCAAATTCAAGTTCACTATAGATTGATGTTAAAGGAACATTGTGAAAGAGAAGCTTTTATTGTATCAATTTTGAGTTTAGAAATCTAATATATATGTCTGGCAACCTCATTAGCAATGATAATAGTAATTCTTTTGTAGATGCTTTCATAACCAGCAACTTATGTAAAACTAACTAGGCCTTTTGATTAGATGTTATAGTTTTATGTATTTCACAGTCTCAACTAGCATAATACAGTAATATAATAAGTTTATTAGGAATTTCTGGATCTTTGGTTGACAAATATTGGCTGCAAAGAATACTGAGCTGGTTTTGTTCCCATCTGGATTGAATTGCTTTCAATATTCTTGGGGGATGGGACTCTTTGGCAAGTGTTATGAATTTGTTAATTATTGTATCAAGAGAGAATTGGGAATATTCTATTGTGATCAAAATATTCAGTATATCAACTTTAGCCAGCTTTTTTTAACTTCTGTCTCAGAACAGAATAATTTTCAATTATAGATGATCAGTAGGTAATGATGAACTGTTTTTTTTTTAAACAAAACTTAAACCAGTTGTCTTTGTTTGCTTTTTATCTGAATGGACTGTTGTTTAAATCTATCCATTATACAACTTGCTTTATCCTCATTTTCAAATCCTCAAAGACATGAGAATTAGTCTCCTATATATATATATAAAATATAATATGAAAAAGGAGGGTTGAAGCTTGTTTGTATTGAGCAATTCATTTCAGTGCAACCTGTAACACCATTCGAGAAAGCTCTAGAATATATAAAATAAAGGATGTGTAAAAAGTGATAAAATGTTTTAAACATATCTTAAAGTCTTTGTTGAATTATATTAAAAATTCAGATTTTATGCTACCTAAACTACTATTGGGGCATTTCAATATCAAAGGATTTAAAACTAAAGGATTTAAAATTAATTATATAACTTTGGTAGTTTAAGTGGTTTTCTTTATATATGAAGCAATTAAAACTCATTATATGATATCCTGAGCTGGTTTCAGATTATTGTTTGATTTTGCAACTGGTTTTTTTGTTTTTCCGCATGCATTTCTTGCTCTTTTGAAAAATTCATTGATAGACCTCTAGTTAGTATTAAAAATTGTACACATCTATTAATAAATGTTCTTAATGCCTGGTAGAGGCATTCAATCAAATTCTTTTGTTATCATTTTTTGCTATTTATTAAACCTATTCATTAGAAGTGCTTAATCTGCTATAGTGGCTTGTCATATTAATGACATAGTCCAAGCAGTTTTATCCTAATTAAATTGATGATGTTTATACAATAAAAAATTTTCTGGTTTAATAATACATTAAAACTTCCTTGGACAGTTTACCACCAAAAAAAAAAAAATTCCATTTTATTTTCAATCTGTTTCTTTTTCCATCCTATTAACTTTTTAAAAATCAAAATGAATCAACAACTAATTAAACTAATTTTAAAATACTGACTAATGAAAAAATTCTTACTACTTTTTTCATATACATGTTGACTTATGTCCTTTGATTGCAGTTGCTAAACTTAACAGTTGATGATTGCCAATTAGTTATGAGGGTTTGATCTTGATTTATTCTAAGCTCTTTGTAATCCGTATAAATATGAACTTTCATAGGCATCTTAAAAAATACCTCTATTAACATGCATAAGATTATTATTCTGTATTTATGTGGAATGAAATAATATTTGAACACTGCAGAGAAATAATAAATAATTTTTCATAAAGAAAAGACTTATGAGATTGAGGATATTTTTTTTTTTTATTCAGATGTTTGAGAGTTTGAACGCTATTTAATTCAGGTGATTTGAAAAGTTATGGAAACTGTGAAGCATTATTCTTATGTTTCTCAAAACAATATTAATGTGAACTCTACCATAAATAATAATTATTGCTGAGACATATTTATTTGAATAGTGATTGTTTATAAAATAATATCATGTTATATCTGTTTAAATAATAATAGTAATATCATGTTTTATATTAAAAGATCTTGTTGATAGGTTTTTTTTTTTTTGATTACTGTTGATCATAAATTGTTGAGAAAGGTGTTTTTTTTCTATTATTTATTGTGCAGTATTTATTGTCCGAACATCGTTGCTTCAGCTCCAGAGCTTGGCCATCAACATTTTAATTACGAATTTCATGGTATATATTTTTTGTCTGTAAGCATTTGTAATATCTACCAATTATTTTCAGTAAGTACTAATTTCTGATTACAGTTGATTTTAGTTGATTCTAATTAATCCATTTTTTTTATCACGTACAATTATCACTTTCTCAAAACACTGAATAGTACAGTAGTTTTGAACATTGATACAGCTTAATGATCATCATCAGTCAGTTTGATTTCTTTTAAATATAAAGGGCAAATTTATTCTCACATGAATATGAAACATTTTTTTTCCAATTTTTAAATTTTTGCATAATGTAATTACTACTATTTCAACTTTTTCAGTTTCTTAAATAATTCTACTTTATATGTTAGTGCTTTTCATTTTTTGTTAATTCTTGTACAATCCATTGAATTTCATATGTTTTATAGAAGTCTTTCATGGAAGTGATCCTGTCAGATTTTCTATCCTGAACAAATTTTTTTTTTTTTGTATTTCAATGTTTTTTAGATTCATCACTCAACACTAAGTCACTGCCCTTTGTTTGCTTACTAACATTTCATTGAAATTGAAAGGTTCTTACACTAAGTCACTGCCCTTTGTTTGCTTACTAACATTTCATTGAAATTGAAAGGTTCTTATAATTTCTAATTTTTTCAAATACATCTCTTGTCTTTCTATCTTGTATGTTTTTCTAATTGAAGTATTTGTATTTTAGATATATGTATATAAACAAATGCAGTATACCAATGGTGTCCAAATTTATGTTATTTATTGTTTACTTATTATTGGGAAAATTCAATATTTGCATATTATGTTCATCATCATCATCAACCATTATTAGTCCATTGCAGGATGAAGATCTCTCCAAGCTCAATCCATCTTCTCCAATCTTTACCATCTCTTCTCCACATCACCCCTGCACACTTTTCTACTTCATCCATCCATCTAACATGTGGTCTCTTTCTGGGTCTTTTACAATCTCTTGGAATCCAGTTTAAGACTTCAATTGCCCATTTATTATCATCTCTTCTAGCAATATGTCCAGCCCAACTCCAATCTTTTAATTTTTTCAATGAGATCAGTAACACCTGTTTGTCCTTTTATCCTTAAATCGTGTTTTCGATCTCTTCTTGTTACTCTCAACATGCATTTCTCCTTACTTCTTTGAGTAGTCTAAAGTCTCTGTATTGCTCTTCTATTAAGTGTCCAAGTCTCAGATCCATAAGTAAGAACTAGTAAAACACATTTATTAAAAACCTTACTTTTCAAACACATAGGCATATTTCCTTTTAGTATCAAATTATTTCTATCAAAGGCACTCCAACCAAGTTTAATTCTATGATTAATTTCATCCATTATGTTTCCATCTGTATTAATAATCTGACCAAAGTATTTGTAACTGTTAACTTCTTCTAACTCATCATAATCAATCTTTATTTTCATATTTTGAGAAAATCAATTAAACATTACTTTAGTCTTTTTAACATTTATTTTTAGTCCTACTTTCATCTGATAACTCCTGCAACATTTTCTGCAGCTCTAAAGCATTATTTTTTTTAAAAAAAAAACAACTACATCATCTGCAAAATCTAAATGACTTAAATAATCTCCATTTACTTTTACTCCTTTAGCTTCCCATTTTAATCCACAAAATACTTCTTGCAGCACTGCTGTAAAAAGTTTTGGAGATATGGAGTCACCTTCTCTTACACCTTTCTCAATGTTGACTTTCCCAGTATCATTATGTAATCTAATTATTGCTGTTGCATTTTTATAAATATTCTTTAAAATATGACAATATTCTGGATCTATACCTTGATGATCCAATGCTTTAATCACTGAAGAAATGTTTATAGAATCAAATGCCTTTTCATAATCTACAAATCCAAAACATAATGGCAACTCATATTCATTTTTCTTTCTATAACTTCTCTCAATACCTGGATATGATCTACTGTACTAAAACCACTTTTAAATCCAGCTTGTTCTCTTGGTTGGTGGAAATCCAATGTTCTCTGTAGACGAGTTGTAATTATCTTGGTAAAATTTTTGTATAAAACTGATAAAAGGCTGATAGGTCAGTAATTTCTAATATCTTCTTTATCACCTTTTTAAATATTAATACTGCATTCTTCCAATCATCTGGTACATCTTTATCATTTAGATATTTGGTATATAACTTTGCTAAAAAAATTTCTATATCTTCACCTGCTTCTTTTAATATATCAATTGTAATTCCATCATTACCTGCAGCCTTTCCTTCCTTCATATATTTAATTGCATGTTTCACTTTTTCATTTAAAATTCTGGGCAATTCAGAAGATGTAATAGATGTAGGAAGTACTTGTTCTATATTACTATATAATTCTTGATAAAAGTCTTCTACCCATTTTATGATGTCATCTCTCTTTTTAGTAATAATTCCATCTTTTTTTCTTATTGTAGATATAAATTTCCTACCAATATGAAAATGTTGTTTTACATTCTTGAGACTTTTATTTTCTTCTACAGCTTTCCTTGCTAGTTCATAGTTATACTTTCTTATATCATTTTCAACTCTTTTCCGCACCATTTACAAAATTCGAGATATTCAATCCTTTTTAATGCATCATTTTTGTATATCTTCATATTCCTTCTTTTCTTCATAAATTCTCTAGTCTCAGTAGAAATTTTATTGGTCAATTGCTGTTTTTTTCTACCAGCTATCTTTGTTGCAGTTTTTAAAAGTGTATCAGTTATTTTCTTATTAATTTTATTCAAATCTGAATCATGTTCAAAATCTACTAATACTTGAAACCAATTTGTAAGTTCTAATTTAAATTCATTAGAATGTTTCTGAAGATTAGGAATATCAACTGTAAATATTGTTTTTCTTAATAATTTTTGTCTCTCTAGTTTTGCATTAACACGTATCTTACATCTTACTATGTTATATTTTACTAAATACTCTGATTGATCTTGAACTTCCCTTCTTCCACCTGTCATAATGTCCATGACATGCATATTATATATTCTAAGTTAATCCAGTGATTATCCAAAGAGTTGAGAGTTTTTAAATTTTGGTTCTTTAATTAACATATGGAACAATTAAAATAAAATTATTTGTTGTTCATATATCAGTATTTTTACATGATAAAAATTCTGTATAAATGTTCATGTCATATAGCCGTAAATATTAACAAATGAAGGTAAACACAAATTAAAAAACAAAAACAAAAGAATTTATTGAGTACATTATCAACTAACATAGATGAGGCATCCCGATGTATTACTTTGATTAATTAGATATATTCTTATTTTGCTTAATACACGTGGTAATATGTTAATGGTTTATTGTTTCTAGGAATGTATATAAATAGCCCTAAACAAAATTATTTAATATTATTTATCTCACCTTGTTATTAGTAAGTTATTCCTATTTTTTTTTTCAATACTTACTACTATAACTATTAATAAGAAAGATATTTTATCATTATTCATTATTAAAACAATATCATTATACACACACACACATATAATAATATAGCTAAATTATATTTCACACCTTTATTATGTGTTATATTTCATATATTTTTTATTTTCATATCTCAATTTTATAATATTGGAAAAACGATTTTTATGATTTATCTGTATAAACGAGTACTTCAAATATGTTTACCAAAGGAAGCAAAAAAAAAAAAAAATTCTCTCACTGTTGATATAGAGAATTAGCATTATTGAATTGACATTTAATATTGTTGAATGAACAGAGTGTCAGTATTTAACAGTTCTATTAGTATGACTATATTCTACTAATTATAACTATCTATGTGTGGGTTACCAACACTTGATATTCTGTGTACACTAAGTCGATTGTGATCCCCACTCGATCACGAGGCCAATCTGGCAAGAGCTGTCGGGTAATGAGTGAAACAAATTAAGTCAATATTTTCAAATTTTTCTGTTATTTTTGTTTTTGTTCTAATTTTTTTTTCAATTCTAGATGAAGTCCACTAAGTGATATCATTATCGAAAATAATATTTTTAATCTTAACTTAATGTAACTAATTTGAATTAATACATATTGTCAATAATTACTCATGTTGCTTTAATTCTTCCAGACATGAGTTTTTTGGCCTGTTAAATAATTGTTATTTTTTACTAGGTAGATATATAAAAATAGTATGTATTTCACATCTCCCTCCACTTAGACTACGCCTATGACAACAAGTCGATAGCAACACATTTTTAAAATAAAAAGTAGATCTTATGAACACAAAAGTTGGCCACCCCTGTACTAAAGCATAAACAACCGTTACTTGTAAAACAATAAAAAATTATTATTATGTATAATTAGATGTGACCTATACAATTTTATTTTTGCACTATTGGCATATTTGTTAACAAATTATACATGATTGACAGATTTACTCTTTTCATCCTTAGGGATAGATTCATTTTAACTTACTGAATACAAAGTAGAACTTATAACTAATATGTACACATTAGAGTAAGTTAATCCATCTGTATATATTTATCAATCACTAAATAATATATTGAAATTGCTGTAATATTTAAGATAATAACAAACAAAATAAGTAAATCTCCTCACTCTTAGCCTAATTCACTATTAGAAAATAATGATAGATAGTATATCATTAATAATGTGATTCTGTACTCATCATTACCTTAAATATTTCCAATATTATAAATATATTATCACATTTTTCCATTGATAGGTAGTTTCATATGTATGAATTTTTAATTATTTATAGGAATATTAAACTGTGATGTATTTGTGTGCTGTTATAACTAACAAAATCATAACAAAATGCTATAATTTGAATTAAATTTAATTAATGGCTCCAGTGATTCATGTATTATTTTAATAGAAAATTTTGTTTTAACTATTATCGATTTAAAATCAATAAATGATCAAACTTATTTGCTGTGATCTGCAGAAATGTTCTTTATAATTGATGAAATAAAAAAAAAAATTATTATTAAAACAATAATAACAATAATAATGTAGCAATAAAAATAATAATTCTAAAATGAAAATAGTTTTAGAATTTGTAATTATCTATGGCTTCTCCTTTAGCTTTGTGATGGTAGTATCATGAAATATTAATTTATTTTAAAAGGCTGTCTTTGGTTTGATATCTATATAGTCATTTAATTTTTTCTTTGTAAATGTTACTGATATATTATTTCAAATCAACTCGCATGTATAAATATATCATAGTGATGCTTGCATATAGGATTTTAATCAATTCAACACAGATGTGCACTTTCTTTGAAGATCCAAAGATTGTTATTTTTCTATATGCAATATTAATAAGATAAAAGTTCCATTATTGGCTCTGTTTTTTTTTTTCTAAGAAATTAGATTCCATGCTAACCAATGGGATATAGCTTCATGAGAGAAAGAAAATTAAAAAAAAAAAAAATCTTTTTAGTTTTTGTTCTTAAATCATTAAGTATAATTTTATAAGATAATAAAAGTTTAACTCTGCTTAATAAATAGCTTCATGAAAGAAAGAACTTTATAATTTTATAAGATAATAAAAATGTAACTATCTCTTATTAAAATAAAAAGATTTATAAGAGTATGACTAGAAACTTTTGTTTTATTTTCTGTTGAAAAGAGAGAATAAAATATTCTTTTCAACTAATCAAAAGACATAATGTAAATCAAAACAAAACTTTTCTTTCAAACTCTTTTATTGTAATAATATATAGCCCTATAATTTATATAAATTTTATATTTATGTAATGTTTAGGATCATTAAATATTATATGTGAAATTATTTGTTTTTATTTATGTAAAATTTCTTTATAAAAAAAATTGAGCAGTTTATAAACATATAATAATTTATTGATAAATAAAATATTTTTGTCTCAAGCTTTCCCCTTTCTCCAAACTAAATACTTTTTCTTCCAACTCAATTTATTTAATTTTTATAAATATGATATAGTAATTGTTGTGATTTTATATATTTTTCTCTCTCTTTTATATAAAATTTTTGTTACCTATAACTTTCATGAGTACATATATAGATCCTATATAGAATTTGTTTCAATATATATATTATTTTGTCCTTTTTTTGTGTTGGTGAAAATAATTATTCATAAGGAAAAGCTTTTTAAAGTGTTCTTTTTTATCCAATTCATTCTGTTTTACTATTATTATTTATTTCTTAGTTTAATATTTATTGAAAGATGATTATGATTTATTATATTAATTATGTTATTTTTTTTTGTAATTATGTATTCATTAAAGGGATATTTTCTCTATAGAAAAACGGCCAGAATTGCAGCAGGATAAAGCTTTATTAATCTGGGCTCCCGCCGGTGATATACCAGAAACCAAATGTAATTTTTTTTTTTAAATATATATATATTCATAAAACTCATATGCACACTATTGTTTTTATTTTAAAATATATTTTACTAAAAATTTTTTCCTTCATCTGTTCACTGAAATAATTACAGAGAAAAGGAAAAGTTTTAAAAATGTTCTTTGCTTAATTGATTCTGTTTTATTTATTTATTTATTCAAAAAGTTTTATTTTGCTGGAATAATATTTCCAGGCATCAAGTCATTTTTACTTTCATATTTGTAGATTTTTTTTTAATTGTTGGAAAAATACATTTTGGTATTGTATTTTTATACCATACCAGGCCATTTGATGGCGTTATATACAGTTTAAAACACATAAATATAATGTTACCTGGCCGGCCTTTATTGTCCGATTTCTGGTATTATATTTATATCAAAAAAAAAAAATCTAAATTAATTTATCTACTTATTTTTTATTGGAAACGAACAAATTGTTTTTTGGTTTTGCTTTTTAAAAACACGCTTTTATTTTAATAACGTTACCTTGCCGGACTTTTTTGTCTTTATTGTCCAATTTCAGGTATTATTTTGAGATTAATTAAAAAAAAAAATACATGTATAAATTAATTGCTATACTTCTTTTGGATTGAAAACAAAGTATACATTAATTTATCTACTTATTTTTTATTGGAAACGAACAAGCTGCTTTTTATCATTCAAACACATGACTGACATGCAATACGTTGAAGTGCATATAGCATATTAATATGAGGAAAATGAATTTAAATCATATTTTTTAATTGAGCAGATATTTTATAAACTCAATTTACTTTGTTTTGATATGTATACAGATCTTCTATTTAATTGCATAGGAATTATAAAATCAAACTTGTTAAATGTGAGTGCTTTATTTTTCAGTATTGTGCATTCAGACATCCCATATTTTAATTGCAATGGAGTGCATTGCCAAATGTTAACAGACCACAAAATGCCATTCTTTTTATAATAGACTAAGGCACAAATATCTTTCAAAGGATCACAAGAACATGAAAATTTTTTTTAAATCTTTATTTAATTGAAATGAAATGGGAATGAAACAGAATGATATTAACAAATGTTATGTAACAATTATATTTCATTGAGAAAAAAACCCCGTTTAAAATCAAATTTTAATAACCTAGATAATAATTGACAATTCTTTGCTAAGCACATATTCAATTTTTTTTATCTGATTCACCAAATATTGATATCTATAAGTGTCATATCTTTATAGAAAAAAACATTCTGATGGCTTGTGGAAATAAAAATAATAAATGGTTCAATTTATTTATATGCACTATTATAATTGAAATAAAAATATAGGAGATTTATTCTTTTTAAGCATGATATTTATAGATTATAACAATATCTTGGATATAGAAGAAATCTGAGTAATGGATATTATTATCATAAAGGTTTCTAGATGTAATTATTATTCAAAGTTGCAGAAAAGCAGCAAGATTACTAGAAAGATTGGAAGGGGAATCTTAAGTTAAACTATTATCTGATGTCTTATTAGTGATCATATTTGAATAGGAAATTTATATGAGGATTAGAGGAATATTCAGAATTAAAAAATTGATTTTTTTTGCTCACTAAAAATGGCTGATTGGTTAGACGAATAACTGGAATAGACAACTAGTAGCAGCAGTGCCATAAAATCCACAATCATTATTGATAACTTTACAGGTGTGATGCCTTAATATTCCATAAATATTTACTACCATTGCTGTTCTTGCTTCTGATGTTTTTTTTTTTAATTTTTTTCAAGTTGTTAATGAGTTGAATCTGAGGAATTTTTAATTTATTTATTTCCGTAGTTTATATATGTATATATATTTTTTTGTTATAATCAACTTGGCACCTACAATATAACTCTTTGCTAGGCATAAGCTTTACTGAGAGTTTGATGTATAATCAAGTGACATAGCAGCAGGTAAATTGTTATCTCTTTGAGAAATGTACTCCTTATTGTTTTGACTTTTTGAATGTCCTAAGCTGCTTAAGCTTTTTTTTTTTAATTTTTCTTGTTCATAGTTTACTGATGTTACTAAACTGCTTTGCCATACTTCGGATCATGATTATGATCATTGATTTAATATCTTCAGATTTAAAGAATCTACTGCTGGATTTACTTTCCGATGTTTCCATTCAAATTAGAAGAGTACCTTAATAATCTTCAAGCCCATGTTTTGAGCATTTTAATATGCTAACTTTTTTGGGATTATAATCATTCCTATCCAATAAACCAGAATTGATGGCAAAGTGGATTGGATCTATTATAGGAATGACAGCTATAACTCTCCTCAATTTGATTTCTTTTACTTTCCACAATGACCAAGACTGATAAATGTGCGTATCGTATGTTAAAACAAGAGATAATCTGTGATAATCAGAAAGTGAATATTGTTGTAATAAGTAATCCACCAAATGATCTGGGTGCAATTTTTTTTTTTTTTTGCTATTCTAATAACTAATCACATAAGCTAATACAAACAAGTGCAACTTTTCAATAAAAAGTAGGTCAAAAGATGTTATAGTTGTGTTAATGTGCTTTTAAAATTTTGTATATTTTATATAATATTTTCATTCTATTCTGTTTACGTTAAATATTTATTTAATTATCAGATGTTTATAAAATCAGTCTGAATTTGTAAATCCACTTCGAAAAAAATATAGAAAAAAATGTCTTCTTATACCCATTATAACAAGTGTTTTGCTCAGTTATTATGAATTGAAAGTATTTTTTACTAATATATGTAGATTTTTTTTTGTTTGGCTACTTCCTTTCTGAAGTTTAACTTTGTGCTGACTGTGAGTAAATTTATATTATTCAAACAAATATATGCATCATGATTAATTATTGCCTTTACATTAGCTTTTAATGAAATCACTAATTATTTTAAATTCTATGAGAACAAAGCAGAATCTGCAGTATAGTTATAAGGAAAGAGCAGGTTATCTTAAAAGACTGATTTAAATATCTTATTCTTTTGAAAATTAATTGTAACATCTTTTAATCTAGTCAGTTTATATACATAGCATGTCCCATTGAAAGCTGTATGTAGCATTATCTCAGAATTAATACATATTTTTGTAGCATCCCAGCATTATGTGTGCATATTATGAGTTACGACATGAAATATAACTATTTCATACTTTAAAAACCCATGATGAAACAACATGCTGTCATTAAATTTTGTTTTAAATTAAACAACTGAATTATATGAAATGATTTAAATTGTTTACAGTAATGAAGCCCCATGAGTTGCACAAATATTTCAAGTAATTTGCAAGATTTTTTTGATGGTAGGAAGAGCATTAAAAATAATCTTCGAAGATATCATTAACACATATAATTCATGATGCAGACATGCTACTGCCTTAAAATTTTTGTGATAAATTGTTAAACTATATTGCTATGTAACATATGTATTGATTCAGAGATGGCACTGCAAGCACTTTGAAGAGAGAACCAGACACCTTTTTACTGGGACACTTATAAATGCAGAACTTGAAATGGAACAAATTGAATAATCAATTAATTTGTATTGAATTATAATGAAAAACTGTATGGTATGATATACAAAAATTACAATAGAAATATGAGTTTACAGATCTAAATTAACATATTTTATGTAATCAAATTTTTTAAGTGAAAACTAAGATTGCATTTCAGCAATTGAAACTCTTAATTGATTGATCATTTGCAGATATTGGAGTCAGCAAACTCAGTTAAATTAACATTAGATGAATAGCATAAAATAATATTAATATATATACTATTTTTAAAAGTTAATCAAAGGAATTTCTTATTTTTTGAATAGAGTATTAAATTTGCTAGACTTGAGGAAGTAATCTTATTTGTAACATTCAAACTGCTTTTCACCAGCAAGCTTCATTGAAATTAATTTGTTATTTTTATTATTTTATTTAGCATTTATATTGCTAGATTTTATGCTAGGAAGTCTAAAAGATAAGTTTTAATTCTCAGGACACTATGGAAAGAGAATCTATGAAGATTATTAAATAATTAAGATACATTTGGATATTTACGGATAGTTAACTATGATAGTTAGTTAGTTGGAGATGGGTGAGTGATTCTGGAATTTGAGTATAACCAATAAATTACATATGAAGTACAGAAATAATAGATAACTTGTAAAAACAAAACAGTTCTATGTATCATAAAATATATCAGTAAGAACTAATATTATATTAATAATTGTTTAAAATTATATGAATAGACAAAAGAGAAATGGCATTAATGTTTGTTATATTAATGTTCTCAAAAACATTTAAAAAAAGGGATTATGCAGCACTAAGAATTTGTAATTAGAATGTCTTCTACAATCTTAACTAAGTTATATTTTAATTTATGGTAGCTTTTTATTCATAGTCTTAAGATAATGAGAAATCTAGTAATGAAAAAAAACCTGATCGAGCCAAACCAGCTGAAGAAAACTTTAACACCAATAAGAAAAATTTAAAAAACTGTCCTAGTAAAAATAGTGTATATAAAATAATTGAATAATTCATTGTTTGGGAGGTCATAGCATGTTAAATACGAAAAGTGACAGATTTAGCTGATTTAAAGATATCATTTCAGAAAAGAAAGTGGTTATCTCACCAAAATTCTCTAATATTAAGATTAATGTTTGAAAATAAAAAACACTAATGAGTTAAAACTGGTATTGAAAACCTCCCAGCTTACTAATAAAAAAGTATATCTCCTATTAGTAGCAAAATATCAATTTGATTAAGACAAAATGACTTACTATGTTATACAGTATCTGGAAGGATTTGTTATAGCTTTCATTTACAATCCAATTGATGTTAATTGTAAACTTCGATTCTAACAAGAAAAAAAAAACATCGGATCATTAATTACTATTAGTGTGGAGATACAAGAAATTAATAAATTGCTAGTGAAATTAGCTAAGTTATTGACTATTCAGAAAAACATAGTATAACACCTCCCATTTGGAACATGCAGTAATAATTAAAATTTCTAAATTAATCATATTTATTCACTATTATTTATTATATTTTCATATTAATTTCATTCAAATCTGAATCATGTTCAAAATCTATTAATACTTGATACCGATTTGTAAGTTCTAATTTAAATTCATTAGAATGTTTCTGAAGATTAGGAATATTAACTATAAATATTGTTTTTCTTAATAATTTTTGTTTCTCTAGTTTTGCATTAACACGTATCTTACATCTTACTAATCGATGATCACTTTCTGTGTTAAATTTATTAAGAATATTACAATCTTGAAATATGTATTTTCTGTTAGTCAAAATATAATCCAATTCTGCTGTACCTTCATTTGGATGCTTCCATGTCCATTTCCTTTTAACATTTTTCTCAAAAAAAATAACTGATACACTTTTAAAAACTGCAACAAAGATAGCAGGTAGAAAAAAGCAGCAATTGACCAATAAAATTTTTACTGAGACTAGAGAATTTATGAAGAAAAGAAGGAATATGAAGATATACAAAAATGATGCATTAAAAAGGATTGAATATCTCAAATTTTGTAAAATGGTGCAGAAAAGAGTTGAAATGATATAAGAAAGTATAACTGTGAACTAGCAAGGAAAGCTGTAGAAGAAAATAAAAGTCTCAAGAATGTAAAGCAACATTTTGGTATTGGTAGGAAATTTATATCTGCAATAAGAAAAAAAGATGGAATTATTACTAAAAAGAGAGATGACATCATGAAATTGGTAGAAGACTTTTATCAAGAATTATATAGTAATAAAGAGCAAGTACCTCCTATATCTATTACATCTTCCGAATTGCCCAGAATTTTAAACGAAGAAGTGAGACATGCAATTAAATGTATGAAGAAAGGAAAGGCTCCAGGTAATGATGGAATTATAATTGATATATTAAAAGAAGCAGCTGAAGAAATATAATTTTTTTTAGCAAAGTTATATACTAAATGTCTAAATGATAAAGATGTACCAGATGATTGGAAGAATGCAGTAATAATATTAATATTTAAAAAAGGTGATAAAGAAGATATTAGAAATTACAGACCTATCAGCCTTTTATCAGTTTTATACAAAATTTTTACCAAGATAATTACAACTCGTCTACAGAGAACATTGAATTTCCACCAACCAAGAGAACAAGCTGGATTTAAAAATGGTTTTAATACAGTAGATCATATCCAGGTATTGAGAGAAGTTATAGAAAGTACAAATGAATATGAGTTGCCATTATGTTTTGGATTTGTAGATTATGAAAAGGCATTTGATTCTATAAACATTTCTTCAGTGATTAAAACATTGGATCATCAAGGTATAGATCAAGGATATTGTCATATTTTAAAGAATATTTATAAAAATGCAACAGCAACAATTAGATTACATAATGATACTGGGAAAGTCAACATTGGGAAGGGTGTAAGACAAGGTGACTTTTTGTGAATTAAAATGGGAAACTAAAGGAGTGAAAGTAAATGGAGATTATTTAAGTCATTTAGATTTTGCTGATGATGTAGTTGTTTTTGCAAATAATGCTTCAGAGCTTCAGGAAATGTTGCAGGAGTTATCAGATGAAAGTAGGACTAAAGATAAATGCTAAAAAGACTAAAGTAATGTTCAATAGATTTTCTCAAAATATGAAAATAAAGGTTGATTATGATGAGTTAGAAGAAGTTAACAGCTACAAATACCTTGGTCAGATTATTAATACAGATGGAAACATAATGAATGAAAATTAATCATAGAATTAAACTTGGTTGGAGTGCTTTTGGTAGAAATAACTTAATACTAGAATGAAATATGCCTATGTATTTGAAAAGGAACGTTTTTAACAAGTGTGTTTTACCAGTTCTTACTTATGGATCTGAGATTTGGACATTTAATAGAAGAGCAATATGGAGACTTCAGACCACTCAAAGAAGTATGGAGAGATGTATGTTGGATGTAACAAGAAGAGATCGAAAACTCAATATATGGGTAAGAGAACAAACAGGTGTTACTGACCTCATTGAAAAAATTTAAAAGATTGAAGTGGAGTTGAGCTGGACATATTGCTAGAAGAGATGATAATAGATGGACAATTGAAATCTTAAACTGGATTCCGAGAGATTGTAAAAGACCCAGAAAGAGACCACATGTGAGATGGATGGATGAAATAAGAAAGTGTGCAAGGGTGATGTGGAGAAGAGAAGCTAAAGATTGGAGAAGATGGATTGAACTTGGAGAGACCTTCATCCTGCAGTGGATTGATAATGGATGATGGTGATGATGATGATGATTTATTATATCAGAACATTTTCTGCAATATAATATTTAAAAAGGTAACTTGAGGTAGTGACTCAGCCAAACTTAAGTCAACTAAGTTGTCTCATGATCTATCATATACAATCCTATCTAATATTAAAATCTGTAAATAACATTCTTAAGCTAAATCTTCATAAACGAGAATGATAATGGAGATTTTATAATCAACTACTTGCTTGAAATTAATTTTAATAACTCAAGCTTTTTTACATATGTAAATCCTTGTTTAAATAAACTCTATTGCTTTGTCAATAAATAAATCTGAAATAATGTTTATTGTTTTTATGTCAATGATATTGATCTAACCTTTGACAAATTTATAATATTTTTATTGAATATATTCTTTTAAATTTTTCTTACTCTCCAAACATTAGAATCCTTGTCACTGAATTTTATAATAGTACATAAAGCATCTAAATTAATTATGGTTATTCATATATTATTGATTATACTAGATCATTTTTGGTGAAGGATTTTATAACAGTAGAATATCATTAAAATTATAATTTTATATGGCAAAATCACTTATAGAGGTTTTAAATAACATCATATGATCACCATTTCTTATGTTTGCTCATAACTGTTATTAAAACAGGCAAAACTCTCCATACAGTAGTGCCACTCCATGCAAGCCAGAGTAATCAGTCGATGCCAGAAGGCTTGTGCTTAAAATCCCTATCTAGTGCCTACTCATCCAATATCCCCAGACTAGTTTCTCGCTTGTGACTTTCGTCAGTGACTAGCCTTGGATCTTAGAGTACTGCACTCAGATTGTAGGATCTAATGCAACCCTCCAGCAGCCATCTTTTATCTCTACTTAACTACAAAACTATGAGAATAGAATTTGAAAACACAATAATATTTTCAATCCAAACTCTTTAGCTTATATAGTAATATAGGTCTGAACTCAGTTCAGTACCCATACATTTTGATGTCTTTGGTTCTTTAATAACCATAGCCACCATTATCCTATTAGGCAGGATTGGTATTAAACTACTAAATATCACATGATCACCATTTCTTATGCTTGCTCATAACTGTTATTAAAACAGACAAAACTTTCCATACAGTAGTGGTTTTGTATTTAAGTAGAGATAAAAGGTGGCTGCTGGAGGGTTGCATTAGATCCTAAGATCTAGGTGCAGTGCTCTCAAATCCAAGGCTCCTCACCGACGAAAGCCACGAGCTAGGAACTAGTCTGGGGATATTGGATGAGTAGGCACTATATAAGGATTTTATGCAGCCTTCTGGCATCCATTGATTACTCTGGCTTGCACTGAGTGACACTACTGTATGGAGAGTTTTGCCTGGTTTTATAATAGTTATGAGCAAGCATAAGAAATGGTAATCATGTGATGTTTAGTGGTTTAATACCAATCCTGCCTAATAGGATAGTGGTGGCTATGGTTATTAAAGAACCAAAGACACCAAAATGTATGGGTACTGAACTGAGTTCAGATCTATATGACTATATAAGCTAATGAGCTTGGATTGAAAATATTATTGTGTTTTCAATTTTATTCTCATAGTTTTGTTGTTAAGTAGAGATAAAAGGTGGCTGCTGGAGGCTTGAATTAGATCCTAAGATTTAGGTGCACTCCTCACTAGAAACTAGTCTGGGGATATTGGATGAATAGGCACTTGATAGGGATTTTATGCATAAACCTTCTGGCATTCATTGATTACTCTGGCTTGCAGTGAGTGGCATTACTGTATGGAGAGTTTTGCCTGTTTTAATAGGTTTTAAATAAAAAAAATATATTTTACATGTTGAATTCAATCTTTTAGTTTATGGATATGTAGTTCTCACACAGAATCTCTTAATATGTTGGATGCAATTAGTTAAATATCATTTGGATAATGAATAAAAGTGTTTTTTTTTTTTTTTCTGGTGAATTGAACTTGATGTAATTACATATTTGTAAGCATGGTTTATGATTTCTCATATTTTCAAACCTAATGTTTTTACAAAGTTTTCATTACGTTTCATTTTTCCAGTTTATTAAATCCACAAACTGAAAATCCACCAGAAATTTAGAAAGGTCATTCACTTCAAATGCCAAAAATAATCTGGGATCCTTTTTCTTAATCTAAAATAAAGATTTAAGGATTTAGTTACAGGAGCAATCAAGGATAACAGATTAGAATAAAAATCTTGGATTAATCCTCATAGATGAATTAATGCATTTTACATTGGAAAAAATGTTTTAAGCAAAAAATTAGTGTAATTTAAAAGAATGCTGATGATTTTCTATCATATAATATGATCATTTTTTATACAGGTAATCAAATTCTAAAATAGTTACAAGTTTTTGTCAGGCCAGTCAAAAATGTTGAATGGATTTTGCCAATAACATAATCTTTTACTCTATTGTGATAATATCATGCTTTAGCAAATTGTATTCTCTTTTGATAAATAAATATTACAGTCCATCATTGCTTATGTTAAACAAAATTTTAATATGTGAAATATGTGCACTATTTGGAATTAGAATTCTATCAATTAGTCTTTTATTCACCGAGTCTATAAAAAAAGATCTTGGAAACAATCTTTCTAAATTAAATTTTTGGACCATGATAAATCTGGTTTCCATTACATTAATGATATATTCAAATATTAAAAAAACAAACAAATATTTTTAGAGATTTTACTTTGATATTTTCAATTGTTAATATTAATTGTATGTTGAATAAATGGCATAATTTTGATTAGAAACTGTATGGTTTCTCTTTTTAATCAAACCTGAACAACACTTTCCATAATCCAAAACCTTAGACTTAATTTACTAAATTTTAGTACTTTTATCTAAACCTTGATTTCTATGCATATTTTTTCTCTTCACAATTTTATTTTTAGTATAATTATTCTACCATTCTTTATTGTTTTTTAAAATTTAGTTTTAAAAGAACTATAATCTGTAAAGAACTATTTAAAAAATTAATGGAGTCATGAAAAAATCGCAAATCGATTTTAAATTTATTCAATTGAACCTCCAAAGGACCTGTTTCTTTTTTCTGGATTTAATTTTTATTTTGTCATCAACTTGATCAAGAATGAAGTTCAGAATCTTTCTTTTTAATCACAATTCTTAACTGAGATTTCTATACAGCAACTTGTGGACATACATGTTCTTATTAAAAAAATAAAATAAATTGTTTAATAAGACCTTGGAATTATGTGTTCATTATACAATCAAACACAATCATCTATAGTAATAATAAATCTAGTAAAATTCCCATATATCAGAGGGAATAGGTAAATATGATATCAGAAAGTATTTGTTAAGAAAAATTTCAGGATTTATGAATTAATTATTCTTCCAGTGAGAGCATGATATGCATTTTTTGGAACATGATAAATATCTTTTGCATCTCCATTATCATCTGACCTGGAATCCTTAGCTAATCTTTCTTTGTTTTATATTATTTTGACAAAAAAAACAACAACAACCAGCCAACAGATAATGAATTAAGAAAATTCATGAACCTTATCTAAAATATGCAAGCTTTTAACAAAAGTTGGTTTAGGTAGCAGTTATTTATATTTTATTTTTGTTATATTTTATTTTATTAGATAGCAGTTATTTTTGTGTATTTGTATGTTATCTTCCATTAGAAGATCTTGTGTTTTGAAACATTGAGAACCAATATTCGTTAAGTTGGACAAAAGTACAAAAATTGATGAATTAATATGTATAGATATTGCTTTTTTTTTTTTAATGAATTCTACATCATTAAATACAATAGTACTTGCTTAAGTTCTTTTATGATTAGCTATTCTTCCTCTAAAGTAATACTTAATGGTACTTTTTATATAATAGCATTATTTATTTTTTCTGCTCTTTAAACAACATTGATAGTGATAATAATTTTTTAATAGATTATTAAAAGTTATTTGTCTCACTATTGTGATTTTCGTAAATAATCTAAATCTCAAATTAATATCAGCTATTTTATGTTTTGATCTTAACAAAGAACTTAGGAGGAGAACAATGTCTAAAAACTAATATTTTTTCCCATTATTTTTAATATAAGAAACAAAAATATAGTCTCTTTGCTGAGAGTGCACGAAATAATCCATAAAACTCTCCATGAAGAACTTCTTGGCTTTTTTGATTTTTGTCTTTTTCTTTTGAAAAATATTAGTTGCCATGTTGTCTATCTTTTCGATATTTTCAGAAACATATTTATTAACTTTTATTTATTTTTTGTACAGTAAACTTGATAACAGTGTTAAAGTCATTAAATTCTATTGTTTTAAAAATATTTTCACAAAATTAATAAATTTACTATCTCTCATTACAAGGAAAACTGTCTATAAACACCATCAAATAACTAGATAGTTTTCACTTGTAAATTATCGTTAAAGTTAGCCTTGCTGATTTAGTGCATCATATTATATTTGAAATCACAAATTTATTTTTAAGTTATCTAAAAATAAGCTTTATGGTAATCAGAAATACTTTTATTATTTTTTAGTATTCTTTAAAAAAATTTTGAGATAGAGATTCCAACCATTCAGAAAGAGCATGTTCAAAATTAAACTAATTGAATATATATATGTTTGCTAAATATTTTCATGATAACAGTTATCAAATGGTTTTATTTTTTTAGGTGTGTGTGTGTGTGTGGGCGGGGTTCCATGCAGAAGGTCATTCCTTAATGAAAAAATATTAGTAGTTGGATTGTCTTAAAAAGAATATATATTATTATTATGACTGCATAGTATCCAAGATTGTTTGATATTTCATTAGGATTACAGTTATTTTCTTCAAAGCAACAGTTTGTAAAAAATAATTGCTATTATATGTTGCCTTAGAAAATAATTGGATTTCTTTTCTCACTATTCATTACACATAGTGGCTTTACTTGATAACTTTTGTTATCAGTTTTGCTTGAATTTTATACTATTTTATTTAAATATATGTATGATTTATATATTGCTTTATTATCATTTTTTTTTATTTGTATTTTATTATAGTCTATCTCAAATTGCCCTTATGATTGAATATTTTTCAATATTTCTTTTCTTTGTATAATGTGATTCAGAACTCATTTTTTCAAATAGTAATTCAATCAGTATCTCCCTTACAAAATCAAAGACCAATTTTTTTTTCGATTATAAGTAATTTAACAATATTGGCATCTTGCTCAAAGTAGAATAAACAAAAATTATCAAAAAATGCAACTATATAATACTATTACTGGGAGGATTGGTATGATGACACTAATTTATCAATATTTGGTGTCATTTTTGTCATCAGCAGTCTTAAGTCACCACATTGCACTATTAACATTTTTTTTTTATTGTCAAGAGATTAGTAACTACACCAAATCCCCTTATCAGTTAAAAATTTTGATGAGGAATGCAATGAAGAACTTCTTCGCTGCGGCCATTAAGCTGGATATAATATTGAGATTTGCTTTTGGAGCCAAAATTTTTCATGGCATTTTTTAATTTCGATTTCAGTTCTTCATTTATTGATAATTCTATCAACTCCTACTGCAGCAATAATTCTGTTGCATATTGATTTGAGGAGGATTCTAGAACCCAATCTGGAATAGCTTTATGAGGATGTTCTGAAATCAATTCATGAAATCTTCTTTAAGTGCTTCCAAAGGCTGGTTGTATACCAGAATGTTGCCATCATTTGTTACCATTGAGGCAAGTAAAATTTTCTTCAACCTACATTTTGCTTGTACATGGTAAATTTTGACATGCACAAATAGTCACCTTTGCTTTGATAAAATTTACATCATCTCCTTGCAGCTGTAGATTTGTTTCATTAAATTTATTAAACAAGTCTGTCAAATAACCCATAACATTCTTAAACTTGATTAAATTCTTTCTTAAAAAATCATCTCTGTTTTTAAAAAACTATAAAACTGAGTCGAAGAACTAAAAAAAATCGATGAACTTCTATGTGCAATAGTAATTGACTGAAATCTTCATCGTTTTCAGCACAAAATTTTCCAAACAATCTACATTGAAAGCATTAGTTCTTATCTTGTTAACTATTGTGAATGCACACTATAGAGAGCAAGGAAGGGAATCATTCGGGTTTTTTACCACCAAATGTTGTCAATGAATACAATGTACAGTGACTACATTTGGCATTGCCTTTTTCAAATATGAAATAAAGCCACAGTAATATCGAACCATCACTGGAGCACCACCAGTAGCAACTGATATTATATTTTTCAAAGAAATACCTTTTTCTCTAAAATAGCATTTCATTACATAAAATATAGACTTTCTTTTTGTGTCCATTTTTAATTATCTTGTGAATAATAGTTCTTGGCAATTTTTTTCATCTTTTATGAAGTAAATGCATGCTAGAAGTAATAAAGCCTTGTTGTTTAGTAAGGTTGATTCGTTGAGTTGCAAAAAAACTGGATAATCTTCAAGAACTCATGTAGCGAACTCTTCAAATCCTGGTCCATTTTATTGATTCGTCTCTGCACTATTATTGCTTGATGGGATTTTTTTGATAATACCAGATGCTGACTAGTGCAATGCACATAACTTTTTACAGCCAGTAATATTCGCCGATGTCACTGACGACATATTGTAACAGTCAAAACACGTGTATCTCGCTAACATATTGCAGAATTCGACCACCACACAGAACAGCAGCACCATCGAGTAGCGAAGCCACCGGTAATACTGAGTTCGAACATAGTTTATCGGTTCCACAATACAATCTACGGAATAACGCCTCTGATGCGACATAAGTAAACACTTCTTTAGGCACGGTGGTCAGGGAGATGCACGAGATTCATGGGTTTTGTTTCCGAGTTGGCCAACAATCAAACGAATATTAATTAATATATATAATCGAGGAAATGTCTATAATGGGCATCGAATAAATGAAAACTTAACTACAGACGTATATTTAGAATTATTTATTTACGTATTTAATAAAAGAAAACATTATTAATGTGATTAATCATATTTTAAATTCAAAGTCTCAACAGCTAATTGATAATATTATATATATAAAAATACATTTATTTATATGGAGCATTTATTTATATGAAGGCGTAATCTAGCTACCTAGGGTTCTCGAGTGAGTATTTCTAATGCGTGCTGTAAGGAATTTATACTTTGCACTGCAAGAGTCATCAGTAACGGCGGACATACATTTATTTAATAAAATATTTGTTTTTCGACAAAGGGCAAACATTTATTTGAGAGTATATGACGAAGATAATGCCGAGGCGGAGTGATCGAGAGAATAATAAACTAAATAAAAGAACATGTGGTACGCTTTAGAAGGGCGATGTAAAATGGCAGCGCTGAAACTGCAATGCCGTGGATAAGTTATAAGGGTTTCGGGTTGGTCTCTGCCGTGACCCGAAGAGGTAAGGTGTCACATGAGCATAACCAGGGACAAGCGGTCCGTGTCGCAATTTGCCAGCTGGCTGCGTGACGGTCGTCAAGCCCTACGGGAACATTATCATGTCCGCTTGTGTAGGACGACTGGGTTTAATTCAACCCTAGAGAATCCGGAGTATTCACGGCGTGGAATGAGCCATCGGGGCTTCAAAACGTAACACATGTATAATATCTAAAAGATTGTGGTAATATTTAACTAGATTTCAAACTCGGCCCAACATTATCACCGTTGACTGAAAGAAAATTGGTGACTCTCAAAGAAATGAAATTTACATAATTATTTATTAACATTTAATAATAAAAAAATATCTAAAAAGGGAATTATTACAGCGAGTATGCCAGCTATTACGGAGGAGTAGACCCTGCATTACAATAACTGATTCTTTGAATGCGTGTCGATTTATATGAAATTTAAGTTATTTATAAAAGCAAATATTAATGGTAATTCGACACGCATTCACTGTTCAAGCGATTATGGATTTAGCTTTAAAACTAAGATAATTATGGGAAGGTAATATTTCAATGATAATTATAAATGAAATGTAGATTTAAGAAATACACACCTAAGAAGTGATAGAGGGAGGGTAAGCTAGATTATGCGAGAAATTTACAATTACATGAATTCTCAAATTTTAGTTTCTCAAAATTACAATTTTAACATTTAGAAGTTATACAAATAATAGGAAATGAGCTATAGCTTATTATTACTAGAGTACTCTATAATTTGGAATACACACACAGGTACCTGTTTTATAAGATGTTTTCGTCCATGGGTTTAATAGCAGATTGTTCGTAATTAGAAGTTTTCTTTCTTGTCCTGGGCATGTTGTTTTATTGATTTTTAACAGCAGCGGCTTTCTTGTTTATTTCAGGCAGCAGATCATTTTGGTGTTTTTACGATGGGCAAGGTGAAGCTCGGCATATAGTGGGCCATCTCCCGGTGGAGAATAATTTCGGTGCTTACTCGGTCATACCTTGCAGTATTAATTTATTTAAGATATTTTAGACGCTCCACTCGAGAGCAAAGCTAAAATTCAAGTGTAAGTCTCCAGCAAGTCTAAGATGGCCTCCTTTTTCTTATCTTGATCTTTTAATTTTTCTGTTGAGATATTTTTAGGTTTTATTTATCTTGCCCTCAGGATAATCAATGCTCTGCTGGTTTTAATTAGAAAGAAATTTGCTGTGCTATTGTTTGTTTTTCTTTACATTCGTTAATTACATTCTTTTGGAATTTTGCTATAATTAATTTATTATCTATCACTGACCGATGCTTTTAAATTTTCAAAGACAAAAGGGAAGAAAATTATTTTAACTTTAATTAATTAATGCATCAGATTTTGTTAGAATTATTATTTAACGAAATTTAAACTAAACAACAAATACGAACTTTATAAAATTCAAAATAAATGATTATGATTACACAAAATTTATTTAACTAAAAAGGAATCTAAATTATATTATTTTATCCGTATTTATTGCCTTTAATTTGAGATCGAAATGTGTGCGTGTTTATGCTGAATTCTACATATATTTATACATTTTTAATATTGTTACACACACAATTCGATACCAAAAAGTTTAAATTTGGGTGGGATAGACCGGTCAGTGAGAGACGACAGAAAAAGGTGAAACTTGAGATTCGAATACGAATCTCACTGTTTCAATATCAAGCAAAGTTAGATGTCTTGAATGTTGATTTTTGAGCATGTGAAAGTAGAATAAATCTTTACTTTTTTTTGTCAGGATGGATTTTAGTCAAATGTTCTTTTAATCACAAAGATTTCATGGTTTTATTGAAAAAACTTTTTGACAAATCAAACACATTGGTAGTATCTTGTTTGTAGTAGTGGAATAAAACCATACTTCAAATAGTCAACATTGTATATTCTACATTTTTTCTTTGAATCTGATGTGATTCTATCTGGAAAATAAAACAAATAAGATGATTAATTCCATTATATTTAAAATTTACTTAACAGTTTACTTTATGGAAATATCTTTTACTAATAAAAAAGCTAAAAGACCACATATCAGATGCTTGTAAGTGACAAATAGAAAATTGATTGATATTTAATACAAAAAGTAAAACAACCATTATTAATTAGGACCCCAAAATTGAATCCCAAATCTTTGACAAAGTAAAACTTCTATTGTTAATTGAGCCACATAGATTTGTATAATCATTCAAAGCAAACTCAGTGAGCTATTTTGTGGTGAAACTAATTGAAACAAACATAAATATTATTTTCGGCTGAGAAGCCATTTTCTGTCATACTTGGTATCTACCTCACCTCTTTCTTCCATCAACACAGTCACTTGATAATAATCACAACAACAATAATAATAATAATGATGATGATAATGATAATAATAATAATAATTATTATTATTATTAATCATCATCATCATCATCATCTCCTTGTGATAAAAAATCACGCATGGAGCTTAACAAAAGTACATGTGCAAATAAAATAAAACATTAATATACAATAAAATAATAAATAGAAATAAAAAGTTTTTCATTATCATCAATTATAATCCAGTCCATAATGAATTTTCTCAATGTTTTCCTTGATAGGTCATTAACATTAAATCCAATGTTCTTTATAAAAATGTTATAAAATCTTGGACCAAGATAACATTTCTGATACCTACAATGAGTTTTAAAATATGCTGGTTCAAATAATGAATCAAAATCACTTGATCTAGTCACCATTATTGATGAATTATTTTTATTCATTTCTTTATATTTAATATAATAGCACAAAATATTCACTAAAAATAATTGATGAATAGTTAAAACTCCAGCACACTTATATAATTCAAATCTTGACAAGTCCAAAGGTTTAAACAAAATAATTCTTAATGTAAAATTTTGTAGTGTTTGTAAAGACTTCAAAAAATATGCTGCAGTGCCACCCCATAAAGTTATACCATAACAAAGTCTGCTTAAGAAAATTTGCTTATATATACTTAATAGGATAGATTTATTTAAACAATCTCTTAATCTATAAAAAAGGAAATTAAGTTTTTTTAATTTTACTTGAAGCCAAAAAATATGTTTATCCCAATGTAAATATTCATCCAAAACCAAGCCAAGGTAAGAAATTGTTGAAGTCCTGGTAATTTTCTGACAAGAGGTTTGATTCACATAAGGCAATTGAATTAACAAGTCTTTTGCTGGAATATTTTTAAGAGAATATATTATGTAATTACACTTATTAATATTTAGCAGTAATCTATTATTGTTCATCCATCGTGTAATTTTAAATAAATCTTCATTCACAAGTTTCTCAAGTAAACTATATGAAACTGCTGAAGTAACTAAAGCAGTATCATCTGAAAAACAAAAAATGTTAGAATGAAGAGAAAGATCAAGCAGATCATTAATATAAACAGTAAATAACAATGGACTCAGGACTGAACCTTGAGGAACCCCATATCTAATTATTTCAGACTTGCTCAAGAAATTATTAATTTTAACAAATTGGTTTCTATTACTTAAATAAGATTTAAACCATTCAAGCATAGTACTTCTTATGCCACAATGGTGTAACTTAATTATTAATATATCATGTGGAACACATTCAAATGCTTTCTGCAAATCTAAATAAATGCCTATAGTTTTGTAACCTTTTTCTAAAGATTCAGTGATGACTGAAACATGTTCAGATAAAGCCAGTTCTGTAGATCTTCCTGGCAAAAACCCAAATTGACTATTTGAAAATAAATTATATTTTTGAAAAAAACAAAACAATTCTGTTTTTTACACACATTTCCAAAATTTGAGACAATGTTGATAAAATAGAAATTGGCCTGTACTTTTCCAAACATTCCCTATCTCCACTCTTAAAAATAGGTGTAACAACAGCAGATTTTAAACAATCTGGAAATATACCTGAATCAATAGAAGAATTAAATAAAAAAGATAAAATTGGTAAAAGAATGGAAACATTTTCAATTAATATTTTTACAGAAATACAATCCAAACCAACACATTTCTTATGTCTCATTTTATAAAGAGAATCTAAAATTTCACAATCTTCAATCTCTTTAAAAACAAAAGAATTCATGATAGATTTCTCATATTGAAAAACATGAGAACTACAATTATTTTCAAAACTATTCATTAACAATTCCACACTATGTACAAAATATTGATTGAAATGATCAGCTATTAGTTTTGAATTATTTAAAACATCAATAGATATTTCATTAATCTTTAGTCTAGAAATTTGTGAAAATCCTTCCCTAAAAATAAATTTTTTAACAACAGTCCAAAAGTTGCTTAATTTAGTTGATTTTAAAAAATCAATTTGAGTAGAATAGAAAAACAATTTAGCTTTGACTATATCTTTATTTCTTTATCAAGAACCCTTAGCTGAATTTTAAATTCTTCATTAGCAGGAAACCTTTTGAAAAGCTTGTACAATTTCTTCTTTCTGTTAACTTTTGATATTAACTCATTTGTAATCCAATCATGTCTCTTCAAATCTTTCTTTTTTATATATTTTATAAAAGAACAATAGTCTATAAACTCTTTCATCTTGTCAACAAAAAATGAAAATGCACAATTTAGATCATTCAACTCAAAGATTAAATTCCAATCATATTTAGTAATTAAGGAATGCAAACGATCATGAGATAAAAGTTTAAAACACTTTTTACTATGAGAAAAATTCTTTTTAAAAGTAACAACAATTCCTCTGTGATCTGTAAGACACCAATCCAAAAAATATGTTTTCAAAATAATATTTTCAGGACATCTAGCGAAGATGTGGTCAATAAGTGAAGATGATGAAGATGTAACACGTGTAGGATGAAATAAACATTGAATAAATCCAAAAAGTGACAGCATATTTAAATAATGTTGAGCAGCAACAGAAATTTCACCAGAAATATCAATGTTCAAGTCACCAACAAGAATAATGAATTTATCATTTAATCTAGTAAGTAATTCACTGAGTTCATCATTGAAACTTTCAACTGTATGATTGCAAGACCTATACAGAGCAATAAGTGTTAATTTGTCAGAACCTAAAATAAAATTTAAAACAAGACACTCTGAAGAATCAAAAACTGCATCAATAGAAGTCACACAAAGCACTGATTTATAATAAACTAAAACTCCACCTGACCTATTATTAATCCTAGAATTAATAATTGATGTATATCCCTCTAACTCATACAGTCCTTTTTCACATTCCTTAATCCAGATCTCAGACAAAATTATAATATCAAATGAATAATCAAGTGAATGTAAAAGAATTAACAACTCATCAAAGTGTTTCCTCACACTACAAATATTTATATGAAAAATCTTAAAATTTTTAATAGCCAAATTATCTTCTCCTGTAACAATATTATTAAAAGATAACCCATGTCATAAATTAGACAAATCGGATTCAGAACCAATCCTAATAGCCCTATCCCCTGTATCTTTCTTCAACCAAATTTTTCCATCTTTAATCCAAACAAACCTATACTTATTTTCTTTAGCCATAGTACGAACTTTCCAAAATAATTTCCTATTGTCAGGCAACAAATTTTCATTTAAATATATACGCTTATCAACTGTAGCAATAGGCAAAACATCAGATAGATATAATTTAATTCTTTTACCTTCTAACAAGAATAAATCTCTTACCATTTTACTAACAAAATTAACTTTTATTACAGGCCTAAAACTACCTCCATATTTTAATCTATAAATAGAATTAATATAATTTTTATTGAAGTCAGACAATTCTAATTTTTTAGCTATATTTTCAACAATATTAAATAAATTTTCATCATTAGCATATTCAACACCAACAATTTCAATATTGTTTTCTAATCTCTGCTGCTTTAAATAAAAAATTTCTTTTTGCAAATTGCATAACAAAGAATCTTGTGCTTTTACTTTTTCTTGCATTTCATTAAATTCTCTAATCAATATTTTTATATTATTTTGAATTAATTCAAGTTCTAAAGTAAGTTTAGCAAAAGACTGAGATAAGTAATCAATATTATTCTGTAAAACAGGCAACATATCAAGTTTTCTATTCATCTGCTGAAGTAATTCAAGACTAGAATTATTATCTAAAGAATTAGACAAGGAATCAGAACTAGATCCATCATTTAAAGTCAAATTTAAATTAGTTCCTGCTCTATAATTTTTACACCTCCATAATGCTTTATTTGTAGATGACATATTTTTAAATGTCTTTTCACTTACTGTACTACATTTAAAATGAAAATTCCCATTACAACCCAGACAAGTTATAAAATTTCCACCAAAAGGAAGAGCTAAATGACAAGAATTACATTTATCCATAATAATAATAAAATCTAAAGTTTTAAAACCAAACAAAGAAAAAAAAATTAAACTAATTGAAATTCCAACAGAGATAAAAAGTAAGATAATTAAAAATCTAAAGTAAAGATAAAATAAAATAAAATAAATCAATTAATTAAAAAAAAAAAAATTCCAACAAAGATAAAAAACTAAAATAAAAAAAAAAAAAATCAAAAAGAAAGAAAAAATGGCTACTTAAAAATAAGTTAAAAGAAATCAATAACTAAAAATTGAAATATAAAACCATTAGAAAATAAAATACGTACAAAACAACATCAATAAAATCTCCAAACTCTACTTAATAATAGCATCACAAATAGGAAAAAAAAACTTAACCAAATAAGAATTATAGAATTCAAAAATCAGAGAGACAAATAACACATGTTAACTCTACAAAGTCAGCAGCAATAATCAATAATGATGATGATGATATATTTTAATCTTTTTGGTAATAATTATTTGTGCCAATAATATAAAATACATATGTTATCCTTTTACTGTGATCTCTGTATAGATACTGCACTGAATTTTAGTTTTACAATTTCTCTGAAGGAATATCGAAACAAACTGGTATTTAAAAATTTTTCATTCTATTGTAATGTTCAATGAATCTGTTAGAACATGCAATAGATTAGGTGCTCTATTTATACAATAATCTTGTTAGGACTTGCATGATCCGAAAATGCATGACTTGATCAAACTTGTAAAATGTCATTGTGTACAGGCTAGTCCAAATACATTTAGCTAAGAAATAGGGGTAAGTGTTAGTTCAAATATGCTTTTAGGATTGATTAATAAGACTTTTCAGAATGTTTTTATATGAGTATAGTCCCGATGGCTGTCCTCAACACCCATTTATTATGTCTTGGTTCAGAAATGGCCCTCCTTAGATTTTCTCAGCCCCCACTAATGAGTGATATCACCCCTGTTGGAAAACAAAGGTCTAGTATATGTTAAATTACTTTTAACTGTTTACGTTTTCATTTATTTTGAGTTAAATATATCATTTGCATAATATTATTCTTGAAAGTTATAGACCACATTAATTATTAGAATATTAAATGAATTGAATTTTTATTAAGTTTTTGTCATAAAATAGCCAAATGTTTGATGAATTGCTCAATAGCTGGTGAATCATAATTAAACAAAAATCATGTCAGATTTTCTGTTGAATGATATCCATATTCTCTATTGCTATACGAAGTTATGAGATTTTTTCTTTTTTTGTTGCTATTGTTTTCTTCACTTTTACTAAAGCTTCTTTTCTCTTCATTTTTTCTTTTTATTCTTTGTAATTTAAATGATCAACTTGGTCTTTATATATATATTTATTATGAGGATATGATTAAGAAATAGAAAAACTAATTTAACTGTTTCTTATTTAATGCTTTAAAGATGTTTTATCAGTCAAATTAAATCTAATTATTGCTGAATGTATTATGAATCTTTTTTTTCTAGTCCTCAGTATCAATTTAGTAAGATTTTTAGATAATGTAATATATATCTCAAAAATTATTTTTATTAATATTACATTGTATTATATATTCAGGATGTCCATAAAGTCTGTGTGCAATTTAACAAATTTATAACTTTATTAGTATTTGTGATAGAAAAAAATCTGTAAAAAGTATTAGAAAGCTTAATGTATCTAGTTTTAAGTAAAATTATTTAGTAACCTTCAATACAATATTTTAAAATTTTTTCGAAAGTTTGAAAATTCTTTTTTTTTTTTTCAGAATTATGTGACCCATAGCTTCAACTAAAGAAAAAGTAAACTGTGTCTTTTGATTGGCTGAACTAAAATCTATTGTTGCTGTACAAAGAAAGTTTAGAACTGACTATAGTAAAAAATCATCTCATAAGAACTCTATTGCCAAATGGATGAAAAAATTCAAAGAGGCAGGCTCAATCTACGATAAGCCACGGTCTGGTAGGCCATGTGTCAGTGAAGAAAGTGTAGCATTCATAGAACAATCCTTTTAGGTAAATCCAAGAAAGTCATTAAGACTAGCATCACTAGAGCTGAAACTTTCAAAATCCACTATTCATAAGATTCTGTGAAAAATACTTCACATGAAAGCTTACAAAATTCAATTGCATCACATGTTGTTAGAAGAGGACTATCTTGTATGGCTAACTTTCTGCAATCAGTTCACTGAAAAACTTGACAATGATGATGCATTTGTGAGTAGTCTAATGTTCTCTAATGAAGTAACATTTCACATTAGTGGCAAGGTCAATAGGCATTATTGCTAGATTTGGGGGAACTGAAAACCCAAATAATACTGTTGAACATGAAAGAGACTCTTCATGCTTTGGGGAAAAAATCAAATCATAAGGCCATTCTTTTTTGAAGGTCATGTTCTTAATGGTGACATCTATTTAGATATGCTGCAGAATTACTTTATTCCTCAGCTTGAACAATTAGGACTAAAAGATGATACAGTATTTCATTAAGATGGAGCTCCTTGCCACTTCGCTCTATGTATTAGACAGTTTCTAAATCAGAAATTTCCTAACATGTGTATTGGAAGAGGTGGACCATTCTCTAGGCCTCCATATTCACCAGACTTGATTCCATTAGATTTTTTTTATGGTAACATGTGAAAACAGTAGTGTATGCAACCAAACCTCACTTGTTAGAAGACTAGTTAAAATAACTAATGTGATTTCAGGTATTACTGTAAATCAGTTGGCAAATGTTTTTAGAGAATTACAAAATCGTATTACCCTTTGTAATGATGGTGGTCATGTGGACACTTAATAAAATACAATAAAATAACAAAAAATATATAGATTTTCTTGTTTCCAATACATTCTACATAATTTCTTTATCACAAATATTAACAAAGTTATAAATTTTTAAATTGCACTTGAACTTTATGACCATCCTGTATATAGAAAATTAAATGCTAACAATTGAATTAAAAATTAATATAAATTAAATAATACTTAACTAATATTTAAAATTTCTAGCACAAATAATCGGTTAATAAAATAGCAAAATAACAGCTAATCTTCCGTGTCAAAACGAAACTGACAATTATCTCATCATAATATATATATTTCACCAGATTAAGAACTATATATATATATTGCTTATAATAGTTCTTTGATATATACTTCAATGCAAACAAATTTTCTTAAAAACTTTTATATTTTCCTTACAGTTTCGACTGTCCAGCAGTCTTCATCAGAGTTGAAGACTGCTGGACAGTCGAAACTGTAAGGAAAATAAAGAAGTTTTTAAGAAAATTTGTTTGCATTGAAGTGTATATGAAAGAACTGTTATAAGCAATATATATATATATGAAGATATGCAAATAACGTGAAAGAGAAGAATAAGAGAATATACTTCAGATTAAGAACTCTTTCAAGTGTGACCCTAAAAGATATATTAGACCCAATCAAAACACAGATTTAAATACATGTCATTATTGTGTATTGATTGGGGCTGATATATCTCCAGGGTCACCCGAAAGAGTTTCTAATCTGGATGAATATTGAGACGAGATAGTTATCCTTGTTTTTATCTAATATGAATGACTAGTTGTTATTTTATTTGTTTTATTAATTAATTATTTGTGCTATTCTTTGATTTATTTATGCACATGAACACATTTCTACAAATGTACTGCACATATAAAACAGAATGCACACAGGTAGTAACTTTATAAGAATTTTATTAATATGTTAGCTAGCTTGAACAAATTCTTTTAAATCTAATAATGTTAATATTGTTTTTAAATTTTATTAGATAAGTATGTATATATTTATAATTATTTTTTGATTTAGTGGATGAGTTTGTGTCTATTGCCAAAGAAAAACATGGTTACAATGGTGAACAGGTAATTGACTGTTTTAACTTTATCAAATTTAATCAACTTATTTATTTTACAAAGATAGAAATTGGTTGCATTTACTTAGTTAAGTAGTTATTATTTAGTAATTTGATTATTTTACCATAATAAGTATTAGAAAGGTATAATATAACAATATATAATTGCAGAGTCTCAAAAATATTTTGATTTAAAAAAATATATATATATTTAATAGTTGTTATAATTCTTATTTTATATTAAATAAAATACAATATATATAATTATACTTAATAATTGTTATAACTTATTTTGTATTAATTAAAACAAATTATTGCTAACAAATAAATTGAATTTAGGAATTGTCAAATTTATGAGAAACAACCATGTAATTATTGTAATTAAACAAATAATAATTAAAGCTATCATTTAAATATCTGTAAAAGAAAAGACTTATATAGTACTTTAACACTTTTCATAAATGACTTTTGTAAAGTATGCAAAAATGTAGAATTAAGATTATTGAAGCATCCTTGACTTTTATAGCTTTCAAGTCTTATAAAATATGTAATTTGTTATTAAAAACAAGTAACATTCATATCAAAAGTTCTAATTGGAGGGAGGAGAGAAGGAATGTGTTTTATAATATTTTTATCAAAATAAAAAACAAAATTTTATAGATGTTTATTAATTTATTTTCAAGAAGAATGTGTAAATATTTTAATTTGTTAAATGTTTCCCTAAAAAACATAATTTTATGCTGCATTCATGTTATTTATTAATTTTTTTTCAAAAATGATCTTTGCGGATTTAATAAATGCCTGTAATTATATAATTTTGTCAGCCATATTGAATTTAAAATACACTGCTTTTATTAAACAACAGTTTATGCAGAGAAATGGAAAACTTGCAGAAATCAACATATTACAGTATTTATGATATAAATTCAAATTAAAAATTGATAGAAAAGAATAAGGAATCTTTCTTACAAACAAAATATTAATAATTTATAATATATACTTGCTGACACCCTTAATATAAAAAATTTTAATAAGCAAAATAACATTTCAAACCAGGATTATAAAATCTAATGTCCAATTTAGGGATGTGGTTTTAATAATTTTTATTTTGAGTGATACATAGAGCTTAAAAGTCTGAGGTTTAGTAAAATGGATTTTCATTATCTTAATTTATCTCAATTTACAATTATGGTAATCCAAAATTGAATATAGAAAATAAAACAGTTATTAATTTATTGAACTTACAAATCTTAACTTTTATTTAGAAGGATGTATTTAATTCAACAGAAACTTGTGAAAAATGAAGACATGTTCATAGAATTCAAGTTATCCAGATTCACTTAAATAAATTGTTTAGAACTACTAAGTAAAGTTTAACAAATGAATGCTGTTAATTTTGGTGCATACTTTGAAAAAATTATTTTAAGTTATAGTGCATCTACAACCAATAATTCAAAGATGTGTTATTATGGATTTCTGCATTTTTATAAAAAAAAAAGTAGCTGTTATTATAAGTAAAATTACATCCCTCTTGGAAATTTTATATCTTTTTTTTGGTAGACAAATTCAATTTCATTTAATTTAGAATTAAGTTAATACCATGAATGATTTTAAACATTGAACCAAATTTCTGTTCACACTATTAATAAGAGAAGTGTGCTCCATATATTTCTTGTTTAATTTTCTAAAATCATTGGTTTCAGATAGTTGTTTCTGTAAAAGATTTGAAAGTAGAATTGTTATCGAATTGAATTGTTATAAAAGTAAAAAGAATGAAATGCATTCCATTAGGATCTGAACTGTCTGTGTATGTATATATTGTAATGTAAATAAAGTTTATTAAAATTTTGTATTTTACATACAGACAGTACATTATAATCGTCATCTCTTACTATTATTACCACTGTAGAAAAATTAGCATATATTATGACTATGGTTGGATAATAAAGATAATATATGCAAATAAGCCCATATTATGAAGGCAGAACTGATATATAAAATAACCTGCAACCCTGTAGAGTGTGGGCTAACTATTGATATATATATATACGGAGTAAGGCTAATTAATTTAAGATTAGGGAATCATCATGTATATACATTATAATATCTATAAGCAAGAAACCCAAGTAAAATGGTGATGCATAGATATATGGACTCTATATATTACTCTTTTGTCTGCAAATAATCTATTTTTATGTGATAATTTATTGTAGTCACTTTGAAAAGTACAAAGTGAATTTTACTTATTATTTATATTACCTTTATTGCAAGTAAATGAAGTTGTCTTGTTAAATTATAATTTGCATGTTAGGATTTTTTTAATAAAAGTATAGATGGTATATTTCTAGAAATGCCAATATTCTTATATATAGCAGAATGGTACATGTCGACAGTTTGAATAATAGTATCTGTGAATCAATCACATAGGAATGACTTTATAGAAGATACAAACAAAAGAAGAGGTGTTATATATTATACATTTTTTGCTAAAATATATTTGCTATTGAACCAGAAGTTTCCTTACAAGCCTTTGCCCAAGTGATGTCTCAGTAAAATGAAGACCGTTCACATACTGATTTTCTAAGAAATTTAATAAGTTAGGAAACTTAGTTCCATTAGTTACAATGATTAGAATTTTGATGGTAATTATCAAAAAGCTCACCAAAAGAAAGAAAAAAAAAATAATAATAATTTTTATTAGTCATTCATTAGACTAGAGATTATCCACTTAATTAATATTTCTGTAGTATAATTTTCATTGCACCACACACTCTCGCAAGATAGGGATTGGTTCTTATCCACTTTTAACATCTTGTGGAGGTGCATCAACTTAAACATATGGCCAAAGATATATATCTTTTGCATGTTTTTGGTCATATGTTTGTGATTGCAGCAATCCGCAAGATATTAAAAGCAGATAGAAAACAGTCCCTACCTTTCGTGAGTGTGATTTAGTGAAAATTATACTACAGAAATATTCATTAAGAAAAAATGCCATGTTTCTTTCAGTTTTTTTAAATTTTGGCTTTAACACATTTGGATTTTTCCATTGATAATTAAGATATTATTAATGGTTACATTTCATAAATTAAACTTAATTCAATTATTGACATCATGTGACACGATAAATCATGAGGCAGATAATCTTATGTTGATATTCTCTTCGCAGCAGAGATGAAATAGCCTTGTATGTTAAAGTATGCTGAATAGTTTTAAGATTTATTGGTAAATCTTAGTTTGCAAGTTAACTATCTTTTTGCATATGTTATATTTTACATTAAAAAAACTAGAATTTTGTTGTCTTTGAGATAGTCTCTTTATTTTTAGTAATATAAATTGCACTTCAATGAATTCGTTCATTCTTATCATTTTTTTTAAGAATCATTTTTTTTTCATTAATTATATCTTACAATGTGGCCAGCACTTGTTTTTGACTTCTATTTTATTTCTGTAAACTATACTGTCATTTTTTTTCTTCTTATCATTTTATTAGGAAAATCTCTATAATATATTTTTTAGACCTTTTACTTAAAATCTCTAGCATTTTGAGTTTTATTTATAAATGGTTGTCATTTTTTTATATTTTGCAATTAAAAACATGTTTTAAAGAGCCATAGTTAATATAGATCTCCGTCAGGTCACAATGCTGAGATATTAATAATTGACTTGTGGTTTGTAGTAAAGAGTTGGTCCATTTGCATATAGTATTCCAGAGAGATGGACTTATGATGTGGATTTAAAAAAATATAAATAGCATGTCTAGAACATTTTTTAATTTTGATAAATATTATTCTTTGTTATAAAAATTATGCATATAACAATTCTGCTGATAATTCAAATCTGAATTCACTGATCTACAAAATAATTCTATGAATTGATTACTTAATTTGAATGTTTTAATTGGGATTTGATTTGCAAATAAGAAATGTAAGATTAATACTATCTGATAAACTTTTGAATATGAACCACATATACAAATTATATCTCCCCAATCTGTTTATTTTTTCCTTAAACAGACATGACTCATATCTCTGAAATATCTTATAAAACTGTTTTTAGAATTTTTCATTATGCACCATATTATTTCCAAATTATTTTGGCTTTGCTTTTTTGGAATTTTTTTGGTGCAATAGCTATAATGAGTAATTTTTATGACTCCTATAAACCTATAAGATTATAATTACTTATTTTAAATTAAAATAGCAATTATGCAAGTGGTATCATAATTTAATCTGATAAATAAAATGTATCCAGGAATTCTTTTAGGTTTGTCTCAAGTCATCAATGATTATGGAATTTGTTCAAAGCCACCTGTTTTCAGTCGTTTTATTTGCTATATATATTTAATTTTTTTGAAGAACTTAAATAATTTAAAAAAAGAATCAGTGCCATTGCTTTTGATGATCATTTGAAGGATATAGTTTTTCTTAATATAATTATTGAGTAACACATTTTAGAATTCTTTCATCTTTACAATTTGCATATTTTTTAACTAAATTGTTGGCATGTGAGCTTTATTGGGAACCTTTTACAGGCACATTCATTAAAATTCTTGATTTAATCATAAAATCATTATTTATAAAATGCAAAAGTTCTAAATATTAGTATTGTAGAAAGTATCCCAGCAACATTTCACTGCTAAATTTACAAAAGCCTTGTGTATGAACAAGAATTGAAATCATTAGTGTATTTTTTTTCCCCACACAGCTTTAAATGTAATAAAAGCTGTGGACATTACCTTTATTTAAAATAATAATTTATACTAACCATATAGTGTAATTACTGATTTGTTTCAAAATTATGAGAATTTTATTTGAACTATTTTTAAAATTGATATCTGATTTTTAATCATTGCTAATTATTTTATTCATTTTTAATTTGATTGAAAAATGGATTAATTCAATTTTTGAATTTAATTCTTTTGATTCTGTTTCTCCAATATGGCAGATTAATCATTTTATTAAAATATCTGAGATTGATAATTCTTTAAAGATTTCTAATTCATTAATTTAACCTATAATATATAAATTAGAAGTGTATTATGAAATTTTTTATTGGATTGCTTAAACTGGATATATATATATTGTACCAGTCCATACTCCCTGCGGAATTCTTTTCCTAATCTTGCACTGAGCATGAAGTGACCAAGATTCAACAGGTAAAGAAATGGATATCAATCTAGCCGAATGTCTGTATTCATGTATATTGGTACTTCCAGTTAAATTGATAGAAAGAGTGGATTGACAGGACTCTTCCAGTTAAAAACACCCTTTAGTTGATATCTTATTTGAATGCCCGAATATTTAGAACAATGGCAAGTACACACCTTTGAAAAATCTATTTACAAAATAGACTTTTGCGCGCCACTTCTAGAAAAGAATCAAAAAAATGAATTTTTCACCCTCCTAGAAGGATGTGCAATACCATATGTTCAGCGGAGCATAAGAATAAGATTTAACACCCCGGTAGAGCGATATCCCTTTGTGGCTAGCTCAGTCACTCTACAATCTAGGGTCTTCAAATGGGTAAGTTAAATGATTATTACCGGTACGTGGTTGATAAGGAAAGAATACATTTTGATCAATATAAATAATAATATGAAAACGAAACAAGTTTAATATTATGATTAAATATTTATTTAATCCCAAATACCCACCACCGTTTCATACTAATGATAATATAATAAAAAAATACTAAATAATTAATTATCCCAAACCATATATATTCGAGGCGTTGAAATAGATAAAATACAATTTTAAATAAGAAAAATAATAAATCCCTAAAGTTATTTACAATGTTTATAAGTAATGGAAGTGGTCTGAGCTCCTTTTACCCAATAGAAATAAATTTTACTTTGTGTGATTTGATATACAGATATGAGATTTTCGGTCATACAGGCATGCGCTTTTACTCAGTGCTTTAAAACCCTTTTATTGATAGCAATAATAATAATAATAATAAAAACTATGCATACGTATATTTGCATTATGAGATATTTCAATAATTTCGTATTTTTCAACAAGTCAACAAGGTTGCATTGGCTCAGATACTATATCGTACTCACCATAAGGTACTGTATCTATTTCCCTCTTGCTATAGATAAATTCCTGTACATGTATATACGCGCAGCACAATTATACACTTACTATTACTTTAAATATAAAGTTATTAGAGTACTTGCTTACAGGGAATCTATAATAGATCAATCCCTTCTTGCACGCATCATAAGGTGCAGCAGTGACAAAAAAAAATAACTTAAAAAGGATATACGGTTAAATACATTTTTAGATATTCAGCATGAGATATCGTATTTACCGAATATTATAAGCGTATGTACGCATATACATACATGTATATCCATATATGACGAATTCCAGGAGTAACAACAAGAGGAAAATGAATAGCAACAAAAAAAAAAAAAAGAATCTCATTGCAATCTTTGTTGAAAATACTAGAATTTGAAATAGAAAAATTGACTCAAAGGATTTAAGTAAAAGCTTTATCATTTATGCCCGTAATAACCGTAAATTCATATACATATGCGAGAGACTCTCTCTTTTTTAAATGATTAATAATAATAACAAAAAATAATATATCTAATCGGAAATATCAAAGTTAATTATTTCAATATTAATAAATATCTTAAAATAAACTTATATCTGCGTCTTCATTCTTCTCCTCTGGGCTCTTGAGTGGGCTTCAAGTTAACTGGCTGTGTGGTGAAGATTTCATCCATTTAGCAAGGCGGCATTTGTCATCATCATGGGCGGCTGGAATTGGCGTGGTCACATCTTGGCGGCTTGGGACAGAGAAAGGGCGGTGCACCGGCTAGTTGTCTACCCCATGGTCATTTTGCTGGAATCTCTAGTATATTGCTTCATATCTTCTTTTTTTATATATCTAATAATAATTAGGATTATTAATAAATTTTCATAAGCTGTCTCCAATGGTTACTCGAATCCACAAAGACAAGAGTTCTTAAAAGAACTGTATAATGGATTTGTTCTTAAGAATGTCACTAATAGTCCTATTCGTAAATGAATCTCTAAGTAGCTGGTTGCTTGGAGAATTCTGGAGCCACAAAAAAGAATGACTTGCCCAGAATGGCTGCCAAAGAAAGAATGAATCCCACAGCACTATCAATCCCACTAATAAGAACCAATTCAGATATCCCTCTGAGAAGAATGAATCAGCCAATCCTTTTAATTTAGCTTATCACTTAGATTGCAAACATTCCTTTATATTTTTCCGATTAAATTCTACATTTTAAGTTTGACATCCATCTTGAATAACCCAGACCACTTGCTTACAAAATCAATTCAAAAGAATTTTTTTTAAAGAGATAACAGTTTAATTATAGCATTATCAAACCTTTTGCTTTTGATCAGATTTTTGCAAAAGCAATTAACATTACTTGCTTATGGAATAAAATTACAATCTTTAGAAAAGTAATTAAAAAAATATACAAGTATGTTGGAAAATAAAAAAAAACAAATACATATAATGACATATCATAAAAAATATACAAAAAGGAAAAACAAAAATAAAAAAATACATGAGTTTATTATACGTGTACAATATTTAAATTTGTGTGTGTGGGTATTCTACTGCTCAGACCGAACCTCCATTATTAATCTAGCACATTTTTATATTTGTTGTGCTTAATACAGACTTTGTGCAAGGCCATTTGATAATGCCTGGCACAATACCCCCCTCTCCAATGAGACTTTTAAATGGATATGACCATTTAAAGTCTTAAGTTCTTATTTACATAGATATTAAGTATATGTTTACTAGTTATATTTTTACTAATTTTTGTATTTTTCTTTTGAAACTCTACAAAGCACGATGTCCAACGGTGACAATGTGACACTTCATCCCCCATAACATCGATATACTAAGCCAAAACTGCATCAGCATCCCAATCACCAGGGTCAGAGATAAAAGAAGACAAACAGATGGGCAACATGAAGATATCTATCCTTTCTAGAACTCTGTGGCCAGCCAAGCAAAGTCGAACGAAACACGAAAAATACTAACAGAATAATGTATCAAACTTCGCGGGTGCATCCATGCTCAATAACTATTGGAGGCTGACAGGATATTTTGCAACCACAGACGAAGGGCTTTGAGTAAGAGTTGAAGTTAATGCTCCTCTGCTTTCTATACGAGACTTACGAGTACGTTTGCATTACCCCAACTGAGTCCCAGAGAATATTTTCTCTGCTAAAAGAATTGCTCGCATTTTTGCGTGGTGAAGTGTTCCTTCACCTGAAGCCACAGAGACTCCAGATCACACAGACATCTCCAGCCAACCCCTGCACATCCCCCATCTCCAGAGCCCGAGTTCAAAAAATGCCAATACGAATCAACCCATACACACCATGCCTGAGAGACAAAAATTCACAAGAAACCTATAAATATCTAACTACAAAGACTCTTAAGTTATGTGATCTGATTAATTCTCATCTTTACTACACCCTGGCCTTGGTGAGGGTGGTCTGAACTGTTTTTCTTTCCAATATTTCTTTCTTTGATTGTAACCATTGTTTTCTGTTTGGTGAGTGCGCCTTTCTATGCTGTTATTTCTCGGTATGGCCTTTCTATGCCAATGATTTTGTTTTTGCCTATCTTTGTTCCCTTGTGTCTCTCTTTGGGTCATGTCTACTGCACTTAATACTTCCGCCATTTGTTGCACTGTATTCATATTTGCGGTAAGTAACATTTGTTCAATCCCAAGTGGCAGATTACGACAGATTATTCTGACAATTTGCCCCTCTGATATGTGACATGCGTTTAATGTCCGAAGTGTTGCCACTTGTCTCCTGAAAAATTGCAAGTAATTTTCGCCATTATTCTCATTATGTTTTTCCTGCATGGCTTGGTATAGAATCATCTCTTGATGCTGTTCATTCCAAAAACTTTTTAATAATTCCTTTTTATATTCTTCAAATGTTACTGGATAGTGGAACAAGGATTCCCACCATGCTTGAGCATCGCCATGGAGATGACTGCAGGCGATTGCCAGTTTACTAAAGTCATTGATTTGGTTTACCTGGAAATATTTTTCCAAGCTTTTAATGTGCTCCATAGGAGCTTCACCTGTTTGTCCTTCAAATATTTTTATTTTTAGGAATTGGTTTATATTGCACAGGTAAGGTTGTCCCTTTTCTTTTTCATGCATCTCATTTTTAATGCTATGATCTTCGGTTATTTCAGCATCCTCTCCTTTTTTCTTGACTTGATCCTGAACATATTCATGCTCTGCTTCAGTCATCTGCTGACTCATTTCTGTTTTTTCCAGCCTATTGCTGTTGCCTTGTTCCAGATTATTTCCGTTTTTCATGCTTTGAAATCTTGTTTCGATTTCATTTTCTAGTTCACGTTTGACATCATCTATTCTTTGATTTATATATGTTGTATTTTCTGATAGTTGTTGCCTCAATTCATTTATTTCCTGTGGTATTCTGGCTATTTCTTGTTTTATAGTCCATAAAATTTCTTCCATCATGGTCCACCTGCGTTCGTTTTCCGCTTCAAGTTTTTTGCTTCTTTGTTGATCATTTTCTTTTTGCTCACAGTGAGTCTTTTCCTCTGGTTCTTCGTTAACCGAGGTGTTTGTATCACTTATTGGCTGTTGATCCATTTTTCTTGATTTGGATCTTGTCCACATTAAAAGCACAGTATAAATATTCTTTATTTAGGAGTTACGGAATACCTATATCTATTTATATTTGGTATATATAGTTTTTAGTTACTGATCAGTTAAATACAGAATCGGTAATAGCGGATATTTTAAAATTATTTCTTAACTATTTGTCTTATTTTTAAATACGCAGTACACCGCGCACCTAACTCTACCTTATTCCACTCGCCAATTATTTGTTTTTTCTATGCCCTGTTCCAGTTATTGTGCCCATTTTACCTATGTCTATTTAATTCGATTTATCGCCCAAAACAGAAACTCAAGTTTAACATACGAAACTTTACTTCGTTACGCTGTTATCCAACACTCTATTTTATTTTACTTCCTTTTTTCTTTTTTTTTTTTAAAAAAAAAAATCTTCCAGTTTAAGTTATTTTAAATCATTTACGAAATTTTAATTCGTAAGCCAGTATTTAACACTGTTTTATTTTACTTTTTTACAAACAGAAAGACCAACAGATTTAACTATAAGTTATGTTAAAATTTAACGCTATAATAACTTATTACTTTTATTTGTAAAACCTCCGACCATTTATATACGCATATATACAGCGTGTGACCTACTCCCCCACTCATTCGTTTAATAATTTTTATATATACTTTATTACTATTTTAATTGCATATGTTGACGACAGTTTTTTACTCAGTTTAAACGGCAACTTTACTTATCCAATAAAATGAAAATGTTAGCGACTCGGTTTAAAGTGAAAATTGTTAAGCAATTATTAAGATAAAGGAATCTGTACTCTATATAACAAAATATCAACTGTCAATATATTACATGTATACTTACTTAAAATAACTTTTTTTTCTATTTTACTTATACAGTATATTTATAGAATACAGTGTGAACATTTGATTTATTGCTAACAATTTGAATCATAAATATATATTAAATATCTGTCGCAACAAAGAATAACACTATCATTTTGGATCTGCAGATTACTGAGTAAAATATTTTAAATTATTTAAGAATAACTTTCAAAACAAATATATAGCAAACTAAGCGTGTTCATTTGTATGGCCTATTAATTACACTATATATCTAAAAAGAAAAAACAACTAACGATCGAATTTTATATAACTTCTTTTATGTATATATAGTCAACATTTAATTTAGTTTTTACTTACACCTACATTAAGTTTATATATACATACGGCACGTAATATATTTTTACCGTAATTTTCACATTTATATAATTTAACTTGTTCTTTCCTTAATCGTACCATTTTTACATTTAAACCATGTGTGGCGCCAGTTTTACTGTACCAGTCCATACTCCCTGCGGAATTCTTTTCCTAATCTTGCACTGAGCATGAAGTGACCAAGATTCAACAGGTAAAGAAATGGATATCAATCTAGCCGATTGTCTGTACTCATGTATATTGGTACTTCCAGCTAAATTGATAGAAAGAGTGGATTGACAGGACTCTTCCAGTTAAAAACACCCTTTAGTTGATATCTTATTTGAATGCCCGAATATTTAGAACAATGGCAAGTACACACCTTTGAAAAATCTATTTACAAAATAGACTTTTGCGCGCCACTTCTAGAAAAGAATCAAAAAAATGAATTTTTCACCCTCCTAGAAGGATGTGCAATACCATATGTTCAGCGGAGCATAAGAATAAGATTTAACACCCCGGTAGAGCGATATCCCTTTGTGGCTAGCTCAGTCACTCTACAATCTAGGGTCTTCAAATGGGTAAGTTAAATGATTATTACCGGTACGTGGTTGATAAGGAAAGAATACATTTTGATCAATATAAATAATAATATGAAAACGAAACAAGTTTAATATTATGATTAAATATTTATTTAATCCCAAATACCCACCACCGTTTCATACTAATGATGATATAATAACAAAATACTAAATAATTAATTATCCCAAACCATATATATTCGAGGCGTTGAAATAGATAAAATACAATTTTAAATAAGAAAAATAATAAATCCCTAAAGCTATTTACAATGTTTATAAGTAATGGAAGTGGTCTGAGCTCCTTTTACCCAATAGAAATAAATTTTACTTTGTGTGATTTGATATACAGATATGAGATTTTCGGTCATACAGGCATGCGCTTTTACTCAGTGCTTTAAAACCCTTTTATTGATAGCAATAATAATAATAAAAACTATGCATACGTATATTTGCATTATGAGATATTTCAATAATTTCGTATTTTTCAACAAGTCAACAAGGTTGCATTGGCTCAGATACTATATCGTACTCACCATAAGGTACTGTATCTATTTCCCTCTTGCTATAGATAAATTCCTGTACATGTATATACGCGCAGCACAATTATACACTTACTATTACTTTAAATATAAAGTTATTAGAGTACTTGCTTACAGGGAATCTATAATAGATCAATCCCTTCTTGCACGCATCATAAGGTGCAGCAGTGACAAAAAAAAATAACTTAAAAAGGATATACGGTTAAATACATTTTTAGATATTCAGCATGAGATATCGTATTTACCGAATATTATAAGCGTATGTACGCATATACATACATGTATATCCATATATGATGAATTCCAGGAGTAACAACAAGAGGAAAATGAATAGCAACAAAAAAAAAAAGAATCTCATTGCAATCTTTGTTGAAAATACTAGAATTTGAAATAGAAAAATTGACTCAAAGGATTTAAGTAAAAGCTTTATCATTTATGCCCGTAATAACCACAAATTCATATACATATGCGAGAGACTCTCTCTTCTCTTTTTTAAATGATTAATAATAATAACAAAAAAATAATATATCTAATCGGAAATATCAAAGTTAATTATTTCAATATTAATAAATATCTTAAAATAAACTTATATCTGCGTCTTCATTCTTCTCCTCTGGGCTCTTGAGTGGGCTTCAAGTTAACTGGCTGTGTGGTGAAGATTTCATCCATTTAGCAAGGCGGCATTTGTCATCATCATGGGCGGCTGGAATTGGCGTGGTCACATCTTGGCGGCTTGGGACAGAGAAAGGGCGGTGCACCGGCTAGTTGTCTACCCCACGGTCATTTTGCTGGAATCTCTAGTATATTGCTTCATATCTTCTTTTTTTATATATCTAATAATAATTAGGATTATTAATAAATTTTCATAAGCTGTCTCCAATGGTTACTCGAATCCACAAAGACAAGAGTTCTTAAAAGAACTGTATAATGGATTTGTTCTTAAGAATGTCACTAATAGTCCTATTCGTAAATGAATCTCTAAGTAGCTGGTTGCTTGGAGAATTCTGGAGCCACAAAAAGAATGACTTGCCCAGAATGGCTGCCAAAGAAAGAATGAATCCCACAGCACTATCAATCCCACTAATAAGAACCAATTCAGATATCCCTCTGAGAAGAATGAATCAGCCAATCCTTTTAATTTAGCTTATCACTTAGATTGCAAACATTCCTTTATATTTTTCCGATTAAATTCTACATTTTAAGTTTGACATCCATCTTGAATAACCCAGACCACTTGCTTACAAAATCAATTCAAAAGAATTTTTTTTAAAGAGATAACAGTTTAATTATAGCATTATCAAACCTTTTGCTTTTGATCAGATTTTTGCAAAAGCAATTAACATTACTTGCTTATGGAATAAAATTACAATCTTTAGAAAAGTAATTAAAAAAAATATACAAGTATGTTGGAAAATAAAAAAAAAAAAATACATATAATGACATATCATAAAAAATATACAAAAAGGAAAAACAAAAATAAAAAAATACATGAGTTTATTATACGTGTACAATATTTAAATTTGTGTGTGTGGGTATTCTACTGCTCAGACCGAACCTCCATTATTAATCTAGCACATTTTTATATTTGTTGTGCTTAATACAGACTTTGTTCAAGGCCATTTGATAATGCCTGACACAATATATATATATATATATAATGTTGAATTAAATATTTCCATGGATTGTTATAATAAAAATAGAAAGGAGGAGATAATATTTATATAAACAGAGATAACTTAGTTTTTGATGTTGCCAAGTAATTATCAATTATTATTAATTGACAATCCCTGAGGCTAAACAAGTTTCTCATTAATCTGTAATAACTATTGTTAGAGTTTTTTGTCAAAGTAAAGGGAGGTCCTCTTTTACTTTAAACATTAGTTCTTAAATGGATTTAAATCTAGAAAGCTATTTTTTATAGGTGTGAGAATGTAAAAGAATATGAACAAGATGGACCACAGGCTAATATGGAAATTAATGTTATTCCAAGCATCATTGTCAATGAGCATGAGTAAAAATCAGCATTGGAAATAAGTAAGTATGATATGAGATAAACATAGCATCACCAGCATTAATCACTAATCAAGAATCAACAGTTATTCTTTGTGACTGAATTTCAAAGAAATACATTATAAATTTTAGCTTAATCATTATTTAGCCAATGATAAACTTAGGATATATCATAAAAGCAATGCTAAAAATAACTATAACAATAAACATGTTACAAAAATGCTGGATCATTATATCAATGCTGATCATCATCAATGCTCTTGCATATTATGAGTATAATGGCCATCAGTAAAATAATCAAATCTGTAAAGTGAAGTATGTGGACTTTAAGATGATCTTTACTTTTTCTCCATTCAAATAATTCTACCGAGAAGCATCTGGATATACACACATTACTCTTTTTGTATTTTCATATTGGACTATTTTCATAATCTAATATGTGTGTTGAATGTCTTTAGAAAAGTTTAATTTTATTTAAATATTCCATATGCATTCAACTGTTAGTAATATCATAGCAAACAAGTTAGTATATGCACTAACTGTTAGTAATATCACAGCAAACAGATTAATATATGCACCAACTATTAGTAATTTCACAGCAAACAGGTTAGTACGAGAAGCATCTGGATATACAGACACTACTCTTTTTCTATTTTCATATTGGACTATTTCCATAATCTAATATGTGTGTTGAATGTCTTTAGAAAAGTTTAATTTTATTTAAATATTCCAAATGCATTCAACTGTTAGTAATATCATAGCAAACAAGTTAGTATATGCACTAACTGTTAGTAATATCACAGCAAGCAGATTAATATATGCACCAACTATTATTAATTTCACAGCAAACAGGTTAGTATATGCAGCAACTGTTAGTATTATCACAGCAAACAGGTTAGTATATGCACAACGTTTCGAGAGGTATTTTTCTCCCCTCTTCTTCAGGTGTTGCTGGCCTGACCAGTGACAGTACTAGCATGGGATTTGAACCTGGGTCCTTAGATTCTTGATTATTGAATTTTAAGGTAACGCTCTAACCAACTGAGCTATCAAGAATCTAAGGACCCAGGTTATGCTAGTACTGTTACTGATCAGGCCAGCAACACCTGAAGAAGAGGGGAGAAAAATACCTCTTGAAACGTTGTGCATATACTAACCTGTTTGTTGTGATATTACTAATAGTTGGTGCATATATTAATACCTGTTTGCTGTGATATTACTAACAGTTGAATGCATTTGTAATATTTAAATAAAATTAAACTTTTCTAAAGACATTCAACACACATATTAGAAAATGGAAATAGTCCAGTATAAAAATACAGCTAGAACACCATCATCACAAACCTTCAGGAAAACACTACTCTTATTGTTTGAATTAGGTTTTGGGGTCACAAGGACTTTAAAGATATGAACAAGAGATAATATACATGCTTAATTCATTTTATTATTAATTAATTTTACTGCGATAATCTACACATCCTTAAAACCTAACTTTATGATGAAGTCAGTATCACAAACTGGTAAATCACAAAACAGATAGGCAAAAGAATAAAGACATCAACAAAAAATAATTTCAGAACCTCTTATTTTCTTTTAAACAATTATTTAATAAAGTTAACTAATAAATAAGAGAAATGAAAAAATGTAAAAAATAATAATGTGACAAACCCAAAATTTTACATATTAATCAACCCTATATATGATTTCCTATAACCCATATAATTATTATTTTCTTAGGACTTTTTTTCAAAACAACTCGTGTAATCTAAACGTGTTTTTTCCCTTTACAATAGTAACTTAAGCTTTTCTCATAATTAATAATATTTCTATAATGTAATTTTCATTACACCACTCTCACTGAAAGGTAGGGGATGGTTTTCTATTCACTTTAAATACCTTGTGGAGGGATGCAGTCATCAATATGTGACTAAAGACGTGAAAAAGAACTATGATTCCCAAGATGCATATTTCGTGCTGAATCAGCACTCATAGGTTAGTCCAGACCACAATCTCTTACACATATCTTTATCATTGTTCGCTATATATAGATAGTTAAAATGACTGTAGTTTATTTGATAAGTGTGAAATGTGCAGCTCTCACAACTTCACTTGATGAAAGTATATTAATACATTTTATTAGTCACTCAGTAGGCTAGAGATTATCCAATAATAAATAATATTTCTGTAATGTAATTTTTATTACACCACTTATATAAGGTTAGGCAATGGTTTATATCCACTTTTAACATCTTGTGGAGGGATGTAATCATAAACATATTACTAAAGAGAATACATTTTGTGCTGAACCAGCACTCATCAGTTGGGTCAGGCCACAATCTCTTACACATATCTATCATTGTTCAGTATATATATATATAGAAAATGAGTACAGTTTATTTGATAAGGTTAAATTGTACAGCCCTTATAACTTTGATACAAATCATGTTGGGGATCATAGATCTTTTTCATGTCTTTAGTCATATGTTTATGATTACATCCCTTCACAAGATGTTAAAAGAGGATGCAAACTATTTCTTAGTTTGCTTGAAAGTGGTGTAATGAAAATTAGACTACAGAAATATTATTTATTATTGGATAATCTCTAGTCTAATGAGTGACTTTTAAACTTTTCTCCTCTTTTTCTTTTGAAAATAGGTATATCTCACATACTTAATCTAATGGAAAAACATCTCTTCAATATAACAATTTAAAAAAATGATAGATATTATCTAATTTTTATTTTCATATAAAATGATATTTATAAATATAAATGTGAATACATCAAAAATACCTGATTACCATTAATTTTTTTTTGTTCTTCTTGTAAATCTGGTTTCAATTTAATAAACATTTTTATTTCATTTTACCACAGGTTTTTAATTTAGTAATTATTTTCATTAAAAGTTAGATTTTCTTGCTGTGGTTCAAGGTTTCAGTTTGACCGTTTTCATTTCAGTTTTTCAATTATTTTTTCTTCTTTTGTAGCTCTAGGTTTCAGCTTAACAATTATTTTCATTTCTAATTAAGTCTGGCTGAGACAGTCATGATTTTGTATTTATCAATACATTGGACTAATTGAAAATTACTGTCAAGAATAATTTCCTACTCCTGGATTTTTTTTAGTGAAATTGATTACATAATTAGACCAGTAATTGCTTAGTTTTTAGCAAAAGTTAGCACATGAATTCTTGTAAATTCTATATTATATTGCTTTGTAAATATTGTTTTTCAAATAACTAAGAGATCAGTTTAGCAATAGACTTCTAATGGGTTTTTGATTGTTCACCTCATCATTACTGAATTTCCACTATCATTTGTTTTTTAGAAGACAATCCTGATATCAATCTTCCACCCAATCACATGATTTAGAAATGACAGCATTAAGCTTGTCTAATCGATTTTTTTTTTTTATCAAAAGGTCTCTTCTTCAAAAAATCTACTTATATACTAATTTGGAAGCGGTCCTTTAGAGATAAATCCCAATACCATGTTGTTGTTGTTTTTTTTAATTACTTGAAAACAAATTCTATTTATATATTAACTTGGAAAACACACTTCATTTTTTTTTTCAAAGATAAAGATCCTAATCTCTTAATTAATTGATAAACAGCTTTTAAGATTTTAATTCCTTCTTTTCCTTTGTTTTTCAAAATAAATAAATAAATGAAACTATATAAGAGAGAAAAAAAATCAATAAAAAGTAGACTTCAAATTTTTCCTATGATCATTTCATGTATGTAAACCTTTTACTATGTTTAATAAATATAAACTAATGGATTTCCTATTTATCAACTAGTTTATTCTGAAACTAATATGAGAAGAAAAAATTCTTCTGAATATATATTATGTGTAGAAAAAAATTATTTAAATGTATAATTCATTATTATTTCTATCTCATTTATTATGTTTTCTTTAATAGTAAATTTATTTATTTATTTATTTTTACTAATTTCAGAACACTTAGCTATGTTTTATTTTTGCTTCATCCCTTTAGACAATATGGACAAAAATATTTGCATTCATAATTTTGGCAAAGTTTCAACTGATAGCAAATGTAATTCGTAATAACTAGTCAAAAGTTTGAAATGTATCTGTAGTTAAAATAAAACTGAATTCAGTAAAATATATAATAAGTAATCTAATGTCAGATCTATATAACTGTTACGTTTTCATTAGCAAGTTCATTCACCGCAATAATTATATAATTTTTTTTTAATTGCCAAAAGAACCTGCAAAGATTTTTAAATGAGTAAATCTTAGGCTGATATATAAATAATAGGTTGGAGGCTAATTCAAATTATATACATGTTTACTAGTTGAATGTTTAAATACAAATTATGTATAATATATACATATATTTTATTAGCAAATTTGATAACTGTTAGGTATAATAAATTAGCCCTAGGCTTACAAAAATAATAATTGCTGTATGACCCACAATTTCACTTGCTTAGAGTCTTTTTGGCAACTTTTAATTGGGATCATAGCTCTTAGTCACTTTTTTGAGTACTCTAAATTATTCTTAATTGAAAACTCAACCAATCATTTTTTTGTATATTTGGAATATAATGTTCATCTGTCTTTTATATTCATAGGAATAATTAAACAAACAAGTTGATAGAATTCAAAATTCTTAGGATGTTTTTAAATTTCAGGATATTAGTTTGAATTATATAAAAGAGTTAAAGATTGTGACTGGACTGTGAGTATAATCTTGCTTTTCACTGAAATCGCTAATAGATAGAAATTATTGTGGAAGTGTGGGTTTAGCACTATCATCTACTTTCCATTGATTACTCAATATGCCTGCTGGAAATTAACTGTAGATTTAAAAAAGTATTAATTTCAAGCTTGTAATTTTTTAATTACTGCTCTTTTATTAAAACCAAATGAAATCAACTTATAGATAAATTTCTATTTTTATACTAAAGTTAATATTAATTTTTTTAAGGAAGAGGAATTCTAAAATACTTATAGTTTATAGAGGAATAATTCTTAAGTTTTCCAATTTTGATAAGATTGATCAAAATATATGTACATATGAAATAATAAGAAGTTCGCTAAGCACAATGACACTTCAGATGACAGGAATTGTTTGAAATTTACCTTTATTATCAAAGTTAAGTCTAAAATTAGTTTTCATAACTGTTATATTTTAAATATTTAAGATTTTCTCTGGATTAAATATTGAGGCTTCTCTATAAGTAATTTATTTGTATCAATTCAATTTGAAAATAAATAATGATCTTAAAAAAGAGATTACACCAAAATTTTATTTAATATATACTAATTAAATTTTTTTAAATGTCTTTATAATGTTTTTATATTAATATGTACTTAAATTCTAAGGTTTTTTTTTTTTTATATGTTTAACCGGTACTTATGTATTAGACCTGCTAACCCTTTTCACATTCATATCAATCTGCTGATAACATTCTAATCTTGTGATGTGGCAAATAACATGTACACTTGGACATTGTATAAATTTAAAATGGTAAATTCATCAAAATGGACCATGTGTACAAGATATTTTCACAAAATTTACAAAGTTATTGGCAGTCTGAATACATATGTGAAGAAAAATCAAATAATAATGATGATTAATATTGGGGAAAGAGAAGATGTAGAATTTTTATTGGGAGATATTAAGTGTGGTGAATAGATATAGTTATTTGGGAATTATTTTAAGTAATCAGAAAAATTATTTGGATGAATGGGAGAAAAAATTGATAAATGAAGCAAAGAAAAGAAAGGGATTGATAAAGAAATTAACAGTGTTTTCATATAATAAATATGATGTAGTTAGAATTATATGGAAAGGAATTTCAGTAGCAGGGTTAACATATGGTAATGATGCATTATATGTTAGTAAAGAGGTATTAAATTATTTAGAAAAAGTTCAAAGGGAAGTAGGAAGACATGCATTGGATGTAGATGTATGGACAGCAAGGGAGGCAATTCAAGGAGAAATGGGATGGTCAAGTTTTCATATGAGAGATGCAAAAAGTAAAATGAAAATGTTTGGTAGATTGCAGTTTATGTATAATAAAAGAATAGCCAAAATAGTATTTAATTGGGTTATGAGTAAAGGGCAGGTAACAAGATGGGTGAGAAAGGTAATGTGGTATGCAAAAGATTTGGATAAAGAATTTATATCAGTATATTTGTATAAAAGATGGGATGATTGTGTTAAGAGGATTGTTGAGTGTTGTAGTAGTATGGAATGGGATAAAAGAATAGATTTATTAATAAAGAATAGGGAATTAGAGAGATGGAGAAATATTATAGAGAGTAAAAAGTCAGACATATATAGAAATAAACAGAATATTAGGTGCAAGTTAATATATGATAATAGTTAGGAAAGTAGTTTATTGTTTAAGTCTCGAACGGGATCTTTAGCTACAAGAGAATATACATGTAAATGGAAAAATATGGGTGATTTATTTTGTAAATTATGTAAGGAAGGAATAGAAAATATTAGGCATTTGTTAATTGAATGTAAATGTTTGAAAACAGAAAGGGTACATATAATGAAGTTATGGAAGAATAAATATGAAAAAAGTGATTATACAGAAAGTGAATTTTTGGTTTTTATGCTGGGTTTGGGAAAAGATAAGGGGGAATTAGATATTAGGGCTATAGAGTTGACAAAGTTTATGTTGTGAAAATGGGATGGAGCAGAATATGGGAAAACTTAGAGTGGGGAATGGAAAATTAAGTGGTTAACAGGTTTATTTGGGCATAATTGCTTAGATATTCTTGACTTGGTTTAAGGAGAAGCCATAATACATCACATCAGTAATTGTATCAGACTAAATATTAATTTCTAACAATGCTAAAAATATGAATTTCACACAAAAATAAATATGAAAAAGCACATTTTTAACATACTAAAAATATGAATTTAGCACAAAAATAAATCTGAAAAAGTTTTATGCAATTCCCAAATGTTACTTTAAATACGGACAAAGCAACCACTAAATTACAAAATATGCAAAATATACACATACGGTACTTATTGTGTAATATATAACAGGAATTATCATGATGAAACAATCGATTCGTCTGTTCTACTTTATTTTAAATAGATACAATTTTGTTTCAAAATGGAGATTAAAAGTAAACTTTTTTATTTTCCCCAAAATGGAGCTTGTACAATATAATGCCTGTACGGGATCTTCACCAGAAATGTTAATATATAATAAATGTATTTTTTTCAAATCCATAAAAACAATTTAAATTACTACACTTTTATTATTTCTTCAATGTGGTGGACTAATTTTTTTGATGTTTTCCAGTATAATTCATACGAAAATGGTTTGTAACAGGCAACTGGTAATTCAGCAGTTTTATACGCTTTCCACAATCCAGATAAATTATCGATTCCTCTTCCACATTTTGTTTGATGGCTTCCATCAGAATTGTCACTGTTCTACCATGAATTCTCATGATGAAATATTCGTCGGTCTCCCTGTTCTGGAAGAATTCATCTAGTTTGGTTTTTTTCTTTTTGTACAAAAGGCTCTTGTCAATTCTAACAATTATGTTAAGGCCTCCAATTTTACGTTTTACTCTGCTAAACCAAGCTCTCTATGGATGTTAATTTGTGAGCCAGCTATAAATAAATCGGATCCTCATCAAAAACGGAATTCTGCAACCCTCCCACCACGTTCCCTTATGAAGGCCTATTTTATTATTACATCCTTGAATGTTACAATGCTATTGCTTGTTCAAAGTGTGGATGTACTCAACAGCATTGATCTCGGTATTGGTAACTCCAAATGTTCAACATTTTGTACTGTTCAAAAAAAGAAAAAAATTGTAGTATTAATCAGAAAATTGGAAAAAAATTTGCTCTGAAGTAAAAATACTTTGAGAAGAACTTGTCTGAACAAAATCTGGATAATAAATGAAAGTAAATTAATCACGTTATTGGACAGAGATCGGATGAGATCACAAGGTTTATTTGACTTGTGTGAAAAGGCGTAACATCTACGTTGCAGGACTAATACATAAGTATTGTTCAATCTTATATATTGTGGACTTGAGGACAAAACTATCAAATTTCTGTTTTAATGAAATTAGATATGAAGTCATTAGCTATTTGATAGTATTGTAAAAAAAAACCCCATTAAGTTAAGCTTTCTTGATCATTTTTAATAAAATCAATAAGTATTTCACTATGTTCTTTACAAATATGATCCATTAATATATTTAACAATTAAAAAAATTAACAAATTGTTTAATACTTTTTCTTTTCAAGTCTTGATTTTTTTAATTTTATGAACCATTTTTTATTGCTTTTTCTTCCAACATTTCAACCATATTATATAGTCATTGTCAAAGATTGATTAGTCCTATTAAAATATATATACAAATATGTTTGCAAAGAATTTCCAAGAACAACATAATTAAAAATATTTTTATTAACATAAATTACAATTTTTTTATAACATGTTTCTTGCTTATTTTTCTTTGTGTCTACATCCTTTTATATTTAAAATTTTTCTTCTTTAATTTATATTTCGATGTAAAATACCCTTCAATTATACCAGGAATTTCTAGCACTTTTTATTCAAAACTGGTTTTCTCATTTTTATATATAAACTTTCTTTAATTAATCTTTCTTCGTGAGATCTTATATTTTGCAACTCTTTTTTCCAGAATTTAAATGCTGTTTCAATTTAGTTTTCAATTTATTTTTTATTGTTCCTATATATAAAACGTTTTTGTTATCTCTTTTACATTCTAAACAATTTATAACATAAATGCTATTAAACAAGCAAAACTCTCCATTCACTACTGCCACCCTATGCCAACCAGAGTAATCAAGGGATGCCAAAAGGCTCATGCATAAAATCCCATCTAGTGCCTGCTCATCCAATATCCCCAGACTAGTTTCTGGCTTGTGGCCTTCGTCAGTGAGGAGCCTTGGATCTGAAAGCACTGCACCTAGATCTTAGGATCTAATGCAACCCTCCAGCAGCCACCTTTTATCTCTACTTAACTACAAAACTATGAGAATGAAATTGATAACAATAATATTTTCAACCTAAGCTCAATAGCTTATATAGTCATATGGGTCTGAACTCAGTTCAGCACTCATATATTTTGATGACTTTGGCTCTTTAACAATCATAGCCACTATTATCCTATTAGGCAGGATTGGTGTTAAACCACCAAATATCACATGATCACCATCTCTTATGCTAGCACATAACTGTTATGAAACAGGCAAAACTCTTCATATAATAGTGCCACCCTGTGCCAACCAGAGTAATCAATGGATGCCAGAAGGCTTGTGCATAAAATCTCCATCTAGTGCCTACTTGGTGCAGTCCTCTCAGATCCAAGGCTCCTCACAGACGAAGGCCACAAGCCAGAAACTAGTTTGGGGATATCGGATGAGTCGGCACTAGATGGGGATTTTATGTACAAGCTTTCTGGCATCCATTGATTACTCTGGTTGGCATAGGATGGCACTACTGTGTGGAGAGTTTTGCCTGTTTAATGACAGTTATGTGCTAGCATAAGAGATGATGATCATGTGATGTTTAGTGGTTTAATAAATGCTATTCATATTTTAGAATCCTTATTGTTTTTTTTAACATTTATTAATTTATTTAAGTTTATCTTTTTATATATTGGTTCAATTACAAATTTATCATTATACTTTCTGTTTATTTCCTTTATTTTACTTATCTTATAAAATATACTTTTTGATAATCTAAAACTAGTATAAATTTCTGTATTTTTGTAGTTATCTTTCTTATATATTCTTCTTTTTATTGGATTAATAACCATTTAAATTTTCTAAGATAAAGAATATAAGAATACAGATATTTATACTCGCATTAAATTATCGAAAAATACATTTTATAAGATAAATAAAATAAGAAAGGATATAAACAGGAAATATAATGCTAAATTTGTAATTAAACCAGTATATAAAAATGAGATAAATTTAGATAAAAATTAGTAAATGTTAAAAAAAAAAAAGGATTAGAAAAGATGAAATATATTTATGTTGTAAATTGCTTAGATTGTAAGAGAGATAATAAAAGTTTCATATATAGAAACAACAAATTGAAAACTAGATTGAAACAACATTAATGGATGGAGATTCTAATATATACTTTTATATGAAGCAATTTAATCATTTAAAGTTTCAAATAAAGTATTAATTCTTATAAAAACAATGTGTATATATAATTTGTTATAATAGTTCATGTAATGAAAATGCGTTTTTAAAGATGAAGTTTACATATAAAAACAAGAAAACCAGATATTATGAATCTGGTATAATTATAGAAGTGTAATTATAATAATTGAAAGGTATTTTACATAAAAATGCAAATTAAAAAAACATTTTAAAAATATAAAGGGATATGGACACATAGAAAATTATGCAAGGAGTAAGGTAAAAAAAAATTGTTAATTTATGTTAATATATTTTTTATTTTGTTGTTTTTGGAAATACTTTATAGACACATATTTGTATATAAATAAATATTTTATAAAAATAATCAATCCTTGATAATGACCATATAATATGCTTGAAACACTGGAGGAAAACTTATTAGATTAATGATACTGGTATGAAGAACTGAACTATTTGTCTTTCTTACAATTTTTTTTTAAAGTTAATGACTTAAAAATTTATTTCAGGAATCTGACAGGAATGTCCACAAGGTATTTATCAAATGAGTAAATCATCATAACAAAACAACTAGATATTTTAAGTACTTAGATTTATAAGTAACTCTGTTTTACATTAAATTGTTTCTTATCTCAATATTTTTACATTTCATTTCAATTTTATATAATTTATCAAAGATCAAAAATTATCTACTATCAAAACTAATTATACATTTTTTTTACTGGATTTAATTTTAGAAGTGTATAAATAATTCAAGAAAGCTTATTTTCTGAAAGCTATATTCATTAGAACATACTTTAGTTTCATAATCTTTGGGCTCAATATTGTTGATCATTTAGATTTTGGAAATATTATCTTTATTTGAAATTAAAATTAATATGCAAGTAATTTTTGTAAATATTAATTTTTCGTAATGTTTAGGTTGTGGTGAAGGGGATGTTTTTATATTTAATTATTGGTTGTGAATGTAGAAATTTAAAGAAATAATTAAAATTGAATGTTTATACCATTTTAATTGCTAAGCTTTGGAAATATACTAGACTCAAGTTCTAAATTTTTCATTAAATAGCCTATTATTATTATTATACTTAAATAAGCTTATTAAAGAAAACAGTAGCTATACTTTACAGGCATTGTTTTTTATTATTCTTAGGCCCTTGGCATGCTTTTTTGGCATAAGCATAACCTGGACAAGGCATTGGCAGATCTGGCCAACTTCACTCCGTTCCCAGATGAGTGGACTGTGGAGGACAAAGTGCTGTTTGAGCAAGCGTTCAGCTTCCATGGCAAAAGCTTTCATCGGATCAGGCAGATGGTAAAGTTCATTATTAAATTTTTAATTTAATTATTTGTATACCTTTATAAAATTATGTACTTTCTATTATTAGATTTTAATGTTATTAGATTAGTTGATATATATAAATCAGATGCTCAGATTTTTTTGTGAATTTTTGTCATCGTAGCACTCAGAATAAATTTTTGCTCCAAGCTTTTGGAAAAACCAGTGTTTCATTGCCACAGCAAACAATTATTTTTTTGAAAGATACATTTATATTATACTTGTAATGTATTTTTTTTGGAAATTCTGTTTAATCCATGTTTTTTTTTTAAAAAAATATGTTTTACAACTTTTCTAACAAAAAAAAAAAAAGTTTCTAAGAATTACAATATTTCAGGTGAAAGAGTTGTATTTGTATAAGTGAAGTTAACAATTATTAGTTGGTAAGCTAGTACTAAATTTATATATATGGAAAAGTTGTTTTTTTTTTTTACATAAATTTTTAATATATAAATAAATAATAAGAGCTTTCTTATCATTATAGATGTAAATTGTATTACTGTGGTTAGTTGAAAATAAATTTTAAATGCCAAATACAAATTACTTGAAAGTTAGTGCTATTTTAACTAACCACCTTCTTATGTTAATGATTACTGTAAACTTGTTCATAAACACTTTATTGTACATTGGTAATTTGGATTTAAAAGTAAAAATAGTTTTTGTGTAAATAAATTGTATCTTCATATAAATGTAATTTATTCACTATACTTTAAACACTTTTTAACAAAAATCTTTTATTGTATATACAATAAAAGGTTTTTGCTAAAAAGTGTAAATTTAAAGTACAGTGAGTATAATATAACAATTCATCAATTGTTAAAACAGAGTTTCTTTAATATAAATAAAATAAAATAAATTAATAACTAAATAATTATTGCCAAACGCTTTCAACTCTTACGAGTCCTTATCAAGATAGTTTAAAAAATTCTATTTTCTCTTAGACAATGAATTCAACATTTCATTGTATTGGCCAGGAACAACTAATTGGAAAGCTAGTTAATTTTGAATTCCTAACATAAGATGAATTTTGTATAAGATATGATTCTTTAATCTTGCGTTTTTTATCATGTTGAATACATAGCCTAGGAGAAAATAGAATTTTTTACACTGCCTTGATAAGGACTCGTAAGAGTTGAAAACACTTGACAATAATTATTTAGTTATTAATTTATTTTATTTTATTTATATTAAAGAAACTCTGTTTTAACAATTGATGAATTGTTATATTATATTTATAATTATATATTAACAGAAGTATTATTTATTTAAAGTACAGTGAATAAATTGCATTTATATAAGATATTAAACAAAATAAAGGAAGTGGTGAATTTACTAATATTTCTAAATTGTAACTTCTTTTTTTTTTTTTTTAAAAAAATAAACTTTCACTAAAAATGAGAAAATATAACACTGATTCATATTTTTATTGCAATAGTCTTCAATTATATAAATATTTTTAAAATTTTGATTAGTGTTTTTTTTTTGCTAGAAAAGCAAAAATTTTGCTCATACATAGTGTACATATAGGACTAACTTTATTAAGGTGGTCTATTTTAGTAATTGAGAAATAGAAACTTTGTTAAATTAGAGATAATAAGCATTTAGATTTCCTATAATCAATTTTGGATAACTATATCTTTTGTTGCATGAAAAAAAAATTGTAATCTCAATGATTCTCATTTAAAGATCTAACTTATTATAAGTAGCTTCTTTTTATCTTTTTATTAGATTCTTAAAACAATAAATGGTTTGTGTATGAACATCAATTCCATGAATTCAAATATCTGTGTGTAGGATTTCTAACTAAAGTTTCTTTTTTATTTGTTACTGTAAGTCTGCTACATTGAAGTAATGAGGAAATTTTCAAACGTATTTGATCAGAATGCTATTTTGATCAGCTGTGAATACTAAAGCAATGGAATAATTTGTCAAGATATTCTGATGGATGCATTTTGAGATTGTATTTTACAAGATACTTATGGTAACTATCATTGTAAGACATTATGTTAGTCAAATTTACTGTTTGGTGAATTCAACTATAACATTTATTTCAGGCAAATGTATTGATAATAATTTACTCTGAAGAGGTATTAGTGTTTATCTAAAGTTTATATGTAGAAAATTGATTTAAATAATATATGTGCTATCTATGATCTGCATAAATTATGAACTCAGAATTTACTTACTAAACAAATAAATAGAATGAACACTATATTGTTTCTATATTTTCATTCCATTTAATTTAGAACAATTGCATCCAAAACAATTTTTATATTTTGTATATACCTGTTCATTATTTTTTTCAAGTAAGGCATCTTGTACTTAAGATTTAGTAAGCAATCTTTCTGTGTGTCTTGGCTAGATTATTTTAGATTTTTTTTTTTACTTTTCCATATTCTCGTGTGTAAAATTGCAGAGATAGTTGAAATTCCGTTCTTTTATTAGGGACATGGCTAATAGAATTCTAGTTATGATTTAAGATTTTGTTTTGGAGTTTGCTGGCCCTCTAAGGTAAGGAATTCAGTTATTTCTTTATTATATGATTGAGTATTTAGGGATGGTTCTATGCCATTGCTAGTTTATTTTGCTTGATATATAATTTTTTTAATATGTATTTTTGCATAGTATTGGATCCAGTTTGTTAGTAAATTGATTACATAATAATTTTACTTGAAAATTCTTTGTAAACTATTTTATTGTACACCTATATATAAATATATAATTTATATAGACATGATAAAATTTTATTTATAGCAAAATTTTATGTTTCCAAGTTTAAAGAAGTACAACTAATAGAAAATATTTGTCTTCATCAACAAATATAGTTATATGTTTTTGTTTTTTTTTTGTCCTTTTTGTATAAATTACAATTTGATGAGATTTATAATTAAAAAATGAGCTGATAATTGGTTAGGTCTTCTACGTCTCTCATGATAAAGATAGTAGGCATATCTATTTCAAGATTTGTACTTTGTGTATATAATATAGTATCAGATAAAGTGAATACAAAAATTGCAATTTTTAGTAAATTGCTAGTTTAGGAAAGCTTTTTTTTTGTTGTTTAATTTTGATTATAATATTTTATATATATATATATTTTAAAGAAGAAAAAAAATCAAATATAATTATAAGATACACATTCATTTTTTTTTTAAAAGTAATAATTATTAAGTTTGCATTATTAAAGCCTATCTATACTTTTCTAAATAACAATTACATTCCAATTATATAGTATCTTAGCATTTAAATTATTAAAGCATTTGTGATCATCATTTTGACAGATTACAGTAAATTTCAATATAATTAAAATGATTAGCATAATTGTTTAAAATGATAAAATCTGTTTGAAAAATTAATTTATAAAAATTTTATAAGATTAATTAACTTTTCTAATTCTCATATTCATATTGTTAAAAATCTTTTAAATATAACTAATAATTATTTCTTTGCTATAATGATTACTCTTGCTTTTACAAAAGCAATTGTTATATTTATCTTTTTCCATCTTTAATAACTATTATTAATTTTTGAATTTGGTCATACATATAAGTAACTTATTCAAATTTTTTTATGTGTCTTCATTTATTATTTTATTTTTAATTTAATGATTTAACAATTTGATCTTTATCAAATTTTACATTTGATTTCATTTTTTTTTTTTTTAAATATATCAGTTACCTGATAAATCCATTGCAAGCTTAGTAAAATACTACTACTCATGGAAGAAGACGCGTTCTCGGACTAGCCTCATGGATAGACAGGCTCGAAAACTGGCAAACCAGAGAGAGGACGGAAGGTAATTTGCTAATATATAAATAGAAATATGAGAAATAACTATGTATATTATAATTTTTATAATAAATAATTAAAAAAAATTTTAAATAAAAAATTATATTTACCTTTAAATTATCACCATTATTATTAATAAAATTAATAACAATAAAACTCCTTTTTTTTCTTTAAAAAATATTGTGCCAAAAATGATCTTTCATATATAAAATCCAATAATAATATTGTTCTCCTTTTTTCTTTTTAAAAACCTTATTTATTTACATGAATCTATATATATATGGATTCATGTGAATAAATAAAGTTTTTAAAAAGAAAAAAAGGACAATTTTTTTATTGGATTTTATATCTGAAAGAAATTATATTTACTAATATTAATAATGATATTAATACAATTAAGTAATTATTACTTTACTGATTGTGTTATTCCAATTTTAATCTATTTAATTTATTTTCATTTTAGTTTTGTGTTTATTGATCTTAATCCTACTTTTTTCTTATTTGTATTATATTAATTTCTTTATATAATAATAATAATAAACAATTACTCATAAATGAGGTATGGCCATTCCAACTCAAAAAAAAAATAAAAAAAGGAGAGAGAGAAGAGAAAAAATACTCTAGAAATAAGTTTTGCGATAATTACATGATATATGATATTTTTTTCAACAGAAAACCTTTCTTTCTGGAACACCATATCTAATTGTAGTTCTCCAATATATTATATTCTTGGGTATTTTTTAGAATGTTTTTGAGATAAGGTCCATCTCTCCCATGAAACCCATGCTCAAGTTCACTATAAAGCATCCTTTTAGAAAGTTTTTCATTGCTCATTTGTTTTACATGTCCAATCCAATGAATATATTTTACAATAATGGACTCAATAGTATGACATTCAGCAAGCTAAAAAAAAATCTATTGATTGGTTTTATGATCTTACCATTGTATTTTTAAAAATTTATGGAGCATCCTTAAACGAAACTTTTCTCAAGCTTTTATATTGTGCTGATAGGGTGTCCAAATTTCACTTCCATACTCAAAGAAGTATGAAGAGATGCATGTTGGGAGTAACAAGAAGAGATCAAAAACACAATATATGGGTAAGAGAACAACTGACCTCATTGAAAAAATTAAAAGACTGAAGTGGAGTTGGGCTGGACATATTGCTAGAAGAGATGATAATAAATGAACAATTGAATTCTTAAGCTGGATTCCAAGAGTTAGTAGTCTGTGTTGAATCTCAACATCTAAATCCATCTTTCTACTTATAAAACTATTAAGATATTTAAACGGATGTACATTCTCGAGTTGATAACCATCCAAGTTAAAAGTTGCTGAGGATTTTTTTTTTTCCATCAGTGGCTGATAAAAATTTTTAGTTTTTTGAACATTAACTAATAAATAACGATCTTTATAAATTGCATTCAAAACATTGTTAATCATCTTTTGACTTGGAAAAATAGCGTAATCATCAATATACTATAAATCCAGGATCCAAGAAGATAAAGTTCTTGTTTTTTTTTATAATTGATTCAAATTAAGGTTCACCAACAAATCTGTATTGTATTTTGATCCCTGTTTGATTAAACCATGTGTAAACAATTCAAAAGACCACAATCTCAAAAATTGGAAACAGTGCTGGAGCAAGTATCCTATCTTGCTCTACATCTCATTTCATCATATAAAAGCTGTGTAATATGAATAAATTTTGGAGATCATTCAACTAATTTCAAATAATGCCACAGACCTATCCTATTAACTGAATCAAATGTCTTGATCAGATCAGTAAAAGTAATATATAGATCACTCCTTTGTTCCCAACAATATTAATCTTTTTATGTATTATATTATTATCTATACAACCATTATTGTGATATTGCTATATTTTTATATTATTAGTATTGCTACTTTATTATGAAGTTAATGATATTTCTGTTACATTCATGTTATTCCCCTTTTTCTTATTCTATTTGTAATTAGTTTGCTTAAATGTTTTGAACATTAGCTAAGTAAAGATTTAATTCATATGTTAATTTTAACTATAGATGAGCATGCTTTCAGCTGATGAAGCCAGATTCATAGCATTCATGGGGTGAATGGGTATGCTGTAACATTTAAATGTACTATGCTAATTTATTTAAATTAATAATTTAAATATTCCATTTGCTGAAGAGTTGAATACTATTCTTTTTTTTATTAATGGCATGGTTGATGTTAGCGATAAACCATACCTCTTTCAGTTTGTTTTCTATCGTCTCGCTCCATACAAACAATTTAAACATTTATTGGATTGAAAATATGGTCAGATATTTGCTCATGCTCCCAGAAAACTGATTTATATTCTGATTTATTTTTAGCTTGCTTATATAAATATTTGTGCTGGGAGACTAGTGATTATATTTGTCCTTGACTCCCCATAATATACAGATTTGCAAGTGGCATTGCTGCACTCAATTTTATACACAATCGGAACTGTTTGATCCTGGGATATTTTGTCTTTGTTATTATTTAGTAGTCTGTTCAAGTTAGGGGGGGGGGGCTCTAAAACTTATATGTAGTAGTGCAGTTCTTATTATTTTGTGTGAAAGCTTTTGTATGTATGGTATACTTTTTCTTGGTTTATTATCTACTGGGGGTTGTTGTGTTTGTTTTATTTTATTATAGAATTACTTAATCGTTGTTATTAAACTATTTCTGCTGTAACCTATTCTACATAAATCGTTTATATAGGTCTCTATGTTAGCTTTCCGATCTGCTTTATATTTACAGAGTTTTCGCTTTCTATGTAAGTAATTTCTTATCCCAGTGAGTTTGTGTGTCATAAGTGTGAGAGAATGAGGAGGGATTGTGCCTTTAATTTCCAGTTGCTTAATGATTATTTTGAAGTCTTAAGTTTTTATTTCTTTGAATATATAAATCTAAAAATTTCAGACCTTTGGAGATGTTTACGTTTTTTGCTCTAATTCTTTACTTAGTTTTATAATTCATTCAGCAGGTCCACATATTAACATATTGTTGACATACTGTTTTTAAATATTATTGGGGTTTTTATTTAAAAATTTGGGAATAATATCTTCTTCGGCCTTAGCCAGTGTTAAACTGCATTTGATGTCGCTTGTGGGCAAACCCATGGATCATGCTTTTTCCATAATGTAATATTTATTGTTAAACTAATGTCACTATTGATCCAATTTAGAGTGTCGATTATAATGTCTCATTTTTGAGGGTTGTATTCAGTTTCTAGCCGCAGCATTTGTATGATATCAATCAATTTCCCTATGTGTTACTCGATACTGTCTAGTGATGTCAATTTATAGTTCTCATTTATTTGGCATGTGTTGGTAAATTGAACCAAATCTAGGGAGGATCTTATAGTGAATTTTCCAAATCCTAGATGAATGATTAATCAATCAGCAATGGTTTTAGTGGCGTTATAACACTATGAACCTCCAAAGTTTATCATCAAGCAAAGAGAATGATTTTTTTTGTGTAGTTTTTTGTTGAAAAATAATCAAGGGGGAATTGCCCCTAATGGATACATTTTTAAATATTCACTTCTATTGTATACTTTGTTATAGTGTTTTCGTAATATGGCCATTATAATTTTATCCTTCATGGCCCTTGATGTTGTATGTTTTGACATACTTAAAATTTAATTTATGAATTTGAGTTGCAGTTTTTGAATGTATTGATTAGATTTTATTAGCACAAATCAGTTGCTTTTGTCTTTTTCTAGGCATACAAATTGTTTCTTTGCATGTATTGTTTGCATTTGTTTATGCTTTTAGTCACATTTTGTTTTTGGATTTATCTGAGATAGAACACAATTTTTCCTCTGGTATGTTTTCATATTTACTATTATTACAAGGTGTGAATTTTTCTAAGAGCTTCCAACGAATTTAGGACTATATTCTAGCAGTCTTCTAATTTTTGCAGGGAGTTGGTCTTTGACAAGTTGATGAGATTTTCTTTATTGATAGAATTTATTTGTACTCCTTGTTTTAGGGCAAGAAATTTAATTTTTTATCATACTTGACATTTAACTGTAATGTAATAGCTCCACATTGTTCAGTTATACTGCTAGATATTTTGTAATAATTTATAACTCTTCTTTTCCTCCATTTGTTATTTTTTAGTGTCCTTTTAGATTCTTGAATAATGTGCTTTAATAGTTGTTATTAATTAGAATACTTTCTCACATTGATGTATAGAGTAACTTATATGTATATTACAGTAGTTGGAGAAAATTTTATGTTTTAAATATCAGGCCATTCATAAAAAAGAGAATAACATCCAATTCTCCAACAAACGGAATATTTAAATTACTAATTTAAATAAATTAGCCTTGTACATTTAAATGCTACAGCATTCCAAGTCATCCCATGAGTGTTATGAATCACCAGCTGAAAGTACTTTCAGTTACAGTTAACAAAATTAACATACTTAGCTAATGTTCGATATGTTTAAGCAAACTAATATTTCTGCTAATAATTTTTATAGGTGATGTATATATTTTATTTTTTAAGCATAAACTTTCTAAATTCATTGCAATTAAGAAATAACTTTGGTTGTGTTAATATTATTATTTGAAATCTACCCGTCTCTTCATGAATCTGAATAAACATCAATATTACTTAAGAATATTAATAAAGTTTGTTTATTCATATATTTCAATAATTATTATAGTTTGATATTTATTTTTATTGAAGTGAGGATGGATCTGATCGAAGCGGCAACAACAGCGATAGTGATTTTGAAAATGATAAAGAAACTGTAAGTGCTATTTTAATTTAAAATATCCAAAAGCATAGACACTGAACATACAGAATATTTATTTGTATATACACATAAATATGTGAGTATATAGGTGATCATCTGCAATAATGATCAGTGTAACAAATATTAGAAATAATTCTTAATTTGCAATTTTAAACTTGATAGGATAAGAACAGAATAACAACTTGATAGCCAGAATTGATCATGATTTTAGTTGATATAGTGATCGTGCTGATTATGATATTGTTTTTTGTTCTTAACTCTCAAGTTTTTAAAGTTGTAAAAATTAAGTTTTTTCTAATAATATATGTTACTTTGATCATTATTGCAGTGTGATAATTTTTTTTACATTATACACATTTTCGTAGATATATTATGTAAAAATGAAATGAATTTTCAAAGCATTTTTTAGTACTATTCATATTTTAATGTTTATTATAGAAAGCTGAGGGAGGTAACAGTAGTAATGCTAAAAGCAATTGCTCTAATTGTGGTGCATCAAGTTCTCAGTTACATTCTTCTCCAAAGGGAGCGTTATGTATGCAGTGCCATCAGTATTGGAGGTGAGTATTATAAACTCATTCCAAAATTTGGAGCTGTTATTAAAAACAATTATTTTTTCTTAATAATCATTTAAAATAATTTACTACTACTTGCTAGTAGATTATTGTTTATTTAATTAAATTGATTCAGTTATTGTTGTTATTTTTAAAATCTACAACTGTAATTAGGATAGAAATATAAAAAGTGAATGTTTCACCATCTGGTATATGGTAAATCAATTTTATTTTTTACATTCTTCACACAACAAAATGTAGGCATGGATTATTGGCATGAAGAACTAAAATAAAACAATTCATCAGTTTATGAAAAGTTTTATAAGTATTTTTTTTAAAAAATTTGTCAAAGCGCAAATAGCTTGACTAGAATTAATATTATCAGAGGATTATATAACCTTTACAATCTTCAGGAATTATAATGTCAACTTTTTTTTCAAAAATATTAGCATAAAAAAATATTATTGCTTTTAAAATTATTAAATTTATAAATGATAGTGATTATTAAAAATATGAAATTTAAAGAGACATTTTGCAGTGAAACAATATAAATTTTATAAACTTGAAATTGAGGCATCTTTTCTTTAAATATTTAAAAATAGAAGAAAAATCTGTTTGAATGATTCTTGTGATTTTTTGATGAATTATTTTAATTTTAAAAGTTTTTAAACAAAATATTTATTAGTTATTTTTAAGTTGATTATAAATCAATGATTGGAATGAAGTTTATAAAAATGATGTTCAAACAATGTTTTTATTTTTATATATTGTAATGGAATATAATTAAATAAATCATTAAATCTATAGCACTATTTTATAAATAATTGAATAAATGTTGAACTAATTATGAGGGTAGCGAATATAAAATTATGTTTACCAGGTGATAGTGCTAATGGTGATAATTGTAATGATTCTCTTAAGTGCAAATATCAGAATTATATAAACAGCATTGATTCCAATATTCGATATGAAAATAAAGAGGATAGTTTAGCTATCTAGTTACAATGGCATATGTTGATATTATAATGGTTGATGGAACCTCCCAAACCTATCTGCCATGCTAGAGCGCCACTTGGCTATTCTATCCTAGAAAATCTATAAAGGCAGCAGATACATATGGGTGAGGTTCAACTTTTATCTAACTGAAAGCCCAATCACTAGCTCAGGGAGAAGCTGAGTTTATAATATCACACTGTATATTAAAAATTTCTAATTCTTGATTTTAAAATATTATTAATAAAATGTATATAAAAAGTTACTGCCAAAATTTAATTAAACAAAACATTTTATTATTACGCACACACACACATTAATACAAACATTAGGAGATTAAATTAACTATTAAATATATTTGATTTAAATTATATGCACAAATGGATACACTCAAAAGATTTAATATAATTTTAATATTCTGCTAAGTGTAAATACGCTACACAGAATAAACATATAAATAACCGAATCCTTTTTAATCTTAAGCTAAAATTTCATGTTTAAATCAATGCTAGTTTACTGATATGCCGATGTGACCAATGCAAAATGAGATTGTTAGTATAACACAATCATGCTGACAGGAGTTTACATCTGTAGCATGATATCATTAAAGAAATCATAATGGGAAGAAATGAGCATCTTCCCCATGATCATTAATAAATTTCACCAACAAACAGGAATGATCCACTGCCCAATTGGTGATACAAAAACAAAATCATTTGAAATATATATATATGAGATGCTCTGTAAATGGGGATAGCGGTCTTTGCTGACTTACTATCCCAACCAGAGCATAAGAAAATTAATGGTGTAGGAAATAAGTCTACAACCATTGACAATGCGATGGCTATCATTTTGGCCATGCATTCAGGTTGGTATTATGCTCTGTATGCTAACACGGCACAAGGGAACGAGTATCCAATGTGCCTACCCAGATTGCATTAACATAAAACATTCACCAGCATCGATTCAACTATAAAACAGCCCAAAATTAACACACCTTAAACTAACATAATCTTATGAATCTATGCAGCCATTTACACCTATTTTAAATTATTAATTTAAAAGAAATTTACGAGAATGGAAATGATATTAGCAAATACTATAACAAATAATTTAAATTTTTACCTAGTCAGATAAGAGGTAGAGATTTCTTTTAGAAATTAAGTGGTGTTTAAAATTACTACTTGAAAAAGTTTGTATTTTATAATTAAAAAGTTCATATTTCATTTAAAGCAAAAGTTCATACTTTCTAATGCTATAAGGTTATTGAAGTTCATCTTTGTGGTCCTTAATACATCACACAACTCAATTCACAGTTCCTTCCATCCCATATTTATATTGTTCTAGGTGGAGACAAATCTGTTACTGGCCATTTTCCGGGAACCATCACTCTGGAAATTGCCTCAGCTAGTGTAAATACAGGAAATGTAATTTATGGCATGACTCCTACATTTTGGAGATCCGCAATACCCATATGAAATATGTTTAAAAAGATATAATCAGCCAGAGCAATCCAAAACAAAATTCCACTTAAAAGTTTTTATATCATTTTGAATTCTTATCATTGGCGATGATGATTTTCCTTGTGGCTCGTGTGTTCATTCGCATTATTACTGGCCAGTTCACTTTAGAATGGGAACACCAAATTTTATCATTACTAATTTATAATTGATCTCTTACCTGACTTACAATCGGTTAAATGCCCAAAGGCCTGTTTACTATTTACAAAATCATTTCCATTCTAAGATTAAAATAACTTCAACTAATTAATAGCTTTTTTTTTTATTCTTTTATATTAAAATCAATCTTGTTTTTAGATTTTAACTTTAAATAGTTATATAATTAGTTTGCCATCTGTGCATTATACATATTAATTTAAATAAAATTTTTATTAATTTTTTTTTGTATATATATTTTTATTTGAGGATGATTTTATTTATAAGATCTTTTCCACTTTTATTTGAAAATGATATAATGGCATATCTGTATACCATTACAATATATATGGTATGTGTTTACTTTGCATTGTATATCTGACATTTTTTTAATTAGACAGTATTATAAGGATGACAGTTATTCATATGAGTTTTAAAGAAAATTTGTTCCTCATTGATTAAACTAAGAAAAAGCACCAGGCCACTATCCTTTTATATTATATATTTTCTTACATGATTGAAATTTAATTTTAGTAGAATACAAAACTTAGACGATAATGATGATAATATTTTTTCCTATTCTTATTATTATTTTTAAAACTTACTTTAAAATAAAGAACACAAAAATTTATTTAAATTTTTTTTTCCCCAATCTTTCTAAGAATAAAAAAAAATTAAGTTAAATTCTGTCTTTATTACAAAACAGATAATTAATATTCTGAAAAGACAACTTTGGAAAAAAAAAAAAAAGGAACACTTTAAATTCAGCCTCCATGCAGTTGAAAGTGAACTTTACAAAATTCCCAGTGACTTTTTTGTTGATTTAGTTATTTAGAAAACTCAATTTTCGAAAGTGTCAAATGTTAATATATATGTTATTTGTCTGAAATTGATAGGCTGAGTAATAGAAGTTATGTGATTATCATTGACGATAGATTGGCATTATTTGCTAATCTTTTAGTACAATTTTTTCCAATATTTTAAGCTTAGAACTGCATAACAAAATTGGCAATCCCTTTATATTGTTAGGTATAGCTTAAGTTCTATTTATTATTTCATAATAATAATTATGTATGAAATTATCCATTATTCTCTATATAACTGTGTCTGATGAGATTTGAACATAATGACACTTAAGGGTGCTATTTAAATCTGTTGCCATTATTCTTTACTTGTCTTATGACTTTGTTTAATGAGAGCTGTTAATTGTTGAATTAGTGACACTTAATTCTTAGTTCAGAATATGAGATATAAGTTAAAATTAGTTTGCATCTGTAAAATCTTCCTTAACTAACTCTAATGATGTAATTTTCCAAAAGCTGATCTTAATACAAAGAACAGTTCCCATATTAAGTCAGATCATATTATCACCACCTATTATCAGTTAATTAAATTTTCTAATATGTAAAAGCATATCTGCTTTTTCTGTCCAATGCTTACTCTTAATCATTTTTTTTTCTTATCTCTTAACACTGGTTTAGTTTTCATTAGCATTTATTTTCATTCTACATTTTCAGCAAGTTTTGTCAATCCTACATATTTTATTAATCTCATCTTCATTGTTTACAAGTACAATGGTATCATCAGCAAATATAATATAATTAAATCTTTTATTTTTAATATTAATTTTATCTTTATTTTCATTCATTTAACAACTTGTCTAAAAATGTGTTAAATAAAACAAGAGAAAGACAAAATACTATTGACTTGCATCTCTTCTTATAACTATAAGAAGACTATTTGAACTTATATATTTTATGATTCATATATTTATTTTTCAATAAGCATCTTCCCATCCAATCTTTTTTTTTTAATATATCCAAAATTACTATCAAATTCTTTTTCAAAATCATTAAAAACAAAGATTAACATCTATTCCTCTCTCAACAATAGTTCTCATTACTCCAATTGCTCTTTTCATTTCTCTATCTTTTCTAAATTCATATTGTTTATCAATTGAAACATATCTAATCTATTTGAAGTCTAATCTGTTCAAGATTACCAATAGAATCCATTGGGAAATTAAATCTATTTGTTCATAAAATCTTTCCATTTTTTTTATATTATTTTTTTCCCCTAATTGGAATCATGAATTTATTCATAAATTGCCATAAGAATATTAACCATATTTCTCAAATCCTTTTCTCATAGTTTTCTATAATTCATCTGGAATTCTATTAATTTTCTGTGACTTACCAGTTTTTGTCTCAATTAATGCTTTTACAACTTTCTATCCTTTTTTACTGCACAACCTATGACAATTTTATATTGTGCCAAGGCCAATTTGGCACATGTATATAAAATAATTTTGTCTAAAAAAATTATTAAAATAAAAAAAAAAATCTTTCGTAAAAGAGTTTGAAATAAAAGATTAAAAGTGGGAAGGGGTTTTTCTTAAAGTCAAACTAAAAGTGTTATAAAAGAAAGTAAAGTTTTTCTAAATTAGTATTCGTAAAAATAAGTAATTTAAAATTTAAAAAAGATATAAATCTCTTTTCATTCAAGCTTATTATAATAAATTATATATGTGCGTGCGAGTGTAAATAAATGTATGCGTGTTAGAATAATATTAAAAAATATATATATGTAAATGAAAGTTAAAAAAGAAATTATATTTGGAAAACACAGCGATGGCTATTAAGTTAAATAAAGATTTAAAAAAACCACACCAGTGGTGGGCTACTAATTAAAGATATAAAAACAATACGTTTATGAAAGCTACTACTAATTAAACAATATCAAAAACACGTTGTCATAGGATTAATTACTAATGGAATTTCGACAACACCTATTGCACCTATTGCCGGAGGATATTAAAACGAAAACAATTCGGATACATAAATAGCCAGATTTTTTTTATCGGAGTTGAGTTTTTTCAGTCTAGTTTGCAGTGACAGTCTTGTTTCAGTTGAGATAACAGTGCATTTCTATTATGTATCCAGAAACAAAAATGCATTGTTGAGCAGCTTTTGGAAATATACGCTCGTGCTTCAGCCTTTTTAGTCCAACAAGATCATCAAAACCTGCCTGTGAAATAATGTCTGCATAACAACTCAGAAATCCTCCGTCAAACGTTCAACTGTCTTCAAGAATAAAGCCAATGGATTCGCATAAAATCTCTTCAAGAAACGTCCAAATCTAACCGGTTAGATATAATCCATCAGAAGCAGCCAACAACAAGCAATATCCACGTTCCAAAAATCCTAGGTAAACATTTATTTATTATCATTTATACGTAGTAGCCACCGCTGTAATTCGTCAATCCTACTGAGTAAAGTAATTTGAACTCTTAAGCATGCATAAAATGAACTATTGATGTGCATGTGTGTGAATGTGAGATAATTTAATGATGTCACATATTATTTATGCTTTTCACCAGATATATGTTATAATGTGTTACTTTAAAAATGTGCGTGTGTTAAATTAGATTTATAAAGATGTTTAAATTTAGTCAATTAATGTTGGGTAATAAATTATCTTTAAACTTAATTAATGTTAATTAAAATAAAATGTCTTCAAACTTAAACTTTATTTGTCGGTCAATTCTTTTTACCAACCTTTTTATTAATTCTTTCCACCACTAATTTTGTATAATTTTGTTATTGAATTAAAATTAGACTGAGCTAGTTTTAGGGAATGTTTCGAGCGCTGGATTATGAGCCTACTGCCCGAATACGTTAGTCATCAGACTAGCTGGCGCCCCGGGGTTTACCCCGAAACAAATAAAGTATTTGGATAGTAGGGGTTTGAATCTAGCAGCCGAGATGGGCCATTGTTGATAGTTAAAGCTATCAATAAGATCTCCCATTTTGCTCGAACGTGCCGGTTCGTTCACGTAACATTTATAAGATTATAAATGTATTAGGAAGGAGTTTGAAACCGGCCAAAACTTATATATATGTATAAGTAAGTGGTTTCAGTGGTTCGACCCAGTACATAAATGGCTTTCCCAACGTTTGGGGCTGGACCTAAGAAACAATAGTAAATAAATACTTTGTTTCTTGTTTAAAAAAAATTTTCTATACAAAAGCTAAATTACGTATGTTAAAGCGTTTTAATTTTTTTTTTTTTAAAAAAAAAAAGAATTGACCGAAAACTTTGTTTTCTTTAAATGAAAAGAGATTTACGCTATTTACGTTATCTAAAATAAATCATTATGTTAAATCAGAGACAGTTGGATGTTTGGGCGGAGTTAAAGCATTAAGATCGGGTGGAGAAAAATGGACAAAGGAGGGGCGGAGTCAGCGTGTATTTCCAGTTTAGTAAGAAATAAATAAAATAGAAATTAGTAAACTTATGAGCGTGAATAAAATATAATATTAAAGAAAAATAATATAAAAAAGTAAAGTGTTTAAAATTATAAATTATAAAAAAATAAATAAAGCCAAAATGGAGACTCAAGGTAAAAATATAGAAAATAGCCCCAACAAGGAAAAAAGAGAAATCATAGCTTTACTAACCAGCATGTTTGAAAAACAAAAAGAAACAGCCGAAGAATATAAAAAAATAGCCGAAGAGCTTAAAAACCAAAATAATGAAATGAAGAGTAAATTGGAAGGGCAAGCTGAAATGCTTGAAAAGTTAAAGGACCAGATCGAAATGGGCCAGAATAAAATAAAAGAAGAAATTAGGGAAGAAATAGAAGAGATTAAAACACAAGTAGAAAATCAAATAGAGACTGCTTACCAAGTAATAGAAAAAAATAAGATAGAAGATAGAAAAATAATTGAAGAGATAAAAGTTGAAGTTACAAATTTAACTGTAAAAGTAAATCAGATAAATCGTAGTCAAAATAGCCCACAAACTGAAATAAAAAAGCCAGACCAGCTGAGTGTGAACATGCACATTACAAATAACTCCATGAGTCATCCTCAGAAACACATTTATAAAAAAATTCAGATGATTTACAAAAGCCCATATAGTATAGTCCCTCAAACTGACTTCAATGCCTTTGTGATAGCCAAAGGAAATATAGAAAAAGGAACATGTAACGCTAGGTCACTAAAGTTATTTGGAGGGCTGAATAATAAAGAACCACCAGACAAAAATTAAAAATATGTAATCTGACGGATTCGCCGGCTTGACCTAGTTATTAACGACCATGGACTTGGAATAATGGAAAATGTTTAACAAAGTTTAATGAAATAAAAATAACCTATAGTTTTTTTTTAAACAAATGTAAAAACGAGAATCAAAGTTAGTTTGAATAATGAAAAATGATTAAAGTTAGTCTTAGTAAAATAAAATAACAATCTTAGAGTTTAAAATGTCAAAGCATCTATAAAACAATTTATGTCAAAACCCTCGATTATGTCTTATCGATTATATTGATATCCCAGCTCATAAGTCTAGAACATAGCAGAGCATGACGCAAACAAAATAAATGTGTAAAATCAAAATAGACAAGCAAAATGAAAATGTTTTTTTTTTAAAAAAAAAAAAAAAGGGAGAGTAAAAATAACGCTTTAAAAATAAAAATGAAATAAATAAGTGTATAATGAAAGTATTAATGAAAATAAAACATTATCAAATAAAATTAAAAAAAAAAAAAAGTGTATTAAATTAGGATTGAGGTGTGTGCGAGTATTTGGGCAAAGAAATTAAAAGTTGGTTTAAATCAGCACAAAATCTATCTGTGTGTTTGAATTGCCTTATACTTTGCTGCCTACTTCTCTTAACATTACATTTATTACCTAATGATGAAAATAAAAACTAAAAATGCACTCTAGAAAAATAAGAATTTGAAGTGGTCAATACTTAGGAAAAGTGATCAACGCACATATTAATTAAGAAAAATGTTCGTAAATAAATAAGTAGGTCAAATAGTTAAAATAAAATCGATAAAATCAAGTTAAATAAATAAGCGTAAATATATCTGTAGTAAATAATAATAAAAAGTGACTCGTGATAAACTAATAGATTTTTTTTTTTTTTTGGAATACACACACGGTAATAAAAGGAAGTAAATAAATGATTTAAAGTCAAGTAAAAAAAATATATATATATCAGTGTAATAATGAATCGTAGTAAAGTAAGTTGTTTTTGAATATATGCAAGTTAATAAAAGTTGAGTAAATAATGAATCATAATAAAGTAAAATAGTTTTACTAAATACACGCACATAGATAAAAAAGTTGAGTAAGGGTTGAAAATAATATTCGAGATTAGATTAATACAAATGTTAGAATAATGTTCATATGAATTTGAAAATAATGTTGTAAGATTAATAATAAAAATATAAAGTCAATCTAAGGTGTATTAAGAGTGTGTAAGTATACATGTGTATATACGCGCACATACACTGGTAATATTCGGTAAATACGATACCTCATGATGCGTATCTTAAATGTATTTATCCAGATATCCTTTTAGGTTATTTTCTTGGCACTGCTGCACCTCATGATGCGTGCAAAAAGGGATTTATTTATTATAGATTCCCTGTAAGCAAGTCCAGTAATAACTCGATATCTAGAATATTAGTAGGTGTAGAATTATGCTGCACGTATACACATGTGTAGGAATTTATCTAGAGCAAAAGGGAATGAGGGTAGTATAGAAATAAATTTAGTTAAAGATACGTTTAAAGCTGCCAACTGGATAAATTTTAGTATCCGTAACGGACTTGTCAGGGATCATTCTTCTTTCCAAAGCGTAAGTCGAAAATGGACAGTTGAAAATTCCTGCCATTTCGCAGCCACCCTTTCTTTTTCCAAGTCCGATCAAGAGAATCGGCAAATGAAGTTTCGATTTTATACACGTGTAAGTCGGTGTAAGTCAGCGAATCTGCTTCCGCGTCGTTTCCAAAAGATCCCTGTGCCACAAAATTAGTTTGTCCCAGTGGTCATTATCCATGATGTAGATCATTGTGAGCAATGTATTCGGCATAGATAGAAGGAAAGGATAGTCAAAACAGATTGCCCTTTGTATGTTAAGTAAAAGATATTAAAAAGCTAACTTAGAAAAATAATAAATTAATAAATCTTATAGAGTCAAGAATTAAAATTGCAAGAGATAAAATGGTCAAAAATGATGCATTTTACTCTAAAACGGAGAGGGGTGTAATGTGCCAAGGCCAACTTGGCACATGTATATAAAATAATTTTGTCTAAAAAAATTATTAAAATAAAAAAAAAATCTTTCGTAAAAGAGTTTGAAATAAAAGATTAAAAGTGGGAAGGGGTTTTTCTTAAAGTCAAACTAAAAGTGTTATAAAAGAAAGTAAAGTTTTTCTAAATTAGTATTCATAAAAATAAGTAATTTAAAATTTAAAAAAGATATAAATCTCTTTTCATTCAAGCTTATTATAATAAATTATATATGTGAGTGTAAATAAATGTATGCATGTTAGAATAATATTAAAAAAAATATATATGTAAATGAAAGTTAAAAAAAAAATTATATTTGGAAAATACAGCGATGGCTATTAAGTTAAATAAAGATTTAAAAAAACCACACCAGTGGTGGGCTACTAATTAAAGATATAAAAACAATACGTTTATGAAAGCTACTACTAATTAAATATATCAAAAACACGTTGTCATAGGATTAATTACTAATGGAATTTCGACTTGCACCTATTGCTGGAGGATATTAAAACGAAAACAATTCGGATACATAAATAGCCAGATTTTATCGGAGTTGAGTTTTTTTTCAGTCTAGTTTGCAGTGACAGTCTTGTTTCAGTTGAGATAACAGTGCATTTCTATTATGTATCCAGAAACAAAAATGCATTGTTGAGCAGCTTTTGGAAATATACGCTCGTGCTTCAGCCTTTTTAGTCCAACAAGATCATCAAAACCTGCCTGTGAAATAATGTCTGCATAACAACTCAGAAATCCTCCGTCAAACGTTCAACTGTCTTCAAGAATAAAGCCAATGGATTCGCATAAAATCTCTTCAGGAAACGTCCAAATCTAACCAGTTAGATATAATCCATCAGAAGCAGCAGAAATAGCCAACAACAAGCAATATCCACATTCCAAAAATCCTAGGTAAACATTTATTTATTATCATTTATACGTAGTAGCCACCACTGTAATTCGTCAATCCTACTGAGTAAAGTAATTTGAACTCTTAAGCATGCATAAAATGAACTATTGATGTGCGTCTGTGTGAATGTGAGATAATTTAATGATGTCACATATTATTTATGCTTTTCACCAGATATATGTTATAATGTGTTACTTTAAAAATGTGCTTGTGTTAAATTAGATTTATAAAGATGTTTAAATTTATTCTATTAATGTTGGGTAATAAATTATCTTTAAACTTAATTAATGTTAATTAAAATAAAATGTCTTTAAACTTAAACTTTATTTGTCGGTCAATTCTTTTTACCAACCTTTTTTATTAATTCTTTCCACCACTAATTTTGTATAATTTTGTTATTGAATTAAAATTAGACTGAGCTAGTTTTAGGGAATGTTTCGAGCGCTGGATTATGAGTCTATTGCCCGAATACGCTAGTCATCAGACTAGCTGGCGCCCCGGGTTTACCCCGAAACAAATAAAGTATTTGGATAGTAGGGTTTGAATCTAGCAGCCGAGGTGGGCCATTATTGATAGTTAGTCTATCAATAAGATCTCCCATTTTGCTCGAATGTGCCGGTTCGTTCACATAACATTTATAAGATTATAAATGTATTAGGAAGGAGTTTGAAACCGGCCAAAACTTATATATACGTTTAAGTAAGTGGTTTCTGCGGTTCGACCCGGTACAATATGTAAGCCTGTTTTTTTTTTAAAAATTAATATAGATGAGGATTTATTATATCTATTACTGATAAAAGTATAATTTACTGATATATTCTTTCCATCTTTTTCATGCACTTTGCTTTTCTTATACAAAATGTTTTATTCTACTATAAATTAAATCAAATCTAACTTTTTTTAAATAGATTCTTTGTTTTCTTTTTAGCCACTCTCTTTAGCTGTTTCATATATCAATTCACTATTTATTCTATCTTTTATAGAATTCACCTTTTTTTTTCTATTATTTTATTTGTCACATATTACTAATCCAAAGCTTTTTTGATTTTTTTTAATATTTTTATAATCTACTTCTTCGACTGTAGCATCTTTTACATTTTCTTGAATAAATTTCATTTTTTATTTGAATTTTATTATCAATTATACTATTATTATTTATGGTTATTTTTTTAATCCAAAAACTCTGAAAACCTTTCTCTAATTGCCAACTTTTTTCTTATCTCATTTCTTATTCTTTTAAAAGTTAACTTCAATTCTGTTATTATTAAATTGTGATCCAAATCTATAGATCTGGGATTGGAATTAGAGAGTATTTGAACCCAGATTTTTAAGCTCTCTTCAGTCATCCACTCCATATTATACAATTGATACACATGACCATAAAGATAAATGATCACCAATATATACGTATTTCATGCTGAACCAGCACTCATCAGTTTATCCAGATCATTTCCCATACACTTATATATCAGTGCTCAGTTTATATTAAAATAGCAAATCTTCAAATGGACATGCTTCAATCTTCTCTGCTCTCCAACACTTTAGCCATTCATGTCACTGAAAATCTGATGATAGGATGTTCAGATCCCTTGTTTGTCAATTTTATTGTCATATCTATATTGACTGTAAGTAATTCTGACACCTCAAATGTAAGACCTTAAGTTCCTTTAAATATATAGAAGAGAATGGGCTTAAAGTCCTACATTTGAGAGATCAGAATAATTTGCAATCAACATGAGTATGACAATAAAATTGGAAAATAAAGGTTTTGAACATGCCATCATCAAATTATCAGTGATATGGATGAGTGGAGAAGATTGAAGCCTGTCATTAACATTTGAAGATTTGCTATCTTAATATAAATTTATCACTGATTATGTATATGGGTGGGAGATGATGATCCAGACCAAATGATGAGGATTGATTTAGCACGAAATACATTTATTGGAGATCATTTATCTTTTTCACTTGTATGTGGTCATGCTTATCAGTTGTATCAGATGGAATGGATGAATCAAGGGAGCTTGAAAATCTTGATTCAAATACCCTTTAATTACATCTAGCTTAATGTATATATACTATACTTATATTTCAATATTATTCTAGGATTGAGACAAATATCATTTCAAAATCTATTTTGAATTAAAACAATCTATTATTTTGAGTTTACATTTATAAATCATATTTTGGATTTTAAATTGTGTATTCATTAATTTTAACAATCTTTTATCTCTCAATTTTTATCCTTAGCACAAAATTTACAATAATTTTATTATTTTTTTCTGATATATCAAACATTCAAATCTCTCCTTATTATTATACAGCTAAAACATATAGAGCAATATTTCTTATTGATTTTTTCCCCCTGACTTTGAATATATTTTTTACTTCATCATTATAATGTCACATTGGCACACCTATATATATATATGATCTTCTTGTAAAAACTCATCTTATTATCATTATCTATCATTTACTGGAATGCTCTTTATAAAAATTTTTGGTCCTCAAAGAATATCTACACTGTACACCATTATATCTGCTTTTACCTCCAGAAAATAAAAGTTTCGCATCTTTTTCACTCTATTCACCAGAGACAGTCTACTTTGACTCACAGAATTCTATAATATCTACTCTTTTCTGTTTTATTTCTGATAATAAATTTGGTATCTTCTCAGGCTTATTCATTTTCCTAACATTTCATGTACTATAACATTTTCTACTTCTAATTTAAATTATTTTGTTATAATTTATTAATATTATAATGAATAAATATTATTATGTATTAAACAAACTATTAATTTAATTGGAAATATTGAAATACTTTAAATGTAATTTTTTTTTTTTTTTTAATATGCTTTATTTCATATTTTACTTTATCACAGAATTGGATTGTTTTTCAAATGCTGATTGATTGATCTAAAACAATTCTTTTTGCACAGGCTTGAGAATTCCATTTTCCCTCCACCGATTTGAAGACATCTTTTTTTTTTTCAATATTAACATCATACAAGAATAACGATTTAGCAGTAATTATCTGAAAAATCTGAGCTAACTAGTGCTAGTGAATCGAGTGATTGACATTAGTTCAAGAGTGTTTTATATCAGTTGGCATGTTGAAGGCTGTGAATTGATTGTACTTGTTTATTTTTTTCTTGATGTTTTGATAATGTATGGATGACTAATAATTTGGGAATTTTACAAAAACATCCAGTATTTATAAAACACTGCAACTGATAAACAGATTACTACTGAAAACAATTCCTCATTCCTATGATTTGATTATTTAATTTTATGTAAAATAACAGCTCTAATTTAATTTTTTACATACCGTTTGATATATAAATAATACACATCTGAATGTGTATTTACTCCCTCAAGGTTTAAATTCTCAAGATACAACAGATGTTATTTTGTTAATGACAGTAGTAGATCAAGTTTTGTGTTTACTTTGTTGGAGATTTAAAATTTTTTATCCAGAATATTCCTGATATTATTTCTCTTCTCTAACAAAAACATATATATATCTTGCTTAAAATATAACTAAGTCATATAAACCAAATGGCACTAGTAAAATAAATTTTAAGAAACATTTTTTTAAAAAAATTATTTATGATATTGTCTCCATATGCTTTTAGAGTGCATGAATAATTAATTATCTTTAGTAGATATTGTAACAGTATTTTTTTTTTGAACCAGGTAGATGGAAGATGGATTCAAACCTGGATGTAATAATCTAAGATGGTTCAAATAAATAATAAGTTAAATGATTAATAAAATTTCAATTAAAAAAAGTTTTAACTGAAATATATAATAATACTAACCAAGGTGATGATGATTTATAATTTAAAAGTACAAGTATTCCCAAAAGTATTTTATTTTTTTCCAGTTTCAGTAAAAATAAACTTAAAGGTGGCAAATTTCCTAAAAAGAAAGTTTACTTTTGGAAAAGTTTTTAAAGGAATGATCATCATCAGTTCCAGCATGTTTCCCAGTGAATTGCACGATTGCTCAGAACTGTTGATATTAACTAGCATATGTGTGTAAAAAACAGCACATATTTGGATCGAATTACAAACACAAAACTAAAATGGATTGATTAAAAATTTTTTTTTATTAATAATGAATAAATAAAACAGTTATGTATATAATTGCAATTATCAACACATACATAAAAATATTATAGTAACAAAAGATATTTTAAATTTAAGCTATGGTTCAAGTCTTAAAACCATGTAGTACTTATAATACTAAGATCTTACCATGTTAAATAAGGGAACAGTCATTAACCATGATTTTTTTTCCAGGTACCGTTCTTTTAATATTTTACTGCTATCTTCCTTAATTTTTCCAATGATGATCTTCTTGAACATTCTTGATGTTAGAAAGAATAAATACAGCAGTATTGGTGACGTTCTATTAAGTATATTAGTAGGTCTTGATTCATTTATACGGCACTATCCATTTCTTCCTTAAATGCACTATAAAGGCTTTGCACAAGCTGGTTTTTCAAACTTCACACTAATTTCTGAATCTGAATGCATTTTCCAGGCATTTTGACTGGTGTGGTTTTTGGCTATCTAGCCAGACACAATATAACTGGAGTATTTAAAAATACTTTAAAAACAGTCAGCAAAACATAGTTATCCAAATACTTTTAACCAGCTGTTGCTTTTTCCTTCAGCATTGATCACTGTAACATGACTTCAAAAGCCAGACTGCTACACTTATGGAATTAGAATAGTACTAATAAGAATACCTAGTTTCTTTTTCAGTCCTATTTATACCTCTTTGGTATTGTTCAAACAACATGTTTTAATATAGCATATTATGTCACCAGCTAGGGCAATATGACTTTTGGGTCATTATTACAACATATTATTTGAAAAACACATTTTTACTCTTGTCAAAACATGTGAATGACAAATTTACTACAATTATATTCTTATTTTTATTCAATATGTGAAAGAAAATAGTTTTTATTTTTTTTTATTTACATTTTGTAACAGGAAGAAGAAAAATGTACTGTCGACTTGTATATTTTTAATTATAACTTCTAAAATATTATTACTTCCAAAATTTTAATTTTATATGCTATGAAATGGAATTGTTTTATTAAAGTCTCCATTTGAAAGGCAAACTAAACGAGGTTCAAATTTAGATTTTTTTAAAAAAAGTATGTAATTTAAATTCTTGTGTATCAAAAGCATTTTTCCGTCTTCCTTTACAATGTAATTTAGTTTTCTCTTACATATCACAAAGTAAATATTTAATAAATGTGCATGAATTAATTTTTCTTTTAACCTTTAGGCAGTTTACATTTTTATTTCTTAAGTGACACACACATACATGTAAGTGGCAGTTTCTATATTTATTAGTTAGTTCACATGAGTTTTTATTAAACCCATTTTTTTTTTCTCTCTGTCTTGTGACATAACAATTGTTATAGTTACAAATCCCTTACTCTTAAGATTGGACAGTGTAACTTTTCATTTCTCGGTTGTATTTTTATTACAAAACATTAATTTTTCTAATTATTTTTTCTTTCAGTTTTATAAATAGTGAATACATAAGAGATTTGTTCGGTTCTGAATATTATAAAGAATACATAGGATTTCAACTCTAGGATTTATAAAAATTCCATCATAGAACATTAAGATGTACCCTGAAGCATGGACACTAGAAGGATTATCCCAGTTGGACTTCTAGTGAGCTACTCTTTTGAATCTTAGGTTCTGATAAATTCCACAAATACTCTAATTGCATCTTGCTTCCGCTGAGTCTTACAGGTGAATGAGTAAACTATTTAGAAAAGAAACAAAAATTGCTGTGGCAACACCTGAGACAATGTACATTTCAAAACATCACATGGCAATGTCTCACCTGCACAACCAAATCCCAATACATCAAACAAACTATAAAAACATTTGATTTTATCCTTTGCATAAATCAATTTATCTCTTCTAGTCATATGTTTCCTAATTATTTCTAACATTTAAATTATGTATTTGATTTTTTCAATATCTATAATCTTCACTTTTGCTTTTTAGCAAACTGGTAATTTCTCTTTGTATTCTTTTAATGTCACTTTTGGGATTATCCTATATTTTATCTTTTAACTCTTATAATTTTCTTTCTTTTTAAAACATTTTCCTTTTAACAGATCCAAGGTTCACATGGAATGAGCCAGCCATTAGTTTTTTAACATATATCTAGAAGATGAGATTAATAAAATATGTAGGATTGATAAAACTTGCTTACTAGATCGAATCAAAAATGCAGGCTCCAGAAAAAGAGTTAGAAAATGTTTCCAGTGAGGAACAAAATAAAGATCAAGTAGAAGTCTCAAATAAAGATAAGCTTATGCAATGATGCATAAAATATTGGTAAAAAGGAATACAAAGTTTGAGAATCAAAAAGAAAAAGAAATATTAGAAAAAATAGAAAGTCAAAATAAAGAGACAGCCATAAAATTTGAAAAACTTGTAAATCAAATGAAAGAGATGGCTACAAAATAGGTAAAATAGAAAGTTAAAATAAAGCGACAACTATGAAATTTGAAAAACAAATAAAATGTGAGAAACTGGAATCTCAAATTAAAAGGGGATATGAACAAATGAGGGAAGAAATTATAAAAGAGTTAGAGGGGGATTTAATTCAGATTAAGAAAAAAGTCGAAGAAGCACTCCAAGAAATACAGCAGCAAAATAAAATTGATCAGGAAAGCAAAATAGAATTGTTATATGAGATAAAAGAAGAGGTAACAATAGAAAATCATAAAGCATTAGAACAGGTATATTTAAAAATGATTACTATTGTTGAAAAGTAGGAAAACTTAGAAATAGAATGTTCTGATAATGTAGTAGAAATAAAATATATAAAAGATCAACAAAGCTTAGATATGAACCTTTCAAATGTTGAACAATTACAACCGAGGAAGTTAAGGTTAAAGATAGTCAACAAGGCATCAATGAAGTATGGTTGGATATAAAATTATTTCCAAAGAAATCAAAAATTTCGAGAATGATTTTATGATAATATAGAAGATATGGAAAAATTAAAAATCCAAGTGATTAATTATAAATGTGTAGCACAAGTTTATAAGGTCATATATTATAGAGTAAGGGAAAAGTTGGAAATAAAGGTTAAAAAGGTCACAGCTATAATAGTAAAGAAAAAGGGGAATAGAGGCTATAGAAAATGAATTAAATATTCATGCCAGTGGAAAATTCATAGTAAACGTGACCATGTGTTAATGGTAGTATAGATAGAGAAATTTTCTTGTTATTCCATTTGAAAACATTGAAAGAAATTGAAAAATACATGGAGAGAGGGAAAGCGTAATCCCTGTAGTACTGTGATAAATTTGGATGGCTTTATCTCCTCAAAGACCCAGGGTCTGATTAATGAATAATGAATTCATGTATGAATGGAAAATAAAATATAATTTTATAGAAACATACCTTTTTGTTAAAAAACAACAACATATGTTTAACCTTAATTATAATTATTAAAAAACATAAGATGACAAATAATAATTTTGGGATGAAAAGAAGAACTATCAGTAAAAAATGTTTATAGTTAAGATATTTCTAAAACTTTAATTATATATTATACACATATTAGCAGTGTTTATGTTGGATATTTATATACATCTAAAATATGAAGATTATGGTATCTAGTGAAGAGTATATCATTGAATATTTACATTCTCCAATATTAAAGAGACTGATTATGGAAAAGATTGTTACACATGATCAAAAATGTATTTCTTGACACAAAAAAACTAGTTGAAAAATAAGGCAGTTAAATATTTTTATCATATACTTTATGAAATTAAGAACCATGGCTGTCATAGGGATGAAGTTATTGACTCACATGACTATATTCACAGAAAAAAATTAATATTTACAGAATATGATCTCTTTATTTATTGTTTTATTATTATTCTATATGAAGAGATAATTAGGGTTTAAAAAATGCCCATTCTATTGATTTCCATTTATCTTCCAGACAGGGGTTCTATGCTGGTCATATGGTACATACAGTTTTGTAGGTATCAAAACAAGATATAAAGTAATGAAAGTAGGGGATCTAAGAATAAACAAAAAGACGTCTAGCCAGATTTTTCAATTAGGTGTTAAAGTTATGATTCAGATTAATCCCATAAATCATCCTGAAAAACATGTCTATAAAAAAATTTCAAGAAATTTATAATGGTCTGTTCACTATATTAGCTAATATAACAATAATGGTTTTTGTATTGGCTAATGAAGGAATAGAAAAGGGAACATACAATAACAGCTTTTTGAAACTTATCAAAGAGAACTTAACTAGTGATGATTAGTAGGTGGTTTGATAAGGTAGACGTATAGGATGTAAAGTTTATAATATGTTCGCTAATTGTTAATTGAAAATATTTGTATGATTAAGCCTTTTCTTTATAGAAATCAGCCAAACTGCAGATGTATACTTGTGCTCAAAACCCCCATGTAAGTTGATAGTGAAGCACCAGTGGAGAGATATCCTCGGCTCACTACAAAGTAGCTGGTGGACAGGAATTCCCACTGAAATAATAAATAATTAATTATAAATTGTAGATTGAATTCAGATGTTCAGTAGAGTTTTCCTGACATTTGTAAAACTTTCCAAACCAAGAATCTCTGGTTAGCAATGATATCTTGCACAATTTGGCTCACAAAGTTGCAACATACCTGAGAAATTAAAATAGAGGTTAGTTAACATTACTCAGTTTACTTTAGTATTGAAAAGTGATTTTAAACTTGGTACCTTTCCCACTTATATGTCTAATTCATTATCAAGATTAATTAAAATGTAATCTGTTTACTTTAGTAATGAAAAGTTTGATTTCAATTTTGCAGTCTCACTAATCTCTAACTCATTGTCAAGTCATATGTAAGAAATATATATATAAAAATAATAATTTTAATGTTTGGAGTAGAAATAAAATCATTCAATGTTAAAAAGTCTGAATTGACTTATTTTATTTTTAACCTGGTAGGAGAGCAATGTATCTGTTGCAAAGCAAGATACATAATGGTTACTTTTAGGGTAATTGTTTTAATAAAAACAATACTAAAAAAAAGAAAGAGTAGACAAGTAGGTTTAAAGGAAAGAAAAAGATTTCATTTAGAAATTTAAAATTGTTTATATTGTTTCTAAATTTAACATTTAAAGATCAATTATTCAAAGTTCGAATAATTGAAATTTTTATTTTTTTACTCTCTTTTTAAAAAAAAAAGATTCAAGTTTTATTTTATTAAAATATCAAGTTTATAAAAAAAAAATTTATTGTAACAAATTATTATAATAAAATTAACTAAAGTAAAATGAAAACAATATGATTTATTTATTTTTAAACAATGACAATTTAAATAAAAATTTCTTGATTTTATTTTGATCATTAGCTGTTTGTAAACACTTTTTAAGTTTATTTTTATTTAGCAGTCATGTTATAAACAAAAATAAATGTTATAAAATGATCAAGATGACCCTTAGCGACTAGATCCATGTGTGCCATTTATCCTACACAATGTAGCCTAAGATTAATTAGTTATCTTAACCTGATATGTAATCAAACTTGAATTGTCATTTCTTAATTGTTCTTAATCTACGTTAAAAAAATATGCTTCCAAATAATTGTTATATGAAAGTCCCCTCTCTAGGAATATTTGTCTGTAGAGAGGTGAAGAAATATCTAAGTAAGCTAAAATTTGAAGCAGTTAAATAAATTAAAAAAAAAATAATGTTTTAAAATTTTAAGGATGGATTTACAATCTTTTAAATACTGGAATGAACTCCGTAATGTAAAACAAACAAATAAAGAGAAATGTTAAGCTCAACAAAAAAAAAGGATTTTAAACTGGAAACTTCGATAAAACTTTTATTTCAAGTATGATCATCCAAAGGATGGTAATATTTAAGTATTTATTATTATTTTATAACCTAATGTAATAATGTCTTAATATTTTATATATGTCTTATTGTATAATAATTATTTATTTATTTTTTTGTTATTTATTGTTCCAGCCTCTGTCTTTTTTCTCATAAATTCTTACCAATTAAATAATAAATTAAATTTTGTAATAGCTAGTGAGACAAGGATTCATACTCTACTAAATTAGTTGTGGTATGCTTAATGCTGTTGATGGTATAAAATATCATCTTATGGATTACCCAGTATTGGATGGCACTCTGGTTTTAAACCCAATATAATTTTATAATCCGTAAAGGATTTAATTTTCCTTCAGTTTCTTAGGAGTGATTTAATGGTCTGGAAAGTGTCTATAATATTTTACAAGTATAGCTAGGTCTGACCATTAGTATAATCTATGATCAAATTGAATTATATTTTTACTTCTAACTTGTTTCACTTCTGTTGTTTAGATTTAAGCGTGAAATATCTTTATTCAAATAGTAGAATTGTTACAATATATACAAAGTTTTAAATATTCTATCATTTTCTTCTCTCTTGTTGAATAACCTTCTTGCAGATTTACAAACTTGAAATATTTCTTTAACCACCAGTCTCAATCCTTCATCTACAATCTTCTCCTGAAAAACATGATATACCCCTTGCTTATTATTTATTTATATTATTTATGCTGCCACATATTAAATATTGCCTTGCCTACTTAGACACAACCTGCTGCTTTCATATAATATTAGTTCATATTAAACATTGCATTTTACTATACTAATTTTATTCATTATGTGACTATATATAAATAAAGTTAAACATAAAAAAAAAAGGGGATGTGCAAACCACAAAGTTAGTTGCAGAAATATGTATCATACAAGAATGAAATTTAAGCACAATAAAGGGTTGTTCAGATAATAAAATGTTGGTTGCTCCAATTATGTAACAGAATTTTTTTTTTTTAATCAGGTAGTCAGAAGATGGATTCGAAGAGGGATACAATCATTAAAGATATACACCCATATTTAATGCGGACTTCAAGATGTGTAATGTAAACTTTGGTTCAAATAAATAAGTTGAATGGTTAATAAAATTCAAATAAAAAATGTAATTCAAATACATAATAATATAACAAATGTCATGATGATGATTTATAATTTAAAAATACAAATACTCCCAAAAGTATTTTATTTGTTTTTCAGTTTCAATAAAAAGAAACTTAAAGGTACCAAACATCCTAAAAAGAAAGTTTCCTTTTGAAAAATTTCTTAAAGGAATGATAATTATCAGTCATTACCGCTATCTCAGCATGCTCCCCAGTGGATTGCATGATTTCTCAGAGCTGTGGATGTTAACTAGCATATGTGTATAAAAAAGCATATATTTGGATTGAGTTACAAAAAAAAAAAAAAAAGGATTAATGAAAAATAATATTTAATAATTTATTAATAATGAATAAATAAAACAGTTGAGTATATAGTTGCACATATATCTACATTTTATAGAAACAAAAGATATTTTATGTTTAAGCTATGATTCAAGTTTAAAGGCCTTGTAATACTTATAAGATCTTACCATATTAAATAAGGAAACATTCTTTTGATATTCCTTAATTTTTCCGACCATGTTAGAATAAATACAGCAATACTGGTAATGTTCTATGAGGTATACTATCTGTAAGTCTTGAGTTTATATGGCATTATGCATTTTTCAGGCATTTTGTTTGGTGTGGTTTTTGGCTATCTAACCAGACATGATAGATGGATTTTACTGACTGTTATAACTGGAGTATTTAAAAATACTTTAAAAACAGTCAGCAAAACATGGCTATCCAAATCACAGTTGAAAACACTTTTAACTAGCAGTTGCTTTTTTCTTCAGCATGAATCACTGAAACACGACTTTAAACATCAGACTGCTACACCTCTGCAATTAGAATACTACTAATAAAAATGCCTAGTTGCTTGTTTCAGACCTATTTATACCTCTGATGTTGTTCAAACAATATGTTTCATATTTTATATAATGTTACCAGCTAGGGCAAATATGACTTTTGCATCATTATAACAACATATTTTTTGAAAAACACATCTCTACTTGCTTCAAAATTTGTTGTGAATGACAAATTTTAATATATTCTGATTTTAACATAAATATGTGAAAGAAAACAGTTTTAATTTTCTCTTTTTTTTATATTTACATTTTATAACATAGGAAGAAGAAAAATTCACTGCCGATTTGTAAATTTTTAATTACAACTTCTAAAATATTATTAATTCCAATATTTTAATTTTATATTTATCTTTGCCATCCATTTCTACTATGAAATGGACAAGTTGTTTTAATTAAAACTTCTATTGAAAGGCAAACTAAACAAGGTTCAAATTTAGATTTAAAAAAAAAATACGCAATTCAAATTCTTTCACATAACAAAAACATTTTTCATTCTTCCTTTACAATGTAATTTATTGTTCTCTTACATGTCACAAAGCAAATATTTAATAATATTAATAATGTGCATGAATTAATTTTTCTTTTAACCTTTAGGCAGTTTACACTTTTATTTCTTAAATGACTTGCACATACATGTAAATGATAGTTTGTATATTTACTAGTTCGTTCACGTGAATTTTTATTAAGTACATTTTTCTTTTTCTCTCTGCCTTGTGACATAACCATTGTTTAAACTCAAGATACAACAGATTTTATTTTGTTAATGACAATAACATCAGATTTTGTATTTATTTTGTTGGAGATTTTAAAATTTTTATCCAGAATATTTTTGAGGGGAAAATAAATTATTAATTGAGAAAATTTTTCAGAGCATAATATTATTTCTCATCTCTAACAAAAGCATATATGTATCTTGCTTAAAATATAACTTAAGTTAATCATATAAATCAAATGACTCTAGTAAAATACATTTTAAGAAACATTTTTTATACTTTTTTTTTCATTATAAATTATTTATAATGTTGTCTCCATGTGCTCTTAGAATGCATGAGTAATTAATTATCTTTAGTAGATATAATGGTAGTTAAATTTCGAATTTTTCATTAGTATTTTCAAATGCATATGTTAAGGCTTACTGTTAGCATCTTTATATTAATTACTCTACTATATAAATCAGTTTTAAAATCTTTTGTTGTTTTATATGCCCTGTTATTTAGCAAATGATCCTGTCAATTGCTTATGGTGCTAATATTTATTTATTTTTAATATTAAATCTTGATATGACTATTAATAAAGTTTTTAACATTCTAAAAGGATTTTTGGCCAAATAACCCTTTTAATCCAGTTCTTTTTAAAGCATATTATTAAAATCTACTTTCATATAATTTTTTTTAACTCATCAAAATAACTTTTAATTAAACTTTTGAACTTGTAATTTTCCAACAATTTTAATTAACTGGTGTTTTTGCAAAATATATTTTTCAATAACAAAATAATTAAAATGATCAATTTTGATTTTTTAAAAATCTTTTTCTCTTATTCTTTAAATTGATTTAATTTTTTTATTTGCTTTTTAATATTTTTTATTTATAATATTTGTATTTGTGAATATATCAGCAAAATGTTTCATAAAATCTATTTTAAATTAAGTTAAAGAAATTCTATACTTTAAAAAATTGTTTTATATTATTATTTTAATTTACAATATTAGTTTATTCAGAAATTTGAATAATAGAATTTTATCTATTTCTTTATGTGACAATAGGCGTACTGGTGTTATGAGACCAATAAGTGGTCCACTTAGAAAGCATGATTCTCATTCAGGTGGTCATAGACATAACCCTGTAAAAACAAAACGTAAACCACCTCGGGGAATGTTTTTGAATAGAGATGACTTAATGTTGATGGCCAGTGGACCACCAGGGCAAGGAGATGCAATTCTTAGACAACTAGATGCAGAAATTGTTTCTCTTAAACGTCAGGTAGATTGTCTTTCTTTTTTTTTTATTTTACTTCAATTAAATTTTATTTGTTGTAAATTTTATTTGATTGTAAGATAAGTAATTGTTTTTAAAATAAATTTTGAATTTTATTTTTAATATATTTTAAATACTGTGCAATGAATGTAATGATATCAATTGAACTACTTGTTAAATGTTATCATTTTTACATTTGACTATAAATAATAATAAAATATTAATAATAAATTTTTCAATGACTATTTATAGACAACAATTTTACTGTTATTGAAAGTATAATGGGTGAAAAGAAGGGTAAAACATTAAGCATCAGTTAATTTTATATGAGACATTTTTACTTAATAATTAAGATTTTCTTTTATTTGCTTTTATTTAAATTTCATAATTACGAAGTCCATTTTTTAATACTGAAATAAAATAAGTGATATATATAAAACTTATAATCATGTATTATAAATAGAAAATTGAAATCGGATGCAAACTTTTCTTTTACTTTTTGAAAAATTTAACTTTATCAGAAAGAGATATTAACAGAGGTAATTTTTTCTCAATATAATTTAAAATATCCAAATTTTACTGAAAATTAAAGAATAGGTAATCTTTTATTTTATTAGTTTATAATAATAAATATTAAAATATAATAAAATCATTTATAACGATTACGGTGAAGAGACCATTTATGTTAAAATAAATCTTAATAAAAATAATTTTACATTAAATTGTTGTTGTTGTTGTTTTATGATTAATTGATCGGTGTTTTCTTCCATTTCTTTTTTCCCCTTTATTAACAATTTCTTTGTTTTCTTGTTTTCTTATCTTGAATGAAAATTGTTTTTGAAGTTAAATAAGGAATATTTTTAAAATATAAAACTTGACAACAACTTACTCTAAATATAAACTAAGTTAATAAATTTTAAATTCACCTTTGTTCTGTCTTGTTATTTCATTCATTGAATAAGGCCAATAAATTTAAAAGTATAAGCAAGCAAACTTTGTTGATTAACTAAGAGATATTGGCTATAGCAGTATTAAAGGCATACTTAATTAACTATTAAATCATTTGCTGCTCGTTTTACAATATTTCTGAACGGATGATTTCCAGGTCCAAAATAACAAGCAAATCATCAGTCAGATGAAGCACAAGACAGCAAGTGGAATTGATGAATTTCGCCCACTTGAGGTAATATTGCTTTTAATACAATGAACATTTTTATTTTTTATGTGTAATTTGTATAGAATTTTAAAAAAAATATGGCAGCCATGACAACTAGAATGTTTTTCTTTTAATCATTTTTAAGTTATAATTAATTTTAATTCATTTTTACTAATATTTATTATTCACTCTATTACTTAATTACTAATAAATCATTCACTTTATTTCTAAGCTTTACTAACAGGAAGAGGATCACTGGCTTATTTTAATTTTTATATGATTATTGATATAACATTGTGGTCTCTTCTTGGCATTGGTTTATTTTTAAGGCTAAATCTAAAACGTTTTTTTTTAAAATTACTATCAACCTTGATTCTTTTAATGATATGAAGACAATTAAATTTAGTTGTAGTAAATATCATAGAGCATGATTGAAATTGAATGAAATATTATTATGTATGATATTAGATAATGATAATAAAATGAGGATATTGTTATTAAATCTACAGACTTTTATCTCGGCTACTTAAAATTTGTTAGTTATTTTAATTTTTGAATTTAATCTAGTTAAAAATAATATAATTTATTAACATGTTTTTTTATTTAAAATTCAGTATATATATATATATACACACAATATATATATATATACAAACTGCAATAAATTAAAAAAACACTATTGGGGGGAAAATAATAATGATAAAAATATATAGTAGTGTATTACTGATTTATAGGTGTCAGTAGTGGAATTAATGGTCTTAATGGATATAATTATATTTAAAAGTGTTCAAGTTGTCAAATGCTATAAGAATATTTTATTGTAAATAGTTATCAAATATGTTATAATAAGCATATTAAATTTTGAACATTAATATATAGTTTAAAGTTGTTTTTTTGTCATGGAAAAGTTGGATGTAAAAACCTTAGAAATTATAGCTTTATTTACAGAATATTTGTAACATTATTCTATTTTAATTTGTAATTGATTATTTTGAGAAATTACTTTCAGCATTTTGAAAAAAAGTTTAGAATTAAAAAAAAAATTCTTTGTAAAATAGTCAAGGAATATTTAAAAAAAAAACCGGCCATTAAATTTGATTTATTTATGACTGCAAGTTACGACTTTTATTTGTTTGTTAGTGCAATTAAAAAACTAGAAAGATAATTACTTTAGTTGTTCTGATGATTTATATAATTTGAAGTTGTGAAATAGATAACAATATTGATTTCCAACCTAGACAAAAAGAAAAAAAAAATTGACATGTCAAGGACTAAACAGTCTATGGAATCCTTTTTTAGTTATTCTTTTAACACTATTACTAATACTAAGAGTGTTATTAAATGTAAATATAATGTAAATTATGCCAAATTTGATAAGTTTTTTTTTAAGAATAATGGATTCTTTTTTATTAAAACACTTTGGTTTATGAATAATCTCACTATTCCTTTTATAAAGTTGATTATTCCAATGTTCATGTAAAAATATGTTGAGTCATCACAAAATTAAATAATTTATCATTGATAAATATATTTATTTTAATCATTTCATTTTAGTTTATTTTATGACTTATTTTCTCTCTCACACACACCTATTTATGATATTGATTTTTTTTTATTGGAAATATCTATATGTTTATTCATGACTAATTTGCCTGATGAGTATTTATTTAAATTTGGTTTTGAAACTTATTTGATATATTTGAAGGTATTTTCTTAATTATACAATGTGAGGGAATTTCATTTCCTCTGCAAAGATAAACTGAATGGATTATCTGATAATAATCTATAATTAAAGTCAAAATAAATAAAAATTATTAGTAAATATAATAAAGTTATCTTCATTATATTTAGAGGATAGTCAAATAATTAATTAAATAATTAAAAAGTTATTTTAAATCAAGTTTTGATAAAAGGGATTCTATTGATTTGGCTTCAATCAGTAGCTATAAAAGAAATAGATTTGAAATGAAAAAAAAAAGTAATAAAGCCCTCAGTAAACAATCTTGTGACCATTTTTTTTGAGGAATAGCAGTAATTAGAAATGAATAGCCTTAAAGCATTGGGCAGATATTCCTACTGCTCACTTCTGTTGTTTAGCCTTTAATAAGTCAGCTGAAATGTTACCAATTTTTTATTTCATTTCAATAAAGCATTTGCAGTTGCTTTCTTTACTATGCACTATCTTTTTTCAACTTTTTTCTCCCAATTAAAATAATTGAAAGCTATAGTAATTATATCACACACACACTCTCCTTATCTTATTAATGTATCCACTTCATTTGTAATTTACTTTTTCTGTCTTTTAATTATTTTTTTATTTTTGTGTATAGATGTTCTATTCACACTGTTTACTTTAAATGATCAAATTTCAATCTTAAAATTTGTCCTCAATTTTGTTTTAAATTGATTATTTTTAATTTTACTGTTTACTTTATATTAAATCAAACCTATTATTTTTTCTTGATAATTCTTTTTATTACAAAGATTTCTAACATGCGTCTTTCAGTTTCTATTATAATTTTCTGTACAAACTTTTATCTTATATAGGATTCATACTTTTTACTTTACCATTTTATTCATTGTCTCATTGCTAATCCAATGCTTTTGATTTTTTTGTTTTATAATCTATTGTGGGCAGGATGGACTATGCCTTTCTGTAGATTATTCTATAAATAGCATGTTTGTATACGTAAAATTGTATCTTCACTTGGAAACCAAATTTTATGTTGTGATGAATTCCTGGAAATCTCAACATCTTTTATTTGAATTTATTTTATCATCCAACCTACTACTTATATTTTGTCTCTTTTAACATAACTCTATGAGTCTTTTAAAAGGTAATACTAATTCTAAATGATTATTCAAATTTAAATCAGCTTCTGGAAGTGTGCATGCATTCTTAAAACTATTCCCAAATCAATTTTGTATTAAAATGTAGTCAAGTTAAAATTTGTTTTTATTATCAGAACTGTTTCATATTTAAATCATTAATCTTATGATTTTTGAAGCATGTGTTTTTTTTATTAACATATTGATCTTTTACCTATTATTTCTTTCGTCAATCATAATATTCAAATAATTCATTAGTATTATATAATTATATTTGTTTTTTTCCAATTTTATTACACGTTTTATATTCTTATACTGTCATAATAAGTAATTGACATATCTATCTAAATAACCATTTAGTTTCCTAATAATAATATCTATTTCATTCTGTTTCCTGCTACCATCAAACTAAAATACTATTTGACTTTCTTCATTTATTAATCTTAATCTAACCACTATATATAAAATGCTTATAATATCTGTTTTTTTTTCTTTTTATCGCTAACAATAATTTTTTCATTTTTACTGAATTGTTTTTGTTTCTAATATTTCAAGAACCTATTCTTACACTTATTTTTAACATCAAAGACTTTAAATAGGCAATCATAATTGGATTGACATATTTAATGGACTACTTTTCTGTTTGCATTATCCAGCTACTTAAACTATATTTTTCAAATTTATAAAAGAAATATTATGACATTTCGATTGATTTTCTTTATATATACTTTTAATGTATATATGAGTTACAGATTGATGTATGCTGTAATTAAATGTTCATTGAATTAGGATATGCCGTAATTAAATGCTTAAAAAAAGCATGCAGTTAATTTAATAAATAAATACTAAGATAATTTAAAAGAAATTATATAAACCAAAACTAATCTAAAAGTAAATTATATAATTGGCTCCAATAAAAATTATAGTGTTTTCAAAACAAATCCTTTTTAAAAATTAAGAAAATCAAATCGCAAAAGCATGTAAAGGCATTAAACATATATACCTTTTAATATTTTAAAAAATTAATAGAGAGATATAAAAAATGGAACCTGGAAATAAATATAACAAAAAATAAATATATAGAAAGAATACAATAGAATAGAATATTGGAAGATAGACAATAGATTGCAAAATGTAATGAATAAAAATATTTAGGTATGAAGATGACACAAAAGGGAACAGCAGGTGAAGTTATAAGAGAAAGAAATATACTTGGTAGAAAAGCTAAGCGAGATATCAGAAATTAATAGACGATGAATATATGAAACATAATAGGGAAAAGTATTATTATACATGGAAATGAAGTGTAGCTGTTGAAAAGAAAGGAAATTAATGGCTATAGAATCATTGGTGAAGATCTGAAAAGTCAAGGAGAGATTGCATAAGCATAAAGGAATTTGAGAAATAATGAATATTGAATACACTATAATAAATGAAATTAGAAGACAATTGGAATGATATAGACACATACAGAGGATAACTCAGGAAAAATTACCAAAATAAATATTAAATTGGATGTCGTTGAGGAAAAGAGAGCAACCAAAAAGAAATAGGAAAAAAGGAATATATGGAGAAATTAGAGAAATGCATAAAAAAGATATGGAATTAAAAATTGAAAACATCATAGAGCATTATAAACTGAAAAAAAAAAAATCATACAATGTAGATAATGTACTTACAGATATTGAAAAACAAATTTATAGTATTAATTCTTTATATATTAGCAATTTAAATTTTTACAAATTTTGTAAAATAAACAATTTTATTTGCCAAAACTTTATTTCACTCATAAGGAAAATTTGAAAATTCTCAGACAATCTGACAAAGAAGAAAAGGTTGAGGGATTATAAATTAACTTTTTTATAATAGCATTATTTAAAAACCATATGAAAAATTTTGTCACTGCATTCTTGGTTTATTGATTATATATATTTGTGATAGTTTTAGTTTCATGTAGTATCTGAAAGATTTCTATGGTAGTTATTATGATTGTACTCAATTTCTCACTTGGATTACGTTTTTCTATTACAAATTAGATCCAATTCGTATTCATTTTTCTTGTTTCTGATCACTTAATGTTTATCATTCACATTATTATTTTAAATTTGAAACACTAATTTTTTATTCACTGAAATTTTTTCACACTAATTAGACTACTGAAGAAATGTTGGTGTGAAAGTTTTCTGATTGCAGTGGGGAGAAGGAACAATCTGCAACTCATTTCATAGTATTTCTTTATTTGGAATAAAAATGATTACTTATTTAATAATTTTAGTTTGGTTATTTACAGTTGAAAGATAATAGATATTCTTTTGCATTCAAAGTACATCAGCAACAGCTTGGATTATATTTATTAAATATGTGGCAATTTATTATATACAAAAATTAAGTATGTAGTAATTCAGTAAAATTGAATTGGGCATATTCAAATATTTAGGAATTTTGGAATTGTAAGAGGCAAAAAATAAGGAATAAGATAAAAGAAATTGTAGCTGGTCTTTAAAATTAGGTATGTATGATATTTGGAATCGTGTCTATCTACTTATATTTTCTAGATTATGAATTATTGCATCTTCACTCACATTAAAAGTAATTTACCTGTGAGCCTTCTTTAAATTGAGACATTTTTCACTATTACTAAAACCTTTTAGAGTTTTATAAAATATCTGAACAAGTTAATTCCAAATGCAATTCTCTTGATTTTATTCTAAAACCATAGATGTAAGTTTGAGAAATCTATTGACATTTTATGAAAGTGCTATTATATATATATATGAAAAACAAAAAACAAGTTTAAAAACTTGCTAACGCTTGTATTTATGTCAACATATGGTGTTCTACCAAAAACACCGTCAAGCGTATGTTTACATAAACGTCAGAGCAAGCATTCACTATCTCTAACTTTAATTCCACTTTCAGATCATGATTTCAAGCTATTTGCTATCATCAGTGAAAGACAGGTTTAAGAAACTAGATCTAAACACAAACTCTGAGTGGTTTATGAAACAGTTTCTATTCAGCTTGCAAGCGTGAATCCTTTAGACACGTAATGTCTTCAAACTCAGCATAGCAAGCCAGATAGCTATATGGGTCTGATATCAGTTCAGCATCACCACATAGTAGAAGCCTCTGCAATATATATCATTGCTAGAAAGACCTCAAAGGTACATTTATGAAAAACAAAAAACAAGTTAAAAACTTGCTAACGCTGATAGCAAATAGCTTGAAATTATGATCTGAAAGTGGAATTAAAGTTAGAGATAGTGAATGCTTGCTCTGACGTTTATGTAAACATATGCTTGACGGTGTTTTTGGTGGAACGCCATCTGTTGACATAAATACAAGCGTTAGCAAGTTTTTAACTTGTTTTTGTTTTTATAAATGTACCTTTGAGTCTTTCTAGAATGATATATTGGAGCTCTATATGGTGATACTGTTCAGCCTTATATCTGCTGTATGTGAGTTTGAAGTTACGGTCTAAAGTTCATGTAAGTGAAAAGAAACTGTTTATAAATGTCAGAGTTTGTGTTTAGATCTAGTTTCTTTTCCTGTTCTGATGATTAGCTTGAAATCATGATTGAGAGGAAATTAAGTTAGAGATAGTGAATGCTTGCTCTGATGTTTATGTAAACATACGCTTGACGGTGTTTTGGGTAGAACGCCATCTGTTGACATATATATATATATGTATGTATGTATTCCCAGATTAGGGTTGTCTGAAGATTTGTGATGATGGCATTTTAATATTAATTATGTGTTGGACTATTTCCATCAGTTAATATTAAATATTGAATATGTAGAAAAATTTTAAACTTTATTTAAATTTTTTAAATACATTCAACTCTTAGTAAGAATGTACAAGTTAGTATAAAACTCAATGTTTTGAGTGGTAGAATTTTTCTCTTTTCAGGTATTGCTGGCTTGACTAGGACAGTATTAGCATGGAAATCGAACTTAGATCTTTAGACCTGTGAATATTTAAAATAACATGTTAAGCAACTGAGCTATTCTGCTAAAAGGAAATCAATAGAAATTTCATATATTTATCTATGAGGGTCCTCCTGATTTCTCCAGTTTTTTTCAGACATTACGTATTATCACACTGGGTTGACTCAGAGATTACTTGCCATTGTCATGTGAGCAGATTCTTGAATTTTCTTCTTTATACTTTTCCTCCCTATTCAATAGTTATGTATTTTCTCAGTCGAACATGTTTGTTGATACATATGTGGTCTGCTACTTCAAATATGCCTATTTTCTCTTTTCTAATCATCACTTTGTGCGCTTTCGATTGCTTTTCAATGAGGTAACTGATTTCACCAACATATATCCTCATACATTAACATAATAGTCCATAGATGCAGTTTTTGTTTTTCAGCACTCCAAGCATAGGCTTTGTAAATGTTAGAATTCCTCATAGTGTGATATGGCTTTATTTGAAATCTGAAAAACAAAAATTGCATTTATGGAATAACATGTGAATGTGGGAGGATGACTGATGATTAGAAAAGAGAAAACATATCTCTAAAGTAGGAGACCATGTATGTACCATTGAATATATGTTTGATTGGAAAAATACAAAACTACTGGATAGAGAGGCAAAAGTACAAAGAAGAAAATTCAAAGAGACTGCTCCATGACTGGCAAATAACCTCATAAGTTAACCCAGTGCGATAATACATAATGTTTGAAAAGTCAGGATGTCCTTCATGGATAAGTATATGAAATTTCTACTGACTGTTGCCTTTGGTAGAATAGCTTATTTGGTTAAAGTGTTACCTCAAATTTCATATTCATGAATCTAAAGAGTCAGGTTCACTTCCCATGCCAGTACTTTCATTAGTCAGGCCAGCAACATGTGAAGAAGAGAGGACAATAATACCACTCAAAAAGTTGTGCTTATATTAACTTGTGTGCTATTACTAACAGTGGAATGTATTTGGAATGTTTAAAGTTTTTCTAAAGTCATTTAATATATAATATTAGATAATGGAATTAGTCCAATATATAATTAATATATTCTTTTTCTAACTTTTGCTTTCATCAATGTGAAAACTTAGAATTTAAAACTAGAACTGAAGCAGTTGCATCTATCAGCCACCATTGATTTTTTATACTATTAAGTTAAGAGTCTGCAATTCAAAAAAATTGTAAGATTTTGAATGTAAGCCAACTTATTTAGAGTTGTATATATCTGATAGTAGGTCACTATTTTAATGATCTCTGTGTTAACTGTAGCCCATTCCCATTTGGCTGGGACAGTTTATACCAACAAAACATCATATGACTTTCTCACCTTATTCTTTATATATTCTTCAAAGAGAAAATCTCTTTTCCCTACTATAGTGAAATCTATTTTAAGCTTATATTATCAATGATCACTAGGTTTTTGCTTTCATCAATAAGAACTTAGGATTGGAACTAATGTACTTATGCATTTAGCAAACATTTTTAAGTTCTTTATATTATTCAAGCTAATAATTTGAAATTCATTCAAAAATCCTAAGATTTTGAACCAAAGGTAATTTGTATAAAACTCGGATCTTTTAGTGTTCTATATGATATTATAAAAGTGTAACGTATAGCTTATTATTACCAAAATTTCTGAAATATTTTTAAGAAGGAAAGTAAATAAATGAAATTGGTTTAAATTTTAAGAGTTTATTATGCCAAATAATTTAATAATAAGAATTAAAAATAAATTTGATAGGTTAAAAAGATTTGTGGATTTAAACTTTCTTCTATCTATAAAAAAAAAAATCTGGCTTATTTTCATTGAATAATATAACAAAATATTGCTTACATTAGATAATAAAATAGCTAACATTTTTTCTTTTTACAATTTATTTTTTATTAAATTGATCATAGAGTGTATAATAGCATTGGTAATCAGTAGTAAGCGTTCCAAAGACAATTTATACTTTCTATTACAATGTATTAAAAAGTTTAGGAAATTTGAAAATAAGTTATATAAAAATTTATATTTTTGAATACATTCACATTTTTGCAACAGCATGTATATAAACTTGGTGTTTTACAGGCAGTTTACAAGCATTTCTTAATTAAGCTGTATATGGGTGTCTCTATATATAAATCTGTATATATTCAAAGAGTTGGGTCTCATGGTATAGTGCTTCAAATATCACAATAATTCAAATTTTTTTAATGCATTATTCAAGATTTTTGTCAAATTGTAAAGTTCTATATCTGCAATAGTTAAAAATACAATAATTAGGCGTTTTTCTATATATTTATAATGCTTAACTCTATCAGTCCTTTTATTTCCTTATTTATTTTTAAAAATGTGTGATAAAATTGCTAAAATGTTATTGTTAATTTAACATAGTATTTACTTATTAAATTACATGTTTTTTTAAAATAGGTAAATAGGAAATTACTGATTTTATGAAGTTTTTACTTATTGTATACATGTTAAAAATAGTAATTTGTGTTCACTTATCAATTAATGGAAATCATAAATGGTAATCATTTTTGTATTTATTATTATTATTTTTAGTGATACAAATTACTAAGATAAATTTAATTTGGTACTTCAGAAATGGTGTAATCAAATATATCAGAGAAAGCTGACATAATATTCTGGCAGGAACTAGTTCACAGTTTATTTGCCAAAATTATTAGATCTAAAAATTAATATTAGAATTAATTCAAGTCATATTAAAAACTAAAAATCAGAAAATCTATAAAAAAAATTTTCAACTGTAAAAATAGATGAAAGAATAATTTATGTTTATAGATGAAGAGAAATTGCTTAGATATTGAATATTTCTGTGAAACAAAATTGGCAGATTGTGATATTGTTCTGATAAGTATTAAAAAATAGTGGCATGTTTATGTTCAACTTTTAGTAGTTATTTTATTTTGATGGACAACATTTGTTTACCTGAATAGAGTTAATTCAATTTACAATAGAATGATTTATTACTTTTTGTTTCAGTCTAATGTCAGGATTAATGCTAGATGGAGTAATGATGAACTTTTGTTAGCTGTGCAAGGTTAGATTTTATTTCATTTATAAATGTATTAATCTTTATCATATATAAAACAAATTTTTAATTCAATTTTTTTATTATTATTGTAATTAGGAGTTCGTAAATATGGTAAAGATTTCAAAGCAATTGCTGAAATGATAGGTAATAAAACAGAAGCACATGTTAGAACATTTTTTGTGAATTATCGAAGACGATATAATTTGGATGCTGTAGTTCAAGAATATGAAGCAGAAAATGGTTCTTTGGAAGACAAGGAAGATGAAAAGGTTGGTAACTATCATTAAACTTGTAAAGTATATATTGTGATCTGTTGTGTCATTGATTTAAAATGGTCATGCTAAATACTAATTTTAATATTGTCATTTATTTTTGTTTTCTAGTTTCAATTATTTTATTTTTTTGTCAAATTAGCTATGTATAGTAATGATTATAATTTAAATCTTAAAATAACACAATTTTTCAGGAAGAGAAAATTTGTACAGTTGTGAATTTCATTATTAGCTCCAAGTTTTACTTAAAAATTTTTTCACCTTTTTTTTTAATAGCATATTTTTAAACTATAGATCCAAATAATTAAAAATGGAGATCACCACAATAATAGATTTGCTTTATTGGTAATAATTAGTATTGCAAAAACTATGTGCTTTTCAATATGATACACAAATATTTAACATTTAATTAAAGCAGAACTGTGATTACAATTAACAATAATACTGATTTTTCAGTTCAACAGTAATATTGCTAATAAAAAGCTATCATTTCAAATAGCAAAGTAATCTTCAAAATCATACATGAATTAATTAAACATATTAAAACACAGAAAAATAATTAATGAACCTAAGAAAGTTCATAATAAATTTTTAAAATATTATTTTACTTAATAAATTATGAAGAAAAATAGTAACATTGAAACAATTCATTTTATCATCATCATCAACCATTTGCAGGATGAAGGGCTCTCCAAGTTCAATTATCTTCTTCGATCGTTAGCTTCTCTTCTCCATATCACCCCTGGACACTTTCTTATTTCATCCATCCATCTCACGTGGTATTTTTCTGGGTCTTTTACAATCTCTTGGAATCCAGTTTAAGATTTCAATTGTCCATCTATTATCATCTCTTCTAGCAATATGTCCAGACCAACTCCACTTCAGTCTTTTAATTTTTTGAATGAGGTCAGTAACACCTGTTTGTTCTCTTACCCATATATTGCGTTTTCGATCTCTTCTTGTTACTCCAAACATGCATCATCTCTCCATACTTCTTTGAGTGGTCTGAAGTCTCTGCATTGCTCTTTCATTAAGTGTCCAAGTCTCAGATCCATAAGTAAGAACTGGTAAAACATATTTCCTTTTAGTGGTTTTCTGAAGGTTTGTGATGATGGTATTCTAGCTGTATTTTTATATTGGACTATTTCCATCATCTAATATGTGTGTTGAATGTCTTTAGAAAAGTTTAATTTTATTTAAATATTCCAAATGCGTTCAATCACAGCAAACAGGTTACTATATGCACCAACTGTTAGTAATATCACAGCAAACAACTGTTAGTAATATCACAGCAAACAGGTTAGTATAAGCACAACGTTTTGAGGATGGCTCGGTTAGAGCGTTACCTTAAAATTCAGTAATCAAGAATCTAAGGACCCAGGTTTGAATCCCATGCTAGTACTGTCACTGGTCAAGCCAGCAACACCTGAAGAAGAGTGGAGAAAAATACCTCTTGAAACGTTGTGCATATACTAACATGTTTGCTGTGATATTACTAACAGTTAGTGCATATACTAACCTGTTTGCTGTGATATTACTAACAGTTGTTTGCTGTGATATTACTAACAGTTGGTGCATATACTAACCTGTTTGCTGTGGTATTACTAACAGTTGAATGCATTTAGAATATTTAAATAAAATTAAACTTTTCTAAAGACATTCAACACACATATTAGATGATGGAAATAGTCCAATATAAAAATACAGATATTTCCTTTTAGTATCAAGCTATTTCTATCAAAAGCACTCCAACCAAGTTTAATTCTATGATTAATTTCTTCAGTTATGTTTCCATCTGTATTAATAATCTGACCAAGGTATTTGTAGCCGCTAACTTCTTTTAACTCGTCATAATCTTTATTTTCATATTTTGAGAAAATCCATTGAACATTACTTTAGTCTTTTTAACATTTACCTTTAGTCCTACTTTCATCTGATAATTTTTGCAACATTTCCTGCAGCTCTAAAGCATTATTTGCAAAAAACAACTACATGACTTAAATAATCTCCATTTACTTTCATTTTAATCCACAAAATACTTCTTGCAGCGCTGGTGTAAAACGTTTTGGAGATATGGAGTCACCCTGCCTTAAATCCTTCTCAATGTTGACTCCTAGTATCATTATGTAATCTAATTGTTGCTGTTACATTTTTATAAATATTCTTTAAAATAAGACAATATCCTGGATCTATACCTTGATGATCCAATGCTTTAATCACTGAAGAAATGTTTATAGAATCAAATACCTTTTCATAATCTACAAATCCAAAGCATAATGGCAACTCATATTCATTTGTCCTTTCTATAACTTCTCTCAATACCTGGATATGATCTACTGTACTAAAACCACTGGTAAATCCAGCTTGTTCTCTTGGTTGGTGGAAATCCAATGTTCTCTATAGACGAATTATAATTATTTTAGTAAAAATTTTTTATAAAACTGATAAAAGGCTGATACGTCTGTAATTCCTAATATCTTCTTTATCATCTGGTACATCTTTATCATTTAGACATTTGGTATATAACTTTGCTAAAGTTTTTTCTATTTCTTCACCTGCTTCTTTTAATATAGCAATTATAATTCCATCATTACCTGGAGTCTTTCCTTTCTTCATAAATTTAATTGCATGTCTCACTTCTTCATTTAAAATTCTGGGCAATTTAGAAGATATAATAGATATAGAAGGTACTTGTTCTTTATTACTGTATAATTCTTGAATGAAGTCTTCTAATCATTTCATGATGTCATCTCTCTTTTTAGTAATAATTTCATCTTTTTTTTTTTATTGCAGATATAAATTTCCTACCAAAACCAAAATGTTGTTTTACACTCTTGAGACTTTTATTCTTTTCTACGACTTTCATTGCTAAAATTCAGAGTTATACTTTCTTATATCATTTTCAATTCTTTTCCGCACCATTTTACAAAATTCGAGGTATTCAATTTTTTTTAATGCATCATTTTTGTATATCTTCATAAATTCTCTAGTTCAATAGAAATTTTATTGGTCAATTGCTGCTTTTTTTTGCAAGCTATATTTGTTGCAGTTTTTAAAAGTGTATCAGTTATTTTCTTATTAATTTCATTCAAATCTGAATCATGTTCAAAATCTACTAATAGTTGAAACTGATTTTTAAGTTCTAATTTAAATTCATTAGAATGTTTCTGAAGATTAGGAATATCAACTGTAACTATTGTTTTTTTTAATAATTTTTATTTCTCTAGTTTTGCATTAACATGTATCTTACATCTTACCAATCGATGATCACTTCCTGTGTTAAATTTCTTAAGAACATTACAATCTTGCAATATATATTTTCTGTTAGCCAAAATATAATCCAATTCTGCTGTACCTTCATTTGGATGCTTCCATGTCCATTTCCTTTTAATATTTTTCTCAAAAAAAGAATTCATAATATAAAGTTTTTCTTTTTCTGCAAACTCCACAAGTCTATGTCCTCCTATTACCATAACCAAAATTACTTACAGCACTCTCATCTTTCATTTGTTTACCAAATCTAGCATTAAAATCTCCCATAACAATTTTAAAATGTTTACTCTGATCAAAAGCCTTTTGTACATCCATATAAAAATGTTCTACTACTTCATCACTATAAGAATTTGTTGGGGCATAAACCTGAATTATCTGCATTTAATATCTGCTATTAAGTTGTATAACTAATCTTGCCACTCTGTCCGATACACCACCAATCTCCACAATGTTGTTCTTCCACTTTTTATTTATAATGAATCCTACTCCACTTGTATTTCCAATATTTGTGCCTTTATGGTAGAGTATATAACCACTTTTAAAATCAATTGTCTCTTCACCTTTTCTTCTAATTTCACAAAATCCAATAATGTCCCATTTAATATAAGACAGTTCTTTTTCTGATTCTTGCAATCTTCCTTCACTTGAAAGTGATTTGCAGTTGTAAGTAGCTAAATAAAAAGTCGTCATCAAATGGCAGACTGTGTCCACAATCAGGGGATTCTTAGTACTCTCCGCTTTTGCCCACCAACCACTACCTTCGTTGGTGACTTTACAGCTTCCTGGGAATAAGGGCCATGATTTATTTTTGTCTGTTATGATTGTATATATCTATTGGAAAAATATTTATTATTTACACATACATTCATTCTGCCTTATCAGGCAACTGAGAAGAAAGACCATGGTGTTTCCTGATTTTAAACTCAGAGATAAAAAGCCAATAACCACGCTGGCTAATGCATATTCGTGAGCAATCTATCCATGTTCGTATACTATATGAATAATCACATAGTAATAACAGCTGCAATGACAAGAACATATGAGTGGTCATTAGGAATTTGCCTTGCTTGTTTCCTTTAAGGCCTCCAAGAGGAATCAAAGCGTCTCCTTTAAATTAATAGCAAACTCCTTTCGCAACCAATTCATTTTATACATAATTATATTGCTATTCTTAAAATAAATTTTTATTTACTTTAGAAATATTTTATCTAAAAAAAGTGTATTTTCTGTTTCACTACATAAATATTACAAGTTGCTAGTTTATAATAAAAATTTACAAATTGTTGTTTGATGTATGAAGCAAGTTTTAAATACTCCAACTGAAAAATTAGAATACTCATTGTTACAAATTTTGAATTGTCTTATATGAAAAATGGTGAAGTAAACTTTGAAACAAGTTTAAAAAATGATTTCTGTCAATCGTAGAAATTTTTTCTATACGATTTCTGATAACATGATGTATTTAATGATTTGCTGAAAGTAAGTCATTATGGTCTTGAAAGTCCTTAGGTAGAATTTACAAAACCATTTAATATTTTTTCTTTTATAGGTTTACAATAATTTGTAGTAGACATTTTTTTTTTTTGCATGGAAAGTTATGTAATTTACATATTTTGATTTTAGGAGGGAAAAACAAAGCAAACAAAATAATATATTGTACTGGACACTCCACTTTATTTTATCACCGAGGGCGTGACTATTTGTAGTTAGACAACTTATGGATATAAGTAGGAATACAGGAAGTATTTTGTGTATTAAAATGGGAAGCTAAAGCAGTGAAAGTAAATGGTTTTATAGATATAGAGAAGGCAATGATAGAGTAAATAGAAATAGATTATGGGTAAGTTTAGTAAATTTGGGAATGGATGGAGCTTTAGTGGATATTATTAAGAAATTATATGAAAATAATTACTATACCTATTAATTGGGGAATATAGAATCGGTTAAAGTTAAAAATGGGGTGGGACTAAGGCAAGGATGACCTATGTCACTATTTTGTTGTTTTTGAGAGAAATGGAGAGAGCAATAGAAAGACTAGGAAGAGGAATGGAAATACCATTAATAGGTAGCAAAGGGAGTATATACATTGTCGGGTCTTTTATTTGCGAATATCTTTTTCTGCGTAGAAAAAAGGAAAGATATGGAAGTTATGCTGAGCATATGCGCAAGGGTAGGTAAAGTGATGGGAATTAAATTTAGAGAAGAAAAATCAAAAGTAATGATGATTAATACTGGGGAAAAAGAAGACAAAGAATTTTTATTGGGGATATAAAGTTAAGTGTGGTGAATAGATATAACTATTTGGGAATCGTTTTAAGTAATCAGAGAAATTGAAAACATTGATAAATGAAGCAAAGAAAAGAACGGGATTGATATAGAAATTAATAGTTTTCATATAATAAATACGATGTAGATAGAATTGTATGGAAGGGAATGGAGTAGCAGGGTTAATGTATAGTAACAATGTGTTATGTGTTAGTAAAGGGATATTAGATTACTTAGAAAAAGTACAAAAAGAAGTAGGAAGACATGCAGATGACAAAGGAGGCAATTCAGGAGAAATGGGATGTCGTTTTTATATGAGAGATGCAAAATGAAAATGTTCGGTAGATTGCAGTTTATGGATAATAAAAGAATAGCCAAAATAGTATTTAATTGGGTTATGAATAAAGGGCAGGCAACAAGATGGGTGAGAATGGTAATGAGATATGCAGAAGATTTGGATAAAGAATTTATATGTCAGTATACTTGTACAAAAGGTGGGATGAATGTGTTAGGAGAATTGTTGAGTGTTATAGTGGTAAGGAATGGGATAGAAGAATAGATGCACTAATAAAGAATAGGGGTTTGGAGAGATGGAGAACTAGCATGGAAAGTAAAAAGAGTTTAAATATATATAGAAGTAAATGGAATATTGGGTGCGAGTTAATTTATGATAATAGCAAGGAAAGTAGTTTACTGTTTAAGGCTCGAATGGGATCTTTAGCATCAAGGGAATATACACATAAGAGGAAAAATGTGGGTGATTTAGTTTGCAAGTTGTGTAAAGAAGGTATAGAAAATATTAGGCATCTGTTAATTGAATGTAAATGCCTGAAAGCAGAAAGGGTATTTAGATATAAAGGTCATAGAGTTGACAAAGATTATGTTGTGGAAATGGGATGGAGCAGGATATGGGGAAACTTGGGGCGGGAAATGGAAAGAGAAGGTAAAGTGGGTAACAGATTTCTTTGGGCATAGTTGCTAAGAGATTCCTGACTCCATATAAGGAGAAGTCACAGTGCATCACATCAACATCATAGAAAATTTGATTTATGGTGATCAAAATGATGATGAATATAAATGCCACCAGTAGACTCAGGGAGAGAAAGAGATCTTAAACATTGTTCAGATAAGTAAGGGACAGGACACAGAAACAAATGTTAGCCAAAAACAAATATAATTATTAATAATTTTTAAGTTTTATTAAATTCAAAAAAATATTAGTTAAACAAAATATAAAAGTTTGATCTAAATTATTCCTTTATTTGTCTGAGAGTGCACGAGAGTATTGTGGCATTAAACTCTTCGGCAGATAATTTTGCTTTCTCACCTAACTTACAGGGGATTGTAATGATCTTTCTGCTATTGATTTATCTACTCTTCACTTTTTATTTTCTTTTATTAGAGATTTAGTAAATGCGATCTTGTATGGAAGTCAACGAACAGCGCGGAGTGAGCTTTCCTTAACTCCAAAAAAAAAAAAAACACATTGGGACAAAACAAGGATGTCATATGCTCCGTAAACACTCATAAGAGGCTGCATTTATATGACCCTTAAGGTTGCCTCCATGCAAGAAAAGGGACAAGATTATAATTTCTAACTTTAATATAATAAATAAAAAGGAAATCTCTACAACTTACAAGAAAAGCAGAACTATATAATTGATAAAACACTAGCCAAAAATCATCTACGGTTAGCAGGAAATGCAAACACACATTAAACTAAAATAATTTCAAATAAAAGGAGGTAGGTGATCTAAAAAAGAAAATTACTCATATCTTCCAAAGCTTTTAACAACAATTAATAATATATATCTAAAAAATTGAGCATAAAATATTAACTCACAAAACACTCTCCGACAAAGCAATAAAATTGAAATCTCATATCGATTCTCTACAATTTATAGGTTTAAAAAAAAAATACATCTAATAAAAAAAAAATTTATGAATTACTAATAACATCAAAATTCCTATTCATAAGCCTAACATGTTTGTATTTTTCTTTTCGAGTATAAAGTTTAGAGATTTAAACCCTGGTTATAAGTAGAAGAATATTTAATTATCTTCCAGGCTTCAGTTTTCCCTTCTGATTGATTCCAGCAGTGTCGCAAGGTTTTTGATCTCTTATTAATCTGGTCGTGGAGTACGAAGGCAATCTTCAGGATCAGTTTTGAACTAGGCAATTAGGATATGTTCACGATGACACAATTTCCAGTTCCGGGATTCGTCTTGGGTGTTAGCATGGCATACTTTTAATATGGTTTTTTAAGGCTGGTAGGTTCTGCATTGTTAATGTATGGTGGTTTTCTTTTTTCTCCTCAAATGGTTGATTTAGCAGTTAGCAATCCCCAGTTAGGAATCTTCTATTAGCCATCTTGACTTTGCAATTAGCAAAAGAAAACAGCAATTAGCAAATATAAAAAATCTATAGGTTAGCAGTCCACAATTAGCAAATATAAAAATATATCTGCAGTCAAAGATTAGCAAATATATCTCAAATCAAAAACACAGAGCTTTTATATATTATTGTTATCTCCCACCAGATTTTAAAATATAACCAGGTTTAGTCTTTATCTCCCACCAGATCATAATTAAAAAGTTTAATCAGGGCTATTCTTTGTCTTATGTTTTTACTTTTCAAATACCACTTTTAATAAATTAGAGAATGAATTTCTGCTTTTGAAATAGATTAAAACAAACAAACAAAAAAAGTTTATTTCAATCAAAACTCTTTTAAATTAAAATATTTTTACGATTTCCATTTACAATCGAGTACGTGTTTTATGGCACGTACTCTTAATTAAAAAAAACAACAAAATATAAAATTTTTAAATACAATTTTCTCTTTCCTTTTAAAATGTTTATAAATATACATTTTAGTTTTGATTTCACCATGGTTGCTTTTGAACCGGAGAACGTATCCGGTTCAATATATATGAATATTAAATTCAAAAAAAGTTGTGGAATTATGATCGAGGTGTTATGTTAATTCTTAGGAAGGATTTTTTTTTTTTAAATTTTATTTTTCATTTTTTTCAAATAAAAAGTTTATAAGGATAAATATATATTTAAAAACACAGGCCATCTTATTTAATTTGAACATTGATTATTTGATTATATATATGAGCATAGTTGTTCCTATTTATGAATATTTTCATAGGCAAGAATGCTTAAATTTTAAAAAAAAAATTTTTATTAACAAATTTATAGATAAAAATTATTGTTTTTGATATCTATAATGATTGTAATGATTTTCACAACTCTCAAAAGAATAATAGTAATATGTAATAAAAAATCTAAAGTAGAAAGGTTAATGTAATCCTGGGCAATGATAAAACATTAATCTATTAATAATTTAGTATATTTTCTATTTTTTCTCTGCACTTATTCCCATTTTTTTCTTATCTTCTGTCACTTAGGTTAAACTAGGGCCTGATCCAATAGGATACTAACTGTGATAATTAGATTGTGTGTTCATGCAATCACATTATAATATGTTCAGCAATTCAGATCTCAATCTTTTTTTTTTTCTTGTAATTTTTGTTTGTCTAGAGCAGGATTGGGCAACCTTTTCAACTGGCAGGCCAATTTTAACTTTAGGCCTTTTAAATGAGAATCTTAATTTTTTTGTGCATTAAAAATAAAATAACATCATTATTATTAACAACTGTTACACATTTAATGATTTATTCATAATGTCGAATTTCCTTTTATGTTCTGGGCAGATTAATTCTAGATGCAGATTTTAAAAAACTTCCCTTCAAAAAGTGGTTTCAAATTTTCTGCTTTTTAAAAATATATATATAAATTGCTTTCACAGAATTTTCTCACTTGTTTCTATTTTTTTAAAACATGATAGCCACTTGATGAAACTCCTTTTCCAGTTTTCTATTTTAATATTCCTTTCTTTCCCCAATAATTTTATTGAAATCAAAATGTTTTGATAAATAGTGCATCTTAATATTATGTTTTTTATTAATTGAAATAGTGTCCAGATGTAGAATGCAATTGGATTTACTATTTCTTTCTATAAAAAAAATATGTCATTTCATTTTTTGTGAAATGCGCAATTTTCTACACAATTTTTCTTATTTTACTTTATGTAGCCATCCTAATAAGAAAAAATTAAATAGAAAATAATAAAATGAAGTAAAATTCGAATTTTATTTTTGATAGGTTTGTCTGCAAAAATTATTATAAAAAGAAACAAAATGCTCTCAGTGATGTAGATTAAATTAGTAATAAGATAGACCACATAATTTGTTGGAATATTGTACTTTTGATAGAATGAACTAGAACTATTATAAAGGTTGGAGAGTAAAAAAATGTAGCTAAGAAAATAATAAATATTTTATTTTACTTAACTTTTAATTCAATATTTACACTAAATGCGTATTTAAATAGAAGTTTTATATAGGGTCATCTTATATATGTTTTTGAAAATGTGTGTGGGCCAAATTTTCTCACTTTTAAGGCTGGAGTTGGCCCGCAGGTTGGAGGTTTTCCATCTCTGGTCTAAAAGTATGAGTAATGTTAAATGTAATCCAGTTTGAAATGTTTCTGATTATATATTTTGGATAATTTGAAACCTCTGATATAGAAATTTGTTTAATATTATTTTAAAAATGAAAATAAAATCCTAAAGTTATACAAAAGGTGTGCAACTTTGCCTTAATTAATTTTGTTGTATTAAAATAATTTTATTTTATTTGATTAATTTTGTGAAGTTCCCAATACAATTAATTGCATTGTCTTTAATTAGATTTTGTTCATTTAAAAATAACTGAAATTTCGAGAAAATCATTACGAAAAATCTAGGCACAAAATTATTACTATATTTACAAAATGAAAAAATGTATAAAATAAATTATAATATTTTAGCAGTAAATGAACAATATAGATGCATAAGAATCATGACTTTTTGAATGTTGTTCACAAAGATATTCATGGAATTCTGTATATGCAAATTTTCAGGAATACAAAAAAATTAGAGAATGTGAAATTTTCAGATATTTCATAAAAAAATGAGTGGTTGTAAAAGATACTCTGCAAAATGTGATCATCGAGTCCATTTGTTTTTGATGCTATTATTTAAAGGAGGAAAATCTCTCAAGGAGAAAACTTGGACTTTGAACTTTTCTCATTTAATCAAAAATATTATGATATACATAGTGATTTTAGAGACATGGTAATTACAGAATGAATAATTTTTGAAATTAGGTGGTTAGAACAACAACAAAAGAGAACTTATGGACTAAATAAATAAATCAAAAATTAAGAAAATATCCATCGTAATTAAAAAAACAAATAAATAAAACATTATAGTATTTTTTAATTTTAAATAATTCCATTTTTTTTTCCTATTTCTCTTGACTTAAAATTAGACAAATTTTACTGAATATGTATGTAAAAGAAATGTTTTTTTTTAAATAGTTCAAACGTAAATAAAATGCTTTTATAATAAAAATAGTTTTTATCAGTAAAATACAATGCTAACCTTTATGTAATTTCACAATACCATGTAATGGTTAGCTAAAATGATGCAGATGCCATCTGATATGTGCTATCAAGAAATATTTTAGGAGTATATCCTGATTCTGTATTAACATAATTAGAAAGCCAATCATGTAACACGAGTTCTGGATGAAATAGATAATGGAATTGATATATAGAGCAGATAATTTTTATATTTAATAATTGAAACTGAACACTATTTAAATAAGTAAAAAAAAAAAAATGTAAATCTTGACAAAATATATTTAAAAAAAAGTTTACACATCGAATTTGAAATGGGATTTTTTTACTAATTACTATTGTCTAAAAAAAAAAGGTATTTTAATTATATTAAACAGGTTGCAAATTATAAGCCGAATCATGGGTCATCAGAAGTGAATTACTTATTGCATTGCTATAATAAAAAAATACAGTATTAGTAAATAATTAAATGATTTATCACTTGGGAGATTATATGGTACCCAAACTGATCCCTGGTTTTAAGCTCTATAGTCCACCACTGCATTAAACCAAACAGGGCATAGCTTATCTTATTTGTTTGACTTTCATATCAAATTATTAGAATTCTTCACATTTATCAATATTTTAAAAGTTAAGTTTATTCATGTATATCATTAAAAATTTATATGTAATAATTGTGTTCATATACTAACCATATAAACATCCATTTTGACTTCAAATTATATACACATTGTTAATGAAATACTTGTTTGAAGTAAAGTTTAGAAAGATGTTGCTATTTGCTTAAATAATAATTTTTTAATTAATTTACCATTTTTATATTCGGTGAATTTAATCACTATTTATTAAATGTAATCATGTAAGAAGTCCAGATATATAAAATAATTTTCTGTCCCATTCTATCTGATTTTTTTTGATATAATTTGTCCTTCAGTTTTTTCACAGTCCAACAACTGGTAATTGTTATTGGCATGATAAGGCAATTATTATTCTAATTTAATGTGGATTCATTAAAGTCTTATATTAACTCCCAAGATCAAAAAAGTCTTCGAGACCATAGTTTTGTCAATGAGAGAAGATTAGAAAACTAAAATCATATTTCCATCAATAATTTAGAAATTCATCAATAGAGATGTGTTTATTTTGAGATATAGTTTTATACTTTGCAGATTAAATAAATTTTAAAAAGAATTAAACCTTGGTTTTTATCTTATATAAGAAAGTTTTTGTACTTAAATTGGCTGAATTAGTTTTTTGTTAGAAATAATGACTTATTCTAAGATTATTAAAATAATCATGTGAATTTACAATGTATAAAAACTGTTTACCAGCAGCAAAAGTCACTATTAGAAATGTCCTTTAAGTAAATTTAATCATTATAATAATGTCTTTTTCAATCAACAATTTTTCAAGAAATTTAATAAAAGTTCAAGATCAAAACTGCAACATATACACAGAAAAAAAAAAACTTTTATCAGAAAGAAAGTGTTTACTAGCTTCAGAAGCTCAGCATTTTGATCATTAGGTAAAAGTGTTAAAAATAGGTTGATGTTGCATTCGTGAATTGACGCAAATACCTTAGGTCTAGTATATTAATTATATTTATCTTTTTAGAAATCTTTAATGTTTTATTGCTAGGCCAGAGGAGAGCTTTATATAATTATCATTGTCTGATATCCCTGAAAATATAGAAGGAAAGGAATTCAAGCTAAAAATTTAATAAAGTGAGTAAACAGTCACTTTTGAGAATTTACATAGGTATGTGGTAATTTCTTATTATGACAAGAATATCATTAAGAGATCGATGAGATATCTATTTGTCAAGTTCTGGTACAAATACTACTCACAAGAACAGAAATTACTTGACTTCAAACAAAGTAGACAAAAGAATCTTAGTAACGAGAAAAACTGAAGATATTATAGCAGATCTATTTCTAAAATAATTGTCACTTGTGAATGTAGGATTATTTAGTTTGCAAGGAGCTAATGATTTTTGTATTCAAAACATTTTATAAAGTACAATTACAATATGGTAACATTATTTAAATTGTTCTATTTTGCATTAATAACTGGTTTTTGAAACGACCGGTTAGCTTGTTACATATACATTCCTTCTAAGACAAAGTGTATAGATAAGAACTTTTTAAAATGAGAATAAAATTTATCCAGGATTCTTGTAAATATTTTGACATGGATTTTAGCTGAAAATCATGGATGTTGAATCACATTTCAACTTTTTTTCATTTTGTTTATTCATTTGTGGTATAATATTATTTTCACAATGCTATTTAACTTGCTTTAAACATCTAAGAATATTATATATATTACAGAAATATATAAAAAGTTAAGACAATATTGAAATTATCTAGCATAAACTCATGAAAGGCACACTATTTGGAATGAGAGATTAATAGAACTTTATTTGTATGATCAAGGTAATTAACATTCAAATAACAATTGATGCAGAGTTCTGTTCAATTAATCAGAACACAAATTGTTTTTAATTAACTAGAATTTTATCCACAATTATTAGCTCTAAAGACTGCAATTCTCACTGTTGAACTTGCATATAATACTGATTCAGTGCAGTTGCTATGAACTTTTCTTTATCAAATAAACTTTAATGTAATATCTGGACATAGTTGGTATAACAGGTTATGGATGACAAAACTGAATTCTTAATGAATTGTATCACTATTTTTGAAATCTAACATCCAAATTCCTCAAAATATGCTGCATTTAATATATCTTTTCATATGATCTTAGATTGCAAATCAACTAATATTAATGTATGCTAAGAAGGACAAGGAAAGAACTGGACTGCAGCATTGGTGTGTGATAGGAGGCAGTCATTGAGTGAAACATTTGAATTTTGCTTTCCTATTAGATTTCATGATTGTTGGTCTTTCTACTCTATCCCATTTACTGTAAACTAGAGTAATTGATGGACATCAGATGGTATAGTGAAATAATATTCCCAGGCTGATTTCTAGCTTTTGTTTAAAATTCAAAACTGGAACAAATATATATATATATGCAGAGTCTAGAACTGACATAAAATTGAAATCTCTAAAATATATAGTAACTGATGTGTCATCTGTATAACTTTGCAAATGAGTTAACTTGACTTCAAATCTTACTGTCTTTTTTTTTGGTTTTAATTCCAGGCTACTAGCTTGAGTAATATAAAGAAGTAAAAAATAGTTGCTAAATGCATGTTATAGTTTTGAATCCTAACCTTACTGATAAAGGTAAATGGGGATATTATAGAGCTACATCATCTAATGACCTCATTGATTATTCAAGCTTACAAAAGAGTAGGATAAAGAAAACTGCCTTTGGAACCATATGAAAAAATTGTGGAATAATGTTGATATATTTTAAAATATTTTTGAAAAAATCGTTTGCGTCATTTATAATAATTTTATCTCTTTAGTATAAGAAGAGGAAGATAAAAAACCTTAATATTGTATACATATTGAAGAGTATGTGTGTTTGGGAGCTATTTATTTATATAATAATATAAAACCACGTCAGAGATTTAAAGAATAAAATTAAGTTAAATAAACCAAATATACTTTCAAAACATTATCATCATAATCATGATTATCAAACAAAGAAAAGGACAACCATATTTCACTGTTAAAAATTTAAAAAAACTTGATAAATCAGAGCCAAATACCATTTAAATAAGCAAAAAAAAAAAGATAACACATTAAAAGTATACTTAGTTTATTTAGGTTTAATTTTATTCTTTAGTTTTTGTGAAGTGTATTTATACTACTGACAGATTCACTCTTATTATATATACATTTGCATGAAATTATATATATTCTAGATAATTCTGTCTGTAAGTATATGATTATATGAACATTTATTACTTTTATAAAATAATAATTTTAAATATGAACTGCTATTTTAAGGCTGATATGAGTGCAGCAGAAGAGACAGTTAGTACACCTTCAACACCAGCCAGTCCTGCACCGAGCATACCTCCACCCCTTTTGAAACCAGCTCAGCAAAGTATATTAAGACCATCACCAACATTACAACCTCAGTCCAGGCAAGTAAAAAAATAGATTTAAAAAATAAAACCTGGAAATCTATCTTGTTAACGCTAAATATTATGGCGACTTGAAAAATCTACATTTTCAGTCAGTAGTAAAATAACAAAGCAGTTTTTAAGAACTAATAAATGTTGTCTCAGAATAAACATCTTGATTTTTATGACACATACTTTAGTCTAAATAAAATTGCTAAACATTTGCTGTTTATTTAGTGTGTATATTAACTCAATATATATAATTTTCCATCATTAAGTAATTTTCTTCAGAAATATTGAAAATTTAATAGTTAAGCTATCACGGAAACATTATATGAAAAAAACATTCTCTTACTATTTTTTAACATATTCTGCAAAATTAACATTATAGTGATAGAAAATGTCTAAATAAATAAATATTAATCTATTAGACAATATGAACTTTTGTTGGTCTTATCATTAAAAATGAAAAAATTTGCTTTTGAATCAATTTACTTTTCAAATTAACATCTAGAAATCTTAAGAATTAGTGTCTGGAGTTTCTACTTTAAAATTGATTCAGGAATTATAAAGTCCTCAACCACGTTATTAACAGATATTAAAAAATAATAAAAAAAATTCTGAAAGCCTGATCTGAGAAAAAGAAATAAAAGACAAAAACTCCAATTTTTAGCATAATAAATAAAATAATGAAATTCAACACTAAGTACTCTGCCTTTTAATTAAATAATCTTGGACTAGGTACTGTTCTGTTAGTCCTTTTTGTTTTCTAATTGTTCTTTCATTTTTTTACTTTACTGTCATTAATCAGATTCTTAAGTATGCACAAAATTCTGACTTTAAAAAAGTTTTGCAAAAGCCATTGATATTTAAGATACTTCAAGTCCTTGGTTCTAATTTTATACAAGACGATCATTAATGAATCGTCTTGGAACTACATATAAGCAATAACTAGTAAATGATTATATTTATGGGTAGCCATGCCTCTATTCAATATCAAAGTGAAAAGATCACAGATTGGCTGGACCACTATGCCTGAAGTATTAAAGATACTCCGTAAGATTCTAAATCGGTATGTTCTTAAACTTGTTGGGAATGATGCTATTGAATGCATTAGATATCTTCATTGTATTGAGCATATGAATTGCAAGATTTCCTAAAAAATTATGTAGTGGTGAATGAAATCATGGTTTTCATCAGTGAAGCAGACATTTTAAAGATTGTCTCAGATACAATAAAGACATGCAATATTAATTCCTTTAATCAATAATATAGAGAGTAGCAATTAGACTGAGTAAAGTTTACTGCAATTAAGATAGCATTGCAATATTTTAAAAAATGGAAGGATTTGCTTAATTGTGGATCACTGATCAGTTCGTATAGTCATTGCAAAACTATCTTAATCTTTTTTATTTTCTGTAATGATTATATTTGATTACAAGTGATTTCTAATGATGATTATATAAATGAAAGAATAATTTATTTTTGAAAATTGTTAAACAAAAATGTTTGTCGAAATTAATATTTTGGAAAATTGAAGATCATCTTTAAAAATTAAACAAAAAGATGGGAAATGTAAAGTTTATAAATTCACTAAGGAAGAGTGAAAGCTAGAGAATTGACAAAATTTTGAAGTATTTGGACAAAGATTGCTAGGTCAACATTGACATGAAATAAAAATATTATCAGAAAGATATTCAGTAAACTTCAACAGATTTCACTTAAGAACTTTCATTTTAGTAAGAGAGAAAGATGGAATGTCAATTTGAAAATGCTACTAATATTCGCAAGATTCAGAGATAGAAGTTTTCATTTAGTTACATGTTTTTATTTAAGGCTGCAAGTCTCTGCTGACCAAAACAATTTGAACAATTCCTTAACTTATTCATAAATTCATCTCTTGTAATTGATTATATCTTATCTGTTATTAATGTTTGTACTTTGCTTAAAATTGTATCTTTTTTGTTAAAAGGTCCACCACAAACTCCTATGGATGTTTCTTGTTTATAAATTGGTAATCATATAATAATAACTTAATGTAAGAATGTTTTTTTCTTTTTAAAAACATATTACATTTTTATTCAGTTTATATAATGAGTAAATTGACTATTGCTTAGGAGGGTTGTCACTTTTCAGCACCAAAGATGAGTTTCGCTGAACCAAACTGATTTTTTTTTTTACTTTTATGAGCTGAGCATCAATCAAAAGTCTTGCATTAAATTGTTCAGGATATGTACTGAATAATCATAATCATTTATCTATTGTGATATTTATGGAATACATAGTAATTATAACTTTTAGAAAAAGATTTTAAAAAATGGTTTGCAAACTATGATACAAATATTTCTAATATTATTGCGGATTTAATATTTTTCCTTGAAAAATCAGGAATAAATATTATTAAAATATACTATCAATAATTATTTTTAATAATCTTATTTATTTCATATTGAGCAGTTTTTTTTTTCTTAATTCATTCTACGTATGAAAGATATTTTTTATTTCATCAAATGACATTAATTAGAATCAAAAATTACCACACTCATGCAAATATCTAAATAACTATATAGCAGTGGTCTTCAACCTTTTCACACCTGCGGACCGATAAAAATAAGGATAAGGTTTCACAGACCAGCAAAAATAAGGATAAGGTTTCACAGACCGGCAGAAGTCTATAGATAAATTTTCTTAAAGTTGTAAACTGCTTAGCCTTGGATGAGGTTATATATATATGGAGTTTGTATAATAAAAAAAAAACTTTTTTTTTTAAATTTTTTTTAGAAAAGTAATGAAAAATTTAATTTTATCCCCTCCCCCCATAAACATCTGTGATAACTAGAAAAACAAATTAATTTATGTATGATTGATTAGATATTGTTTTCATTCTGTTTCTTTTTTTTAAATTGGGTAAAAATGAGATGAAAAAATGAATAAAAATTGTTTATATTAATTAAGTTTAAATTCTTATTATTCTGTTATTACTAATTTTCTTGCCAGTATACCGCGGACCAGTAAAAAACTTCTGCGGCCTGGCACCGGTCCACGGACCAAGGGTTGAAGACTACTGCTATATAGTATCAATGTAGAATGTTGGAATTCTTTACCTGAAGTCAGTGGGGTAAACCAGAACAAAGTATTATGACCAAGCAATACCATTGTCATTGGTAGATATTTGCTACTTCTTTGATTACTTGCATTCAAGACTATTTACTAAGCCTTTGCACCGATTATAATATTAAAATAAGTAATGAGTTGGATTTTCTTATAATTACATGAACATGGTCCTTCTCATCCCCAATGTCACATTTTTCTTTCAAAATATTTTAGATGTAATGCAGATATATGTGTTTTCCAATCTATTTGTCATCTTAGATAAGTATTGTATTTGTATATCTCATCTTTTATCTAAATTTCTTTTTTTTTAAAAAAGCATAGTCTTGAGTTCGTTAAGATAAAATTAATTTAAAGATTATTAGTTTTTATTTTCATGATTTTTGAATAATTTGTCAAAAATCTGCATTAATTCTATTACATATATATTGAAAAACGTTTTCAATCAAAGTCAAATTGCACTAAACAAATATTTAAATATAAACAAAGTGAGTAAATCACCTTCCCCTAGGTTATGACTTAAGAGCACTGATTATATATGTGTGGGATGATAATCTGGACCAACTGATGAGTGCTGATTCAGCATGAAATATATATATTGGTGATTATCTTTTCTACATGTGTGTTGGTAGTATGATAGTGTGGATAGTGCTTGAAAGTGAGTTCAAATCCCCTATATTGACTTAAGAGCACTCTAAATGTTAAACAAAGGATCAAGAAAAGATTCTACCCTTGATCATTTGTTCAATATTTAGAGTGCTCTTAAATCATAGCCTATGGGAGGGTGATTTACTCCCTTTGTTTATATAAGCATTGAGTTATGCTTAAAAGTTTAAATAATATTCAATATTGATTCAAGATAGGAATAAAGAAGTTGAAAATATCAAACCACTGAAGTTTAGAATTTTTATATTATTCCAAGGATTCTTAAATTTTTTATTTATAAAGCAAAAACTATGAAATATTTTTGGTAATGCCAGTGATGTATACCAAGCTCTTACTATATCCCTGAAACAGCAAACACATATATTGTATTTTTTTTAAAAAAAAGCAGAAAAATTCTAAAAATGTAAACTAGAATTAATTTGCTGTTACTTCACCAATTGTGAATTCACGCATGTCATATTTCAATTTTTTTTTTTGTCCTTTGTGGTCAGTGCATCAACAATCATCTAGCCAATGGTAAATTATCATGGGACTTTTATGTTTTTAATTAAGAATAGCTAGATATTTATTAAAAAGTATTAGATAGCTTTAAGATAACTAAAAAAAAAAAAATTCTATTTTGGATTTGAATCCTGAATTATAGCAAGTTAAAGAATATATATATGACAATGAGTATCCTTGATGGGTTTTTTAATTTCATTCACATAAATACAGCTCTTAAATTTTTGCATTCATTAATTAAAATTGCACAAATGTTCATTCTTATAAAGTTTAAAATTTTAAATAAACAAATATTATTTATTCTTATTTTATGGCATAAAAAAGCCCAGAAAGTGACAACCCATATGTCAAATAATTTAAATTATAAGAAGAATGGATAGCATTCTTTAATACTTTTGATTACACTAAATAATTGTAGAAAAGATCATGAGTTTTTAGTCATCATTTTGGCTTCTATCTGTAAAGAGCTTTACAATTACAGGTATCTATTTATTCAAAGTTTTTGAATTATATTGAATGACTTGTCCATAATTTTTTGCTTAATAGTATTAATTTGGAAGACATCAACATCTCAAATTGAGAATACTGAAAACTTTGAACAAAAGGGGAAAAAATGCAGCAAAATCACTTGAAAACTGTATTCAATTGGAAAATCTAAATATCCTATTCTATTATCATAATAAAGATTCCACTAAAAGTTCTTTTCTAATATTAGTAGTGGTGGGTAAGAGTTTGGCACAAACTTTCGAGGTAATGATGATGCCACATCTATTTACAGTAATGCCACTTTGATGTAAACACAAAAAATCTTACTAAGCTAGAGAAGTTCAAATGGAAGAAATTAAAGTTAATAAAACTGATTTTCTTTCACTTTGCTTATTAATAAAAATTATAGCCTTAAGAGATTTTTTTGCTTTTAGCAGTTTATTTGAAGATTTTGTACAATAATTATTACATGACTATGTTCATGTCTCAACTGTCAATCACCTGAGTGTGATAATTCATCAAATAGGATGACTTCATAACTTCTTTCTCTTATAGCCATATTTCAATTCATACTTAGAAAGTAATATTGCAATCATGCCTTCCTATTCACTGAAATGACACTTTTGATTACTTTATATATATTAAGTTGCCTAAAATTGTTTGTGGAAGGACTTAGTTACTATTTATTTGAATATGAAAGTACTTAAATATTACCATCCACCAACAATTTTAGGCAACTTGATATAAAAACTTAGCCATGACTGCAATAGTACTTTCTAAGTATGACTATATTTATTTTTCACCAAGGTGGAACCACCTTTTTCTTATAAAATCTCTGTCGTGTTGCTACTTAAGAGCTCCCTATAGTCATAATTACATCTAATTGCATTCTAAAAGCACATGTGAGAGGTTTTTAGCCTTTCACTTTAATAATAATAATAATAGTAGGTAACTATTTTAATCCCCTTTTCAGCAAATTCTTCACATAAAAAAAAAAAATCAAGTGCGATTTCTACACTTGTCTATCTTAACAACTTTCTCAGAAGACAGTATATTGTTACTTTGAAGAAAATTAAATGCATTTAATATTTTTTCCTCAAATAAAATGACGTAATTGGTTTGGATATGTTTGTTCCTTGCACTTATTTTATATGCTCTTTGAATTCTGTATTGGTAATCTAATTTGATGGTATTATAAACTTGAAAATACATTGTCTGTTTTTATGTGTAAATTTTATTTAGATAACATCTTTAAAAAAACCATTAGGTGATTTGTCTTATATATATATTAAGTAATTAATATTTGGCTTATTTATATTGATAAAAGTTTTTGATATAGTATTCTTAAGTTGTTGTTTTTTTTTGTCAAAAAATTATTATTCAAATTGATGAACTGATATTTAAATTTATAGGAATAAGTATTTAGGAAATTTGTATATGAATTAGATTTATTGTTTTCAAAAATACCCAATATTGAATGAAGTAGAAATTTTTAAGTTTATATAGACAAGTTTTGTTGTGACACAGATAGAAAGCATCTTAAATGAAATTTATATATGTTTGGGGTGAGAAATTCATTTGAAATCAAACAGAAAATAAGAGAAAAAATATTATTTCTCCAAGTAATTATAAAGACAAAAGGATATTGAGAGATAAAGAAATTATGAAAGATATATTGCAAAGTATTACGGAATATTGATCTTAAAGAACTAATATCTTTTAAAATTGATAGAAATATTTTGGAAGATGATAATATCATGTATAGTCTTTGATCATAAATATTTTGTTTGAGTGTTCTTAAGTCTTTTTAATTTTTTTTTTTACATATTATAATCAGTATACTTTTATTTTTAAAATTGAAATATCATTTAATAGTTTTTTAAAAAAATGCAAAGCAACAACCTGCTATCATACTTTTTTATATCTACAAATATTTTCTTATATTTTTAGGCTTCAGCTAAATACTCGTGGGTTATTGCATCAACCTCCTCCATTAATTCGTCCTAGTACTGCTCCTATTCTAACTTCTAGCAAGTCTCTTCAGACCTCCAATCAGCCTCCTCAGTTGATTGGTCATGATTAATTAAATGGAAGTGATACCACCTTACCAGTTGTTCATCAAGTAATGCTTGCTTTAGCCAGTATTAAAACAAAAATCTGCCTTAAGATGCAAAAATATGTTGGTCTTTAAATTAATGGTCCAAATCAGGCCACATTTTGTGCTCAATTAGAAAACTGCCATGTAATTTTGTTTTGCCAAATAAGAACATTCCGGTTAGATGGCAGTATCTTACAAGATGATGTCCATACTAACTTTCTCAACCTCAGGTGAAAGACTAAATACAATGGAGGATTTTGTTAGTCCATTGTTGAATCCAATTTTATTTTTTACTCTTTTTTTTTTAATTTATTATTTTGCTTAATACTTGCTGTCAAGATTAGTAATTTATTTGTAGCTGATTATTCATTTATTAGTGGAGTATGATATACTTGGTGATTGAAGCTAGGAAAGAGTGTTTGCTATTTTGTGCTGATGTGGCTTTGCAAATTTTAATGCGATTTTAGAAGCAATAAGGAAGTGCAAAGTTGATTCACTATTTTTGCCCTCATTGGACTTTGATTATAGCCCTAGAAGGACACATGCCTAATACAGAATTAGAAATAGTGAGTCATTATTTTAAGAAGTGGGAAGATATTGTTGATCGCTGTTTGCTGTATTAAGTTTCTTCTGTTAAAAATATGAAAGCAACCCCCCCTTCCCCCATTATTATTATTTATGGGAAGGGAAATGTGGAAAATTCAAACATCTCGATAATTCTTTCATACAAATGATATTTCGTATTAGTTTTGTTTTTTCATGAAATATTAATCAATTAATACTACAGATGATCTGGATTTAGCTCTTCTAAAATGTATTACACACTAATATTTATTATTTTGATATAATTAATTTCTGAGATGGAATTTAAATCTTTGGCAGAAAGTATTGATTATTATTTTTTTTTTAATTTCATCCAGAAAATATTGTAAATAATATAATCATAATTAAAAGATCAAAAAATTCTGTTATTGTTAATGCTGTTTAATGACTGGATTGCAATTTTAATAGCCAGCTATTTTATATAATTAGAACTTAATATTTTAATACCAAATGAAAGTAGATACTATATATATTATAGTTTATAAACTTTGTTTTTAATGTTTTTATCTTTAAATTATTCTCATTCTGTATTTTTTTTTTTAAAAATCTCTTATGTGTACAAGTTATGTGGTGGTGGGTGTTTAAGCTCCCATTGTCTTATAAAACAGAATGGCTAAATTGATAGCAGCATTTTCTTACAGGATTTTTTGATCTGTTTTTTTTTTTTTTTTAAGTATACACACTAATATTGTATAAATAAATAAAAGGATTAAAATGAATAAAGTCTTTGTTACATTAATTCCATATTTTTTATTCAGCAGTATTTGAAGCACAATACAAAAAGGCAAATATTTAGGCTTGCCGATGTAAAATCATTTTTTTTCCCCCAAGAACATTATGCTGCAGTTTTTATTTCCACCCATTAAATTAGGAGGGAAGGCTATTTAGCTACCTCAAATTTCATTTGCTAGAAGATAATTTTATCATTCCCCCTGTTTCATTAGTTATTTCTTTTTCCACTAAGTTATATTTAAAAATTAGCAAGGGTGGAGGAAGAATTGTTCTACAGTCACCAGCATAACATAGCATCATATATACCATCATTTGGAATAATAATATTCTTCACATCAAAATAAAAATAAAATTATGAAATTGTATTAAAAAAATAACATAACTAGACGAAATTGATAAAATCTGATAAAGTTTTATGTACAAACCACATAGTCGAGCCATGAAAGCCAGAGGTCTGCTGGCCCGATGATCTACACAGCTGCTCATTTTTATACATAGCTTACAAGAGGTTGATTACAACCATTTGGCAGTTTCAACTTGTCATTTAAAAAAAAAAAACATTCAGTAGAATTCTTAAAAAAGCAACATACATTAGAACATTTATTAGGGAGGACTTTTATTTGGACCAAAAAAAAAAAAAAAAAATTTAAGACAGGAAAGGGAAAATTCTAATATACAAATGTGCAGCTTTCCTTTCATACTGTGATAAGAAAAAGTACTTATGTGGGAGATATCTATATATAAGTGTGTATATTTATACACACATATACATAAAAAATAATTTTTTTTAAAACAAAAAATTAAAATGCAATAATAAAATTGAGAATATTTTTTTCAACATATATATGAATGAAAATTTGATTTAAACTCCCAAATAAAATCTGGCATACAATTAATATATCTGGCATTGTGCTACAATATTTTAAAAAAATATTTTCTTGTAATGATAATAATTTAAAATAGTTTAAATACTTTATATTCATTTCTATAAATTTGCAGTTTTTATTAAAACAAAGACAATTTGGCCCAAAATAATAGTCCCATATACAAAAACCCAATCCGATTTCAACAGCATTCCAGTTTTAATTAATTTTTTTACTGCAATGAATGATGTGATAGATCAGGCATTTTAAAGAACAATTTGAGCGAAAACAGCAAATTTTTTTAAAAATTTCTAGCAAAAAAAAAAAAAAAGCACAAGGAGCCATTTATATCTTGGCCAGTCTTATCAGATTTGAAAAGACTAGCTGAATTTAAATAAATGACAAATGTATGATTAAAAACAATTGTAATGAAAATTTCTACATACTGTAAAAATGGGACTATTAATTGTTTAATCTGAATGCCAAAAGGCACGTAGTTCTATGACAGGTTGACAGATTCTTCAGGAAAATTACCTAGAGAAATACTGCTGTACATGTTCAAAAACTATGTGGAATTTTTTCTTTTATGGGAAAACAAAACAGGATTTGGTCATTTGGTCACTCATCTCATAAAAAAAAAATGCATACATTTACAGTCTTTTGTTGATTACTATATGAAAAATCTTGGAAAAGGATTAATTTATGCCCAAGTGAATGCCAGGATTACTTATCCCCTCCCTCAACAAACTATCCCAGCTTTCACATGAGCATCAATGTAGATTTATTTATTTCTTCTTCAAAGTGAAGAAACTGCGTCGTTTGGATTCCTCTTTTTTCTCATCAGATTTAGGTGTAGGCAGGGTCTGAGCACGAGTTGGAGTGACTGTAGTTTCTCCTTCACCCGTTACTGTGCTGATCTTGCGTACCCAAAAGTTCATTTCATCCTGTAGAAAAAAAAAAATATTTAAAAAATTATTATGCAATATTTCATAAAGCAAGACAATTTTATGTGAAAGAAAAAGATTTCAATGCTTATAAAACAGTACAATTCCCTCATCTGGTTAAAATAAAACATTATAATATAAAAATCCCTTGCATTTTGTATTAACAAAGGTTGACCTACACATATTGGTTCATAAATAAAAATATTTTTTTTTTGCATATAAATAAATGTTCCTTTTAGCAATGTTTAGATACCTTCCTTAGTAGAACGTGTTATTGTGAACATTTACAAACACTTATACACATTATACAATAATGGAAAAAAAAACCCCATCTAGATGTCTCACCATGTATTCATAAATATGTTAGTGTGAGAAGGACAATAAAAGGCTACAAGCTTTTTTTTTTTTGTATTAAAACCAATATCTTGCAAAGATGATGCTTTTGCTTATCTCTTATTTAGGCAAAAGCATCAACAAGCAGGCATATGCAACACAATAGAGATCTTCAATCCAGACATAACTGTCACTGCATTGATTCCAATATTGTTTCTTTTCTTATTGATCAATGGCAAAAGTAGTAATACTTTCAAACTATGCATTTTATTATAAAAATTTGCTTTTTTATTTAGCCCACTAATGACTAAAAGAAAATTTTGATTGCCATTATGAGTTTTCAATAATCAATTTAAATTGAAATAGTACAGCATTCTTCCAGAAATTAATAATTTTAGCTAATATTAATTACTATTTCGACAATAAATTTGTTTAAATATATATGTACATCTTAACATATGCAAACAGCATACTATAAGTTTGTAGAAAAGTTTTAGATATGACATTTTTTCACTTAATATTCTTTCAAGTGACATAATTTAGATCAATGAGAAAATATTAAGATGCTAAATTGCTTGAATTCTTTTATTAATAGAATGTGAAACACCCAACAGATGATTTTGAAAATTATATAAATGTATTTGTCAATTGACTTAATGCATTCAAAACAATAATAGTGAAATGAAGAATATATTTAAAAAGAAATTACTCTTAAATAAAAATAAATTACCTCATCTTTAGCTTGGAATAAATATTCAGCACCAGTGGCAAGCCTGTGAAAACAAAAATAACTTAAAAAATTGCAGATGACATAAATTCAAATTACTTTTCTAAATACAAATATAATAATTAAATATTTATTATCTAAAAATAATATATTAAAATTAATATTGTTGTATTATATCATGGAGAATGAATTTAAATTGATAATTAGCTTTATGCTTTTAACATAAATGTTTGACAAAGATTTTTGGTAATTATATAAATAATAATAAAAAGGATGATTTTTGGAAAAGTACAAATTAAGATCAAATATTATTGTATTAAAAATAGTTTGAACTTTCCTGACAAAAAGTTTTGATATATAGTGAAATTCTGAATTTATAGTATGGACATGTATTATTTTTTCATATTCATTCTTTGATTCCAAAATCAGTGATTTATATATATACTAGTTGTACCCATGGCTTTGCCCATTTTATTAGATTAAAAGAATGCAATGGAGTTGATAATTAAAATACAGTATATCAACAGCAGGTAAAAATAACATTTTTCCAAATAATGTTGTACATCGTTTTTAACTGCTGTTGATAATTCTTATAGTATTTCGTAAAAATATTTTTTAAAATGTATTTTAATTCTCAATTACATAACATTGTTTTATTTTACTAATGTGAGCAAAGTTGACTTGCGGCTTTATACATGTTAGTAGAATATTGTGAGCAATAGAAATTTTTTATTGCTTTATTATTTAAATTCTATTTTTGATGTTTGACCAAATAAAAGTCTCTTGCTAATTCCATTTCTCTAGCTGCTCATCACCATTCTTAGAAAGTGCGAATTAAAATATATTTGCATAAAATAATTATTAACAATATTGCAAAATACCATCAACAATTTTAAAATCAATACACAGTCCAAACAAAGTTTAAATAACAAAATTTTACGTGGTTTACCAAAAACTAATATATCTACATTTCTCTAGTTGTATTTCAATACACAGGTCACAAACCATGTGAGAATATACTTAAAAGGGAATGGCAAAAATTTATCATCAAATTCAATATTATTTCTCTTGCTGTACCAGTATTTATGTATTTCAAATTCATTATTACAACATGTACATTATTCAAATGCAATTTACAAAAACGAATTTTACTTTGCTTTACCAATTCAAAAACAATTACAATATAGATTTATATTGCAAATTTTTTTTTTAAAACAAAGCAAAAATTTGTATGCCAATAAAATTCTATACAAAAAAAAAGGCATGCAAGATTCTTCAAGATTGGTGCAATATTTGCTTATTTTAAAATCACAAACTTTCACATTTATATAGTAATATAGATTTTATGAATCCATTAATTTTTTTTTTTGTTGTATCTATCATGGTCCTGATATTTTTTTCCACATAAGTAATTTTTTTTTTATTAAATAAAAGTTATCATTTTTTAAATTAATAATTAGAAATGATTAATTTTCCTCTTCAATCTTTTATTTTGGTTCTGATTCTTCAACTAAAAACTTTTAAGCAAGGTCTGATTTAAAATGTTTTTTTATTTAAATTGGCAGGAAAATGATATATATCATTAAAAAGAAAATTTTATTTTCATTTTAATGACATTAGACACATAGTTAAGAATTTACTTTTTTTTTTTACAGATTTTTTTTTTTACCACAAATTTAAAATAAAATGAGTGTATTTGTTAAAGGATTGATATTTTGCATTGCGGTAAGTATTGTATCGTTGATGATGTTCTGATAATCTTTAGAAACCTCTAAAATATCGCTATCATTCTGAATATTTTAAATAAATTTCAAACATAAACTGGTTCCAAATATAAGTCTCCAAATCACTGTGGCAACTATCTATAACCTGCAAATTACAGTCTTTCTTCAAGGCTAATCCAATCCCCTCATCCTTCGACATTGCAATTACACAATCTAAAATGCCTATGAGCTATCATTTAAATAGTCTCCTCATGAACACATTTAGTACAAAAATGAATATATTACCTACTACAGCCCATGGATGTGGTTTTTAACAAAACCTATGATAAATTTATGTCTGTAATAAAATGATGCATTTGGGGCTAATCTTCACATCTATCCTTCAGAACAGCTTGTTTTCCCATATGCAAAAGACCCAATTTGATAAGCTCCAAATCTTTTGTAACAAATATTAGAGCCAATATACCATTGCTTTTTCCAATTTCATAGGTCAAATAATCATTTTTCACAGATCATGCCATTGAACATGTAAATCAGTATAACATCAAATCTCTCATTAGCATATCTAAAATAGCTTATCTATCCAGACATCTGTGGACAACCCTACCAATTGCTAAAACTTTAATCAAGTTCCAAAACTTTTGTGTTCTTCAATCTGGTTGAAATTTCTTTATTTAAGCTAAATCTCGAACCTGCCCATACTTCTCATCTCTGCCTTTTCATGTTTCATAAGCACACAACCTCGAGCAATTACTAAAAAATATATAAAATACTTTTAGTCTTAATACATCTGTAATTATTCATGTGGTAAGGACTATATATATATATGGCTCACACACTGTTCCATAATAATTTGACAAAAAATATATAAAAATGGTTTAACTCATACCTTTATTCTCTCAAATTTTTTAACCAGAAACATCATGGCTAAAACCTGGCAATCAACAAACTATCTGAATTATGTTCTTTCATAGCTTAAACCTTTATTTCCATCAACATTCTTCATCAGATTTCACTCTTGAAAATAAATATCAAAACACTTTTTCAGTTATAATGATTATGTAATTTTAAAACATGTCACTCTTCAATTTTGTATCACATTTCATTGAAGTTAAACAACTTATTGTGTTACCTGTACCATTATGGTTGCAGTTTCATCATACTTTTTGCTTATGTAACATAAATTTATTCTACTGTAAATATGTTAATATTTGTACATAAAGCTTTAACAAAAAAAAAAAGTATTACAAAATTACTATTAATATTCTTTTTATAAGATAGAAAATTTATAAAAGCATGTATTATTATCTTAAAAAATATATATATATGCACATGTATGCATAAAAATTGCCCACAGTTGCAATTAATGTATTTTGCTTTTTCAAATTATATTTTATCAATGCTAAATATTTAAGAACAATTGTGTAAAGAAAAATCTTTCTTTACCTCTAAAAATTCATATTTTATGAATAGATATAAAATAACTTAATATGTTTCAATTCTTTTTATTATTATTATGTCTATATTTTTCTAAGATAATTATTATCTATCTTTCGTGTTTTATTACCTTTATGACAACATATTGTTTCATTTTTACAACATATAAACTGATATTGTGAAAATTATATCTTTAATGAAGTTTAAAAAAAAAAATCAATATTATACTGTATTACCTAGTGAAAATGAGAAATTAGTGTTTCATTTGTCTGTAACTTTTGCTCTTCTTTCAAAAATAAAACTTTTATCAAAGTCTTTAACATTTTCAAAAATTAGAGCATAAAATTTGTCTAATGCAAATAATGCCAATGTTAAAAAAAAATAATTTCTACTAATCACTATAAATAACATTAGTTTTAGTTTTTAAATATATAATTATTGTGGTATTAAAAAAATATAATGCACTTTATAAACATACATTTTGTTAATAATAGAGGTGTAATGTCTTGAATTATATTATCCGAGTTGTATTTGCAGCTAACAATTAAATTCTTTCTTATCCATAAATTTTTAATAGGTTTTTGTTTTTATAAAGTAATCATTTATTTTTGTCTGGTCCCTTATAAAAGAAAATTGCCTTAAATTGATGATATAAAGCTTAAAGGGAATATAAAAGCTTGTTTAGAAAAGCTTACCATTAATGTGGGTAAGATTTTTTACTCAAAATATAAAAGAATATTAGTACATTATTTTAGAGTAATTCAAATCAATAACTTGTTTCGAAATAATTTTACAAAAATGAATATTATTTGTTCTAATAAATATGAAACATACCAAATAAATGAAAAATAAAATTTATAAAGAAATTATTTACTTTTCAGCTGAAGAACAAGTTTAGCAGTTTTTAGAAGTATTTTTCTTTTTTATTGGTAACTTTAACATAGGACACTACTTATGAAACCTAGCAAAAATAGTGCAATTTTTATTACAGTATTAAATTCATTCGTTTAATTAATTTTACAGGTATGTAACTCTCTAAAACATCACTATTTACTATGCTTACACAAACTGTTAAAACAGTAGCAAGCCTTAGCAATCAAAACAGATGCAAGACTTGAGCATAAATCCTTATCTAGAGCCTACTCATCAGTAAGGAACCATGGATCTGAGAACATTGTATTTAGACCTTAGGATCTAATGCAATCCTTCAGCAGCCATCTTTTACATATTTAGTTAACTATAAAGCTATGATGAGCCCAAAATGAAATCAATGTTTCAATCCAAGCTCATTTTCTTGTATAGTCATATAGATCTGAAACCTTCAGTATCTATACATTTTGGTGTCCTTGGGTTTTTAAAACCCACAATCACCATAATTACCATTTTGTATGCTTACACAAGCTGTTAGAATAGTAACAACTCCATACAATAGGGCCACCCAGCACAAACCTTAGTAATTAATGGATGCAAGAAGTTTTGTGAATAAAATCCCTATATAGTGCCTACTCATGAGTTTGCTACTATTTTAACAGTTTGTGTAAGCATAGGCAATGGTGATCACATGATGTTTTAGTGGGTTTTATACCAATCCACCCATAGGATTATAGTGAAAACCAGAAACCAAAATGTCTAAATACTGAACTGGCTTCAGATCTATATGACTATATAAGTGAATGAGCTTGAATTAAAAACCTTATTGGGTTTTCATCTTGGGCTTATAACTTTATACTTAACTAAATAGGTAAAAGATGCTTGTATTAGATCCTATGATCTAGATGCAGTGTTCCCAAAATGGTATATATAAATTAATGGCAGCATGTACTACATGGAAAATATAGAGTATAACTATAGCTGTTTAATCGCCATAACACCTGTAAATAAAACATATTATCTATCTTACCAAGTGATGGTACGAATGGATCCTATTTGGGAATTTTATGCGATAACTCTGTACATTATATATACTATGCGATGATTAACGTTATATATTTCCCGTACTGGACGTTATCAATAAAAGATTTTTGTGGTAAAGCATATTTATGAGTGTCAAGCGGAAGGCATTCTCAAGCGCCAATCCCACTATTGCACTAAGAATTACACTTTATCGAATTACTACTGGATTATAAACAATGCTTAATCAGGTGCCCAGCCCTAGCTAGCTCAATCTCAAGGCTGGGAGGGAAACCCTAACAGTTGAACAGAGGTGTTCGAGGACATATAGTAATTTTGCTTCATTATATGTCTTCTTTCAAATCACCTGTGCTTTAAGAATGGTTCGCAAATAATTTACATTAACGATAAAAAGATTTGAAACTAAATTCTTCCCAGACTAAACTTAATTTCCCAGTTGAGTATTTTTATATCTAAAACTGTATAACATGATTTCACAATAAAAAGCTATTATTAGTAAACAAAACAAACAAACATTGAATGTATTTTATATAGTAACTGGATTGGAAAATTTTTGTAATTGTCACACAAGCTAGGGAAATTCATTTACTTTCACTATATTCAAATTATGAATTATTTTTGTACTAAAAGTACTGTCATTTATTTTGTTGCAAATGTTTGGAAACATTGAACTGAATCAACTGCTTTACAATAAAAGCATTTCTATATTAATAATAAGTAAAATTTTACAATAAATAAAATATGCAAGCAAAAATAAAAATAAATTGATAAATGAATTTTCATAAATTGTTTATTCTAATATGCACAATTTTTCTAAAAGATAAACATTTCAACAAAATTAAATATAAGAAGAGTTTCCACTCTCACAAGTTTTGAAAGGATCCATCTGATGGGAAATCAGTAAGCAAGAAAAAATAGAACAGAAGGTAATTTCATTATTTAAAATTCATATATTCAACCAATCAGTAAAACTGAATAAAAATACACATAAAACAAGTTCTGATTAAACCGAAAATATATTATTTTGATGTTAATAAATTTTTATTAGTCACTCATTAGACTAGAGATTATCCAATAATGAACATTTCTATGTGAAATTTTTATTACACCACTCGCATGTAAGGTAAGGAATGTTTTCTATCCATTTTTAACACCTTGTGAAGGGATGTAATCATAAACATATGATCAAAGATGTGAAAAAAGATTATGATTCCCAAGATGCACATTTCATGTGGTTCAGACCACAATCTCTTACACATATCTTTATCATTATTAAGTATAAATATACAGATAGCAAATTACTAGTTTCTGATGTTTCTCAAAATATAGTGCATTGAAATGAATATATATATATTTTTTAGTATAGAGTTGTTTTTTTGTGACAGACATAGGAAGGTGCTTATAGCTCTCTTAACAAAATTCATCTTCCTGAGAAAGGTAGTTTAATTACACAAGCAGATTACTAAGTTTTTGTTGAAAGAGCATAAAAAATGCCAGCATGATGTTGGATTTACAGGGAGATCTAACTCGGTATCCTCATCTCTTGAATTCTTAGATATATAAATAAAAGATCAATGATAACAGTTGTTAGTGCGTTTAGTCTCATAAGACAATTGCAGACAACATTTAAGAAATTTTACTGATCACAACTTTCCATTTCAAATTGTGTGAAAACTATTAAAAATGTTCAATTCTGCATTAAATCATTTATAATGTTTCTTTTTTCAATACAATGAAAATTAATGGGTAAAATTATGGAAATTTTAAATTAATTGTTTAATTAAAGATTAACTTTTTTTCCCCCAACTTTTACAAATAAAAATGGGTACAATTTTAAAAAAAAGGATTAAAAATGGTTTTGAAATATTTTTATTCTAGATACTTTAAATTTTATTATTAGTAGTGCCATTAAAGTAAATCATATGTCAAATCATCTCTGCTTTACTTTTTTAAAACTCTCCAATAGAAACTTCAGTTCAAATTTGCCACCTAACGGCTCAAGCTATATAATCATATAACACATTTGGAAGTGTGGAAAATGGCATTTTATAAGACATTTAATTTATAGTTATAGTGCAAAAAATGGCAGAGATATTAAAATTTGAAAAATGTGGCTTTATTTCAACGTTGTCCACTATTTCCAATAAAAGAAGCCTTTTATTTTATTAGAATAATGACACTTTACAATCATTTTTTCAATTTTTAGAATCATCATCATCAACCATTATCAATCCACTGCAGGATAAAAGTCTCTCCAAGTTCAACCCATCTTCACCGATCTTTAGCTTCTCTTCTCCACATCACCCCTGTATACTTTATTTCATTCATTCATCTCTTTCTGGGTCTTTTACAATCTCTTGGAATCCAGTTTAAGATTTCAATGGTCCATCTATTATTTCTTCTAGCAGTATGTCCAACCCAACTCCACTTGAGTCTTTTAATTTTTTCAATGAGGTCAGTAACACCTGTTTGTTCTCTTACCTATATATTGCGTTTTCGATCTATTCTTGTTACTCCCAACATGCATCTCTCCATATTTCTTTGAGGGTCTGAAGTCTCTGCATTGCTCTCCTATTAAGTGTCCAAGTCTCAGATCCATAAGTAAAAACTGGTAAAACACATTTATTAAAATTTTTCCTTTTCAAACACATAGGCATATTTTCTTTTAATATAAAAGTTATTTCTACCGACAGTACTCCAATCAAGTTTAATTCTATGATTAATTTCATCCATTATGTTTGCATCTGCATTAATAATCTGACCAAGATATTTGTAGCTGTTAACTTCTAACTCATCATAATCAATCTTTATTTTGATCTTTTGAGAAAATTCATTAAACATTACTTTAGTCTTTTTAACATTTATCTTTAGTCCTACTTTCATCTGATAACTCCTGTAACATGTTTTGCAGCTCTAAAGCATTATTTGCAAAAACAACTATATCATCTGCAATCTAAATGACTTAAATAATTCCCATTTACTTTCATTCCTTTAGCGTCCCATTTTAATCCACAAAATACTTCTTACAGCACTGCTGTAAAAAGTTTTGGAGATATGGAGTCACCCTGTCTTACACCCATCTCAATGTTGACTTTCCTAGTATCATTATGTAATCTAATTGTTGCTGTTGCATTTTTATAAATATTCTTTAAAATATGACAATATCTTGGATCTATACCTTGATGATCCAATGCTTTAATCACTGAAGAAATGTTTATAGCATCAAATGCCTTTTCATAATCTACAAATTCGAAACATAATGGCAACTCATATTCATTTGTCCTTTCTATAATTTCTCTCAATTTCTGGATATGATCTACTATTCTAAAACCACTTTTAAATCCAGCTTGTTCTATTGGTGGAAATCCAATGTTCTCTGTAGACGAGTTGTAATTACCTTAGTAAAAATTTTGTACAAAAGTGATAAAAGGCTGATAGGTCTGTAATTTCTAATATCTTCTTGATCACCTTTTTTAAATATTAATACTGCATTCTTCCAATCATCTGGTACATCTTTATCACTAGACATTTGGTATATAACTTTGCTAAAAAATTTTCTATTTCTTCACCTGCTTCTTTTAATATGACAATTATAATTCCACCATTACCTGGAGCCTTTCCTTTCTTTATAAATTTAATTGCATGTCTCACTTCATTAAAAATCCTGGACAATTCAGAGGACATAATAGTTGTAGGAGGTACTTGTTCTTTATTACTATATAATTCTTGATAGAATTCTACATATTTTATGATGTCATTTCTCTTTTTAGTAATAGTTCCAACTTTGTTTATTATTACAGATATAAATTTCCTATCAATACCAAAATGTTGTTTTATATTCTTGAGACTTTTATTCTCTTCTACAGCTTTCCTTGCTAATTCACAGTTATACTTTCTTATATCATTTTCAACTCTTTTCCGCACCATTTTACAAAATTCAAGATATTCAATCCTTTTTAATGCATCATTTTTGTATATCTTCATATTCCTTCTTTTCTTCATAAATTCTCTAGTGTCAGTAGAAATTTTATTGGTTAATTGCTGCTTTTTTCTACCAGCTACCTTTGTTGCAGTTTTTAAAAGTGTATCAGTTATTTTCTTATTAATTTCATTCAAATCTGAATCATGTTCAAAATCTACTAATACTTGAAACCGATTTGTAAGTTCTCATTTAAATTCATTAGAATGTTTCTGAAGATTAGAAATATCAACTGTAAATATTGTTTATCTTAATAATTTTTCTCTCTCTAGTTTTGCATTAACACATATCTTACTAATCTATGATCACTTCCTGTGTTAAATTTATTAAGAACATTACAATCTTGAAATATGTATTTTCTGTTACTCAAAATATAATCCAATTCTGCTGTACCTTCATTTGGATGCTACCATGTCCATTTCCTTTTAATATTTTTCTCAAAAAAAAAATTCATAATATAAAGTTTTTCTTTTCTGCAAACTCCACAAGTCTATGTCCTCTCTCATTTTTATTACCATAAATTACCCAGGCTGCCATTTGATGACTACTTTTTATTTGGGTATTTACAACTGCAGATCACTTTCAGGTGAAGGAAGATTGCAAGAATTAGAAGAACTGTTTTATATTAAATGGGACATTATTGAACTTTGTGAAGTTAGAAGAAAAAGTGAAGAGATAATTGATTTAAAAAGTGGATATGTACTCTACTATAAAAGCACAAATATTGGAAATACAAGTGGATAGGATTCATTATAAATAAAAAGTGGAAGAACAATATCATGGAGATTAATGCTCTTGACATTTAACAATATTTAAATATTTTTTCGATATACCACCACCCCTTTTTTCTTTTTCTTTTCTATTTATACCCTGCCATACCACCTCTTCCAAAATAGGTTCTTCTTCTCTTATATGAGTTTTTACTACTGCCAATACTTCAAGCTCTTCATTTTCAATTGCTTTATTTAATTCTAGCCACTTTTCTGGTCTCCTACCACCTTGCATGTTCAAAAACCCAATTTTAACAATTTCTTCTTTCCTAACTACTCTTTTATAAATTCTTTTGATTTTTTCTTCTCCATTACATTTATAACAAACTTCCTCTCCACATCTACACTTATATTTAAATCAACCATATATCCCATCCATTCTTCTTCCTTTTGATAATATTACAATTTAAAAGCCCCCCCCACCCCCCCACACACTAAAAGTTTCCCGAATTATATTCTTTAAATATCAGATTCCCTAAAACTTCACTTCCTTGTTTTCCTAAGTGCAATCCATCTTTACTATATAACTCCCTCTTTCCAATAAACCAATCCCATACATTCACAAACATAACATTATTTCTCTCACACAATTTTTTCAATCTCTCATTTATAGAACATGCCCTATCAAACAAATGCCTCTTGTCAAATCTTGGTAATACTCCAACTACCCATCCCTTCCTTTAATATCCCTCAAATTCCTAATCAAGTCTACATACTCATCCATTACTCTCTCTGATGACTCTAACAAATTATTAGTCCTTACCATAACATATACATCTCTACTACCTTGCTTTCTTATTTTATCTGTCACATCCGTAATTTTAGCTCCAGGCAAACATACTCTTACACACCTGCTTCTATTTTCCCTTGCAATTATATCCCCACATTCTCTTATTAGTGAATCTCCTATCAATACTGTCTCATATTCTACTTTTTCTACTCCATCTGTAACCTTTTCTACTATCTTCTGGACCTCATTATCCATTTCTTCCTTGTCATTTCTACTCAATAATTCCTTTATCTCCTCACACTTCATCTCTAACAATTTTAATTTTACTTCTACATCCTTCAATTTTTCCTCTATCTTACTTATTCTCTGGCTAACCATCTCCATTGCCTTACTACTTTCTCCACCCATATTTCCTGACACTCCACTAAAACCATACTCTGTCCTATCTTCCTTAACTACATTTTGCTCCCTCTCCTCTGACTTTCTCTCTAGACTACTTACACTTAGAAACCACTTTCTCACCTCTGACTACATAACCAGCAACCTTTTACATCCTTCCTATTCTTATTCAAACATTTCAAGTGATACACCTCAGCACACACTGTACACCTTCTGCCGATTGTATATACATTGTGCAATACAAATGCAAACCATATTCTTATTTTCCAAGTTACCTATTCTATATTTGACTTTATAGTACCTCTCCTATTTTTCAAACACCTTTACACAGAAAAATAAAGATAACATTTTTTTTTACTTTTTCCCAAACCTGATCAAACTATAACCATGTGTTTTCTGACGTTAGGCCTCCCAACGTTGTCCTTTTTCTCAAAATAAATGTCTATTTTAAAATTTAAAAAACCTTCAGTAACAAACTTAACTTACTTAACTAAAACGAATTAATTTTACATACAACTTTTTTTTATAAATATCCTTACGCTAACACATTCAACAAGGACAACTTTTTTTTAAAAAACTTCTATACCTAAAATGGCGAACAAAAATCTTTCAAACAATTAAACATAAAAATTTTCAATCTTTCAAATAACCCACTCTCTTGATCACAATTTATATTTTCATACACAATAATTAGTCTTTATAGTGATGCTCTCAAAAGATCAATCGCCCATATAATCAACAACCAGCATAAAAAAAGATTTTAAAAGTATCAAAACTTATCTTAGCTCTTTGTCTTAGTTTCTCATTAAACAAAGTCAGGAATTCTCAACAATTATGCCCAAAGAAATCTGTTAGCCACTTTATTTTCCATTCCCCAGTCTAAGTTTTCCCAAATTCTGCTCCATCCCATTTCCACAACATAATCTTTGTCAACTCTATGACCTTTATATCTAAATCCCCCTTATCTTTTCCCAAACCCAGCATAAAAATCAATAATCCACTTTCTGTATAATCACTTTTTTCATATTTATTCTTCCATAACTTCATTATATGTGCCCTTTCTGTTTTCAAGCATTTACATTCAATTAACAGATGCCTAATATTTTCTATTCCTTCCTTACATAATTTACAGACTAAATCACCCATATTTTTCCACTTACATGTATATTCTCTTGTTGCTAAAGATCCCGTTCGAGCCTTAAACAATAAACTACTTTCCTTACTATTATCACATATTAACTTGCACCTAATATTCTGTGTATTTTTATATAGATTTAAACTCTTTTTATTCTCCATCTCTCTAACTCCCTGTTCTTTATTAATAAATCTATTCTTTTATCCCATTCCTTACCACTATAACACTCAACAATTCTCCTAACACAATCATTCCATCTTTTGTACAAATATACTGATATAAATTCTTTATCCAACTCTTTTGCATACCGCCTTACCTTTCTCACCCATTTTGTTACCTGCCCTTTACTCATAACCCAATTAAATACTTTTTTAGCTATTCTTTTATTATCCATAAACTGCAATCTACCTAACATTTTCATTTTTTTTTTTGCCTCTCTCATATGAAAACTTGACAATCCCATTTCTCCTTGAATTGCCTCCCTTGCTGTCAATACATCTGCATGTGGTGTGATATATTTGACCTCTCCCCAAACAAAGTCAAGAATATCTCAGCAATTATGCCCAGATAAACCTGTTAGCCACTCTAAGTCTTCCCATATTCTGCCCCATCCCATTTCCACAACGTAATCTTTGTCAACTCTATGGCCTTTATATCTAAATCCCCCTTACCTTTTCGCAAACCCAGCATAAAAACTAATAACTCACTTTCTGTATAGTCATTTTGTTCATACCTATTCTCCTATAACTTCATTATCTGTACCCTTTCTGCTTTCAAGCATTTACATTCAATCAACAGATGCCTAATATTTTCTATACTTTCCTTACACAATTTGCACACTAAATCACCTATAGTTTTCCATTTACACGTATATTCTCTTGTTGCTAAAGATCCCGTTCGAGACTTAAACAATAAACTACTTTCCTTACTATTATTATCATAAATTAACTCACATCCAATATTCCATTTACTTCTATATATATTTAAACTCTTCTTACCCTCCATACTAGTTCTCATCTTTGGGAAGGATTCAATGTGGCGCCCTCTTAGGTAAAATTGTCAATTTGAATTTCCAACCAATAGTTTTACTAAGATACAAGATTCTATTATGAAATGTGTTATAGATATAAATAAATCTGTTAGGCTCATTAAAAAGAAAAATCCTAAGTTCTTCGACAAAAATTGTATTATTAATAATCTGATTTCAAGAAAACTTTACATTTTCTGTTTGAATAAAAAAAGCAGTTTAAAATGTTTAAAGATTAAAATTGCATAAAAAATACAATTATTTGCTGATAGTGATCATCTTAAATTTTTTGAAATATTAAAAAACTACCTTTTCTATGAGTATATTCATTTATTACCAGATTAGAAATGAAGATAATTAATAATTAAATTACAAAACATTATAATTTCATTAAATCAACACATGACTTTATATAGTAATGGCAATATTTCAAACATATGGAAGGATACATTATGAATAATTACATAAGAAATAATTACAATTAATAATATCTTCATTCTATCAACTCAGATTTAGAGTGAGATGTCAGTTTGATAAGATTAAAATATTCTTTGTAATTCTATAAACAGGAAGGCTATAAATCCTGATAGAATTCTTAGGAGAAATTTTAAAATATGATAGTGAAGTGATAATTTCAAAAATAATCATGAAACTTGCTGATTAAACATAAGGTGCTTCTATTGTTTTAACATATAAAAAAGACAGGGAAAATGTATTCAGCAAAAGTAGTTTCAAGAATTTTAGAGAATAGATTGCTTTCAATCAAATAAGAAGCTTTATTTAGGCATTTCCTGCTATCATGAAAATTGAAAGACCTAACAAAGGTAGTCAAAAATAGTCTGTCTTATATAATTACTTAATAAAGAAGTATAAATAATTGTAAAATCAGTTGATAGTTATAGTGATAAAGTAGAAGAATAGTCATAGTAATAAAAGTATCTTAATTCTTTTTATTTTTTTAAAAAATATTGATACAAAGAATGTGTTATCTTGATTGTATGTGAATTTTTCAAGATCTGAAAAAAAGGACTGCATCTGTAAAGATTTAAATTGATATAGCTACTCTTAGTGAAACTAAATTGAACAAATAAATGGTTAAAGGTTTTTTTTGGAAGAGTAGATCACAAAATAAAAATGACTGATGCTGGATTTGTTGTGAGGTCTAATTTAGTGAATATTCTATTCTTAGATTTCAGAGATGCATTTATGAAAACCTAATAGAATTAAAACTTGATTTTTACAATAGTACCTAGGTCGATTTTATTAATGTTTATATTCTAACATTGGATTTTTATTGATGAAAAAAGTGAATCTTTATTCTTAGAAATTTTTAATAAGCATGTTGGTAACGACAGCAATTTTGAATGAAAGTTACTTGAAATAGTGACATTGCTATTGCATATCCAAAAAGTCTACTGTTATTAAATTTACATATGTTCAAAACAATGGCATTTAACTAACCAATATATATAGAAGTTAAATGTTACATTAAAAAATAAAATCTGCTCAAACATATCGGAACAAAATTTGATGTTTATTTTTTAAAAAGCATTTACCATTCACATTAAATTTTAACATTAACTAAACATTAAAATTGTGAATTTAGATTTCCAAGATATTACTAGAGATCAAATTTCCTTAAAAAATGTATTAGTATTATAGGCAAATTTATTCTTGAGTTCACTAAAAAGAAAAATCTTTACTAGTTTTCTGATAATAATGGTATATTAAAAGGAAAATTGTTATCTTGCACTTGGCTAAATAATAAATTTAATGTAGACCTTTAGTTTAAAAGACAAAATTTCAACAATTGACAAGAATACTTAAAACGATGCAAAGATTTGTTATGACCAAGAGCCACACAGATTTCTTGTGATTTATGGAAGGTCGGCTAAAAAAACATATAAGTTATCTATCATATATTATTTATTTTATTTATCATATACTGTTATAAAGAAAGATAATAAAAACTAAATAAAGAATTTACTGCCATGTGTAACACTGCATTAATTGGTTCGATTTTTGTAACAGCAAAGTGCAAGATTGATTTGTTAATATTCATGAAATTAGTTTACATATATATGTTGATCCAAAAAGGCTTGTGCATTTTAATGCATTACCTAGCAATGATTTATAATTGTTTTTTTTTATCAACACAATGATAGAAGTTTAATAAATTGTTTTTATTAAATTTATTTTGCATGTCGATAAGTTCAAGCATTAATTATTTGGTGCATTTTTGGCCAAAATGGTCACTAAATAAATCTAGAAATGGTTTTATTTTTTGAAAATCAGAAAAATGACCCTTGAAGGCTGATATCAAATTAACAATTTTTCCAAAATATACAGTTTTGAAGTTGGCATTGAATTTTTCAGAAACTTTCTAGTATTTAGGAAAATGGACATAATTTCCAAACTTTAAGTGAAATAGATTTAACTTGCATTAAAGACAAAATGTGACTATAAATTAAGTAATCAATTGATCTTTGTCTTAAAATCATACATTTAAATGATTAGTAGTATCAACCAGAAAGATCAAGTCACATAGAAATCTGGATGTTTTAAATCAGAGATATTTTTGTTTTCAATTTCATCAATTAAATTTAGAAACTGCTCCAATGTTTGACTACGACTTAGCCACCTCATTTCTGTATAAAAAATTAAGTCACTGTATTCAGGAACTTTTTAAGTGTCGGGATTAAGGCTACAGTATTTTTTACAATTAATTATTGAAACCACAACTTTCATAACATATTCAAACACTAGTTTCTTAGAACACAAGCTCTCCTGGTAGATTACGCAGTGCAATTGTCAACTCTTTGCTGTGCCTTCCCAAATGTTGTTGCAATAATGTTACCAATACAGAATTAGTTCCTATCATGGAAAAAGCTCTATCAGTTGTAATACCTGATAATTTTGACAGATGTGAATCAATTTTGGAACACTGCTCCAAAAGTCTGGTGAACATAATATTGCCATTTGCTTGATCTGCTAATGAACTCATTCCAATTAGCTCCTGAATCACTTCAAATTTATACATTATTCCACGTGCAAATATTAACAACTGTGTTGTGGAAGTAATATTAGTCGATTCATCAATAGTCAATGAGATGCATATAAATTTATTTGATAAATTGTTAATCGGTTGTTTATATTTGTTGACACTGCAGTTATTCTTCTTTGCAGAAACATTTGGTTTAACTGAATTTTCTCAAAATTGTTGCCTGATTCTAAACAATTTTTTTTAGCAGCTAATCGTCAGCACTTTTTTAGTGTAAAATGAGATATTTCAAAACTTATTTCTATTGCAATTTTTGAATCTTGAACAGGTTTTGTAAACATCACATGCAGAATTGACAATTCTTAATTTAAAGATGATTTTTTTTTTGTTTATGTAGTTCTTCAGGATAGTTTTAAAAATATAGAATGCAGACTTTCATAGTAACTTCTTATATTGTATTCTTTTGGGATGGCTACTGTATTTTTGCAAATCAAACAGATGATATCAATAAATGACTGCACAAAAAATATTTTTCGATCAAGCTATCCTGAAATTGCCACTTTTCATCATGTACTTTGCATTTCCTACTTTTTCCAAAGAATAGTAATTAATCATAGCAAATACACTTATGAAAACAAAATACTAGTATGACAAACCAAATTATAAAATTTTGTAACACATTATTATCTTTTCATCAATTCAAACATACCAGCAAATGGCACACACATTAATAACTAAATGATAATTTTGCCCATAACTGGCTAGTATGCTGCACCAGGCACCACAATTATTTTATTGTGTGCATGTGCAATTTTTAAATTTATCTATATGATTTATTTAACTTAAAATAATATATGATGGGTGCCAGTAAATCAATGGAAGATTATATGCAATCTGTCCATCCCTGGCAAAATAATTGGTAGATTAAATGAATATAGTTATTTTTTGATCATAGTTATATTAGATCTTTTTTTAACACTCTGAAAATAACATATGAACATGGATGGCATTCTTTATAATAGAGTGTTTTTAAAAATATATCTATCCTACTTAAATCAATTAGATTTGGATATATTCAGCTTAATGAAGTTAAAAATAATTAAATATTCTTAAAAATTGGGAAAAAATTCTTATGATATCTGGGAAAATTCTAAAATATTACTGAAATTTTTTTGGTAATATAAGCACCCATTTAGTTATATCATATAATTTTAAGAATGTTTCTATTATTCCGTTTATAAAAACAAAGAATTATGAGAAGTGCAATGTGGCTTTAAATAATCAAAAACCAATAGACATAGTTTTTGTTGCCAGGCAAATAGTAAAAAAGTTTGGGAGGAAAAGTGAAAACTTTTATGGAGTTAGTGAGAGCATTTCATTCAATTAAAAGAGATATGTAGCAATGTTTGAAATTATTTCGCTGTTCACTGAAGTTTATTCATATTACACTGCTTTTCCATGATAGAATGGAAAAATAGTTATTAATGCTGGTAAAAAAAAAAAAAATCTAAAACATTTGAAATAAAAACTGATGTTAAAAAAAAAAGTGTATTAGTTTCAACTTTAATTTTCTCTGTTATGATTCTTAGAAAACAATTTATGGTTGGCTTCATGAACCAGACATCATAATATAAAATAGGTTTCATGGTAAAGTTTTTAATTTAAACAAATTAAAAGCAAAACAAGACCTTCATCTTTTTAACATCTATGCTGATAATTGTGTTGTTTTTGCCAATTCAAAAGATGAATTGCAGAATGTTCTAAAAAACAATGATTTAATAATCAGCAATAAAAAACATTCAATTTTTCAACCAGTAATAGACATAAAATCTTCAGAAACTTTTAACTTTGATGGTCATTAATTTAAGTATGTAAGTCAATTTAAATACTTTGATAGTTTTTCGAATAGAAAGAGAATTTGGATGATGAATGCAACAAAGACTCCAATATCTGCAGCTGCATTTAACAAGTTAAAAATATTTCATCAAAACATATACCACAAAATTAATTATATACAGAGATATTAATTTAATTTATTATACAGAAGTAGAACAAGAAATTACAGATGAAACATAAAGGCGACTGAAAAAAATTTCATTTAAGGGTATTCTATAATATTCAGAAAATGTCATGGCAGAATCATAGGATCAAACAGTACACTGTAAAACTTTCTGGATGTGATGATAGATATATTTTCAATGGATTGATCATGTGAAACAGAGGTTTAGTATATAATATTTGCCACGATTATGTTCATAATTAAGCAATCAATATATATGTGTAATGGAAAAGAATGCATGCAATAGTCAATACATTAAAAATCTGAATGCTGTTTTAAATATTATTCACCACTTTACTAGAAATCTAGTCAAATAATATATACATTTTGATATAAAGTAAAATCTTCTAATATGTTAAAAAACTAAAGTAATATGTTTAGAATAAACAATTGTATCCGGAAATAATAGTAATGAAACACTTTACAAAGATTTTTAATTTGTATTTTGTAAAATTTCATAAAACTATTTGGATGATAAAAATAATTATTTGGTTTCCAGCAAAATAAAAACTTGTAGGCTAATACTATCATTGTGAAAAATATAACTATTTCTTTTATAAAAGCATGGTTCCACCTATGGAACTGCAAATAGAAAATGTTAAAGGGAAAGCAAAATAGTTGAAAATAATTATGCTTATAGCAAAGGACTTATAACTTTTGATCATATTTCAGAGCATAAAAACTAGAGAACAAAATAATGAAATATTAATCCTGCATACAGTAAATCCATACATTTTAACCTGTTTTAAAACAATCTTAATATTTATACAAATAATTATAGAGAAAATTTGAAATTTTTTTCAAAAATCAAGATTTTCCAATAAATTTTTATTATTGTAATCAATAAAATGACAATAGAAGAGGAAGAGATGAACTTACTTGAGTCTAAAAACATCTTTTCTTTTTTTATAATCTGATGCTTTTTCAGCAGAACCACCTAGAAGTTCAACAGGCTGCTCACCACGATAGAAATTTTCTGGCTCCTAAAATATAGAGGAAAAAGTTGTACTTATTTGGAAAAATGAATAAAACAAAATTTCACGTTAAATAATATTACCTGTTTATAATGTTTATAGTCTTTGTAGAACATTAATTTGCTTCCTCTTAGTATGCAATACACCTTGTCCCAAGATCTGTAAGTCAATTCAAATTAGTTTTTCTCCAAGTAGTATAAATATTAGCCATGCTTTCATAACACTTACCTATTAGAAGCTTTTTTAGTAGTAGATTCCCATTCATGCTTGCGTAACAACATGCCTTCAAAGAGATCATCTTCAGAGCCAGTACGAGCTGGACTGCCACGTTCTACATTAATGATTATCATAATAATTTAACTGTATTACACATTACTATTACTACTAATAAAGTAGCATTATAAAAGTTTTATGTATGTGAATAAGATGTCACCCAAATCAAAATTATATTTGTATTTAGAAATCCATTTCAGGCCTATAACCCATCAATTAAAAAAAAAAGGTAGTTAAAATTATTTCTTTTTCTACATAATTATTCAAATGAGTTTGTAAGACTATTTAAATGCCTGCCTTGTCCAAGTTTTTAGAAATTTTCAAAACTAAATAATAAAAATTGCAATTAGGTATTATAAAATATCTATTATATTTCAATAACACTTTTCAGATTTACCCAAGTAACGTTTAAATAAAGGGAATTTAATCTTTACAATAATAATTTTTTAAGATTTAAATAAAGAAAACTAGTTATTAATATAGAAATAAAAAAATTAAGTTAACAAGAATATTTACAAATAATGATTCTGATTTCATATATTTATTAATGAAGGATTATTTAAAACCAATTATAATGAAGACACAATTAAAGAGTTACAAAAACAAATAATACACAATTTTGAGGCATATGTTATATTAAAACTATTGTTATTTTGCTTTCTTTTATTATTATTGCTGAATATTATAAGCAGTATTAAGTTGAGGAAAAGATCACAAATGTTAAAAATATCAAATAGGTTTTGCCATTTGATTATTTATCTGCTAAATTAAATGAAAGAAATTTTAGAAATTAATTAAAATAATCTTTTTTTAAAAAGGAATACAGTAAACATCACACAATTTCAAATATACTTAAAAATAAATACATTTAGTTAAAGTCATCTTAAAAATCATAACTGACAATAATTATCAAAAATGGTTAATTATTAAAAATAGCATTAAAAAAATTCAGCATGCATTATGATAAGTGTAAGATTTTAAATCACATAAAAAAATATTTACAAGCAATAAATATATAAAATAAGAAAAAGCATAAGTGATATGTTGACTCTTGTCTACCTTACCCAATGACCAAGAAGTTGCTCCACTTTCTACTTTGGCTTCTTCATCAAAATAAGGCTTAGATGGCCTGGGAGATTTTGATCGTGAGCGGAAAGGTGATTTCCAGTCTCTCTTCTTTTTATCAGATTCTGACATAATTATATCCATATTTAATAAAATTCAGAATAAAATTGAAATTTATTTGTGGCCTATGAAGAGAGTTTCAAAGTATACCAGCACCAAGCTCAGCATGATTTCAGTGGCATCTTACCTTCGAAAAGCAGTATCAGAGAAACCCCAGCATAAAGCAATGAAGAAAAGTCAGAAGAAATATTTTTATATATGCATGATAGCAAAACCATGATATGATGATGATGATGCTAAAGCAAAATTCGTGTTATTAAAATATTTAAGGTGGCAAATTCTTGAAAAATTAAAAACATTTCTTTGATTACACTAATTGGTGATAGACAATATACAAAATTATAATTATTATATAAAAAGGAGCAGCAAGAGAACGGCCACTTTGATTAAATCCAATACATAATAACTATTTCAAACTTTAATGAGAATTTACAATATTTAATTACCAAAATTAAACTTTAAAGAAAACTCAATCTTGGATATATTTTTAGTCTTTCATTTCCATAAAATAATGGAATGAAACTTTTATATAAAATGAACAATTTTAAGATATTTGCATATCAAAATATTATTAGAATTGAGTTGGGACATTTATTTGATCAATTAATTTGGAATACCTATTTAATTTGTATTAGATATATGTTAATACATACGTGAAAGGATCTATATATGTGAATAGATGCAATTAGTGTTTACTAAATTGTAATTCTTTTTTTAAAAAAATGTAGCTTACATGATTCATTCACATACATGGTCTGCTTTCAAAACCAAACGCTACATACCTGGAGAAGTGGGTGTGCTTGGAGTGGAAGGAAGTGCTTCATCTTCTAAATAATAAAAGCTAACGTGAGGTGCAGTGCATAGTTACAACTATTACTGAGGGATTTCAAAGTAGTGTTTTCTTTTTTTAACTTATAAACTACAAGTCTATTACTACTTAAATAATTACTAAGTAAAATTTAAAAATTAAAAGTACAACAACTACGATGTTGTATTAATATTATTTTCTGAAAATTACCGACAGCTAATTAATTAGAGATAATGAAATTTTAATTCAAAAGCAAATGTTTTTATATATATACAAAAAAAAAAAAAATTTATTAAGTTATGCATTTATAGGAAATAAGAAATTTGTTTTCTGCTAACTCATACCAACTATAATCACTAATGATAAAATAAATTTCAAAATGATAGCATTCTATTTACTTTCAAATAATGATTATACATACTTTTAAACAGAAATAGCATAATATTCTACTAATACTACTGCCTCTTTGTCTCATTATATTTGATTTATTTATTTACTTGCTTACATATACATATTATTAAAAAAATAGATCTTATTCTAATCACACACACACAAAAATACGTTTACTACCAACTTTCTGAGACATGAATTTTAAGGAGTGTATTATGGATACAAGTACATTTATTCTTGGGTTCATTAAGAAGACTTGAATCAAACTCTCTGATATTGATGTAATTATTAATGACTTGATTAAAAAGAAATGTGGTATTTTCATTTTGGTAGAATTATAAATTAAATGTGTAGTTTTATAATAACTATATAGATTTAGTGGCAGAAGTTCAACAATCAACAAGACTTAAAAAATGATTTGTGAATTAAAACGGAAAAGGAGTCACTGAACATAGCTAATCCTATTAAACCTAGCAATGGCACTCTCTTATATGATGACAATGATATTTTGAAACAGTGAGAGGAATATTTTGACCATCTTTTGAATAATTATACAAAAATCGAGATGATGACTTGTCTACTCATTTAACAAACATGGTTAAGCCAAACAGCTCTTTGTAATGTTAAAAATAGAAAAGCTGTAAGTCTTGATAAAATACTTGGGAAAAGTATTGCAATTTTTTAGAAATATATAGACTCATAATGTTGTGCACTGGATCTTAGGGTGCTTCTATTGTTCTCATTTTAAAAAATGAAATGAATGACAAGTTGCAGTAATTATCATGGAATATCATTACTATCCACTACAGACAAAATATTTTCTAGTTTAATTCTAGTCAGAAATGAATGGTTATTAGAAAGTTGATATGCTTTTATTGATTTGGTGAAAGCATTTGATTCAATTAATCAAACAAGTCTATGGCATTATTTGAAATTAGTTAGTTTACCATCAAAATTTATTTGTATTATATAATCTCTATATAATGGAATGAGAGAAAATATTATCTAAGCATATAAAATGAAAACTGGTGTTAAAGATATGTACTTATACTAACATTGTTTTACTTATATGATAGTGGTCTTTGGAACTGTTTATAGGCAGTTCAATGAAATGGATCAAGATGCGATATCAATTTGAAGATAGACTTTTTAATTTGATTTGTTTAAAGATGGAAATTAAAAATTCATCTTTTTGGATTCTAGATTTACAGTGTGCTAATAATATTAACATTTTGAATGCAATATATAAAGATTTCCAGCTAGAATAGATGAAAAAGATAAAGAACTGAAATTCTAAACTGAATTCTTAGAGACTGCTTAAAAGATGGATGAATAAATAAGTATGCTGAAGTGATACTGAGAAGCTATAAATTAAAAGCAGTGAAGTAAAGGCATTATAGTTATTAAAAATAATGAAATGCAAAAATATCCTAATTAAATATTTAACAAACAAAATAACTGGTAAAAATGAGCATTATTACCAAATAATAAAATGTGGCATAATTCATAAATGCTTAATAGAAAATAAATATTATTTTTAAACTAAAAAAGTACTTAAAGAGTTAATTACTACATAAATAAAAAAATTTCTCACTTTTATATATTTTCTTGTGTATGTATGTATAGTTATCTAGTTATTTAGATCAAGTATTTTTGCCTTAAATACAATTAAAATAATTGTATCTTTATTTCCACTAGATTAACATTCTAAAAAATGTAACATATATGTATCTATATACATTCCTACTGAATTGAATTATGCACACATAAATTACTAGACAACCACATATTATAATTCTACCGTTATTTTCATAGAATCGACTCGATTCAAAATTGAACCTTGTCAAGATGTTAAATTAATTCTAATATGTCATGTGATTTACATATCCTCATGCTATCACTTCCCCTATTGACCAATCTGAACCCTAAAAAATTGTTTTATACCTTCAAATTTTTATTCAATGACCATTTTTTTCTCCCAATTTTATTGAACCTTGCGTAAATTAATACACTTCTCTTTATTTTCCTGTACATACATTGTCTCATATACTTTTCTTTCTTTATAATTTTTATAATATCTTATTATCTCAATATTTTCTTTATATTTCATAACATGTCCGGTTTCTAAAAAAATGACAAAATCATCTTGACTTAATACCTCTCCTTTTTATTGCTCAGTCATGCTCCTTCCTATTTTCTATCGTACTTTTTGCTGGCTGACCTATATATACCATCATACATCTCTTATATGTAATTTTATAAACTATTCCTATCCCACTACTACTAATCATTCCTTATTTTTGCATTACTCAATAACTTTTTAATATTTTATTATTTTTCCATCCAATACCTCCTTATCATTTAGAATTTTATATACCTTTTTGGAATACGGAATGAAAATCCATTTCTTTTTGTTGTTTTCGTTTCTATTATTAACTTTCTTATATCCACACCTATCTTCTCATCAATATGTTTCTTACAACTCTACTATTATATCCATAATCAATATATTTATTCTGAATCTGCAATTTTTGTTCTTTTTTATTCAATGTAATCTCTTTTATTCCTTTCACTATCCCCATTTTTTGACACCAAGGCTGCTAAAGATGTCAAATGTATTATATCCCTAAAATTTTTATCCTTTATATCTTAATCCCTCCATTTCATCCTTTTTACTCCATTATTTTCTATTATAAACTTAATATTAAATCTATTTTTATTTAGTTCATTAAATACTTTCATTATACCTCTTTTATTTTCTACCACTATTATGTCATCCATATATCTATAATATTTTATAATTTATCTATTCACAATATACTTATTACTCACTCCCTGCTCAATCCAATCTACCATAATTGTTGCTACAATCCCACTTACTGAACATCCCATCCATTCATTCTTTCTCTATATTTCAGTATCATTATTATATTTTATATACGTTTCACTAATTATTCCTAATGCCTATTCTATTACCTTTATCCATTCCTTTGAAAAATGTCCATTTTAAATCTTTTTTACCACAATTTCAATACTTTTCTTCCTAGACTCATTTTGATACATTTTCTCTATATTACCATTTCTGCCCATCTTAACCATTTTTAAATTCTCTACTACTTCCTCAGAACTTTTCATACAATACTTCCCATATTCCATATTATCTGCAAGCTTTTTATATATTAAATCATATAATCCTTTTAATACAAATCCATTGAAATCCACATTCACCCTATACTCGTATCTTCTTTGTGTATTTTTACTATTCCAAACACTATAGGATACTCAAATGCTGTTGGATATAACATCCTATATTCATTATCATTCTTTGTAATATTTTTATATTTAATTAAATTACTTGGGTTCTTTCCTATTTTCACAAAGTCTTGCTTCATCATGCCTTTTTTCATTTTATCTTCATAATCTTCTTTATTTAAAATTACAAATCTGGATCCTTTATCTTCAACCATAACTAAATTTTCCTTCTTAACCTTCTCTATAACCTCCTTTATTATTTGTTTATCTTTCCGGTCATTCATATCTATGTATATATTTAAATATGAATCAAAAAATAGATGAGAAAAATTAAAAACTTTCAGATAATTGTCTAAAAACCATATGCATAAAATCTACATAAGCAAAATTTAAACATTAAATATATGATTAAAATTTGCTTGTATCATCACTTGCTGATAATATTTGTGATTAAACATATACTGGGGGTATTTTAAATATTACAATGATTCTTTTTCCAAAAGTCTTGTCTAGTAAAATATATACATATTTTAACTTTGCTTGAATTACTATTTTAAATTTTATATATTCTGAGTTACTGTAACATAGAAATCTTCATTGAACAAACACATTATTATTCAATCACAAACTAAATAATTGCAGAATAATGTAATAAAATTTTGGTACTTCATGTAACAGAACCTTATAAAATAAAACTCATTTACAAAGTACAAACTCAAAAAAAATAATATGATGACCATTTTCAATATTACTATTTTTAGATATTTGTATACAAATATCATAGAGCATTCTTTATGAATATAGTGTGACATTTATACAGTAATAACTAAGATTTATATAACAAATAATTATTGATCAACTGAAATTAAAGATACATTTAAAATTATAAAGATTTGAGAAAAAGTGTAGTTGTAGATAAAAATTTAATGAGTTTCTTCAAACAAGTGAAATAAACTTGTTGTTTCAGAATTATTCTTTTTTTTTTTAAAAAAAAATTAAAACAGGAGATGAAAATTCACAAAAGCAAAAAATTAAATGTTTTCTACTTAAAGCATTAAAAAAAAAAAAACCACCGTGTAATTTGGCTATATATTCAGTGCACCCCCCCCCCCCCAAATTTATACAAATGGAAATCTTGAAAAATATTATCAAATTTTCATTAAAATAATTATTTAGAAATCTAATGTAAAAAAAAAACATTATTTATAGTTAAAAAAAGTAATTCACTTTTCAAGTGTTATTTTAAATTTGGAAAAATAAAAATGAATAATGACAATAAAATGGAGGAGAGGGAAGGGAAGTGGGGTGGAAAGATGATATTCATTTGTTTCTGAATGAAATTTAGAGAGTTAAAAATCACATTTATGTCATTTTAAACTCACAACCTGTTTTTATTTTCACTAAAAATTCAATTTTTGAACTTATTCAAATCATATATTTAAGTTTTTAACTAAATATATTGGTTAGGTATATTATTATCAACATATGAAAACAAGGACAATAGTTTTAGTATGCTATAAGTCCAATTAATTTTTATTATTAACATTCTTCTCTTAAAAATTTTGTTCACGTTATTTTTCCAGAACTAATCAATAATAATATACAAATAAAAAAAAAATACCATAAATACTAATCTGATTATATATTTCTTACAGAGATTCTGTTTTATTGCCTGTCTGCGATTCTTTTTTTAAAAAGAAATTGGAGTTAGAAACATAGTAACTTACACAAAAACATTTGACAATGATTCTAAAAAAAATACTACCAGGAAATTGAAAATCACATATATAGTGAGAAGGAAATAGACAAATGATGTGAAAACATTAGTGAATTATGAAAATTTTTTAAATAATGGATTACTTAATGCCACTAATAATTAGGATGCATCATAAGCAATTAAAAATTATTCCCATAACTTATCAGCTATTCCTAATATCATTTACAAATGACTCATTAGGTTATATGATTACTGCACCCCATATGTGCCCATGATGATTCGATAACTTAGTTCTCAATGCAAAGCTGTGACTGTATATAGGATCAAAATTTTTTAATACTAATATCTAAATTGAAATTGTTTTTTAAATCCATAGTTACTTGGAATTTAAACTATATATATGAAATTAACAAAACATTGATTTAATAATTGATTTCAAACCAGATGAAATACAATGGTGCACTAAAGGGTTTTTTTTTTTAAAAAATTTTATATATCATTTACTTTGGATTGGAACAGATCCAATTCAACTAGGCTATGATTTAAAGAGATATGAGAATGAAAATTATGATCTAACTAATGAAGAATGTGAACAAGTTTATTTATCTCAAGATAGGAATAACATAGCAGACAAATTTTATAACCTAAGATTACTTTTTTGCCTATTTAATGCATGATTATTTCAATAACTTACATTTTCTTTAATAAATATTATATAATTTTCATTTTTCCCTTTCTTAAAAATTAATTAAAAAAAATAAAAATACTAATGAACTTCAATAATACTGTTATGATTCAATTAGAAGATGATAACAATAGTTATTCTAGATCTCACTTAAAAATAAAATAACTATAATTGAATCTAATTATCAATAAATAATAAATCAAACTCTCTATGAATAATAAACAAACAAAATAATTATAATCTAAAATTTCTTAATCTAAGTCTTATCAATTAAAAAAAAAAAAAAAAGAGTTCCAAAGATTATGTAGAAACACTTTCCATATGCAGCTGATATGATACAAACATATTCATGAAGGAAAAAACAAAACTTTTACAACAGCTAATACGATGAATTATCTTTTAAAAAAATCCATCTTAAAAAAATAGCAAAAACAATTAATTTCTTTGATTTTTTTCCTTTGAATTAAAACTTATTTTAGACGCTGCATTAATAAAGAAAAAGTTAAAAGAATATTAATAACCATGATGACAAAGAGATTTAATAACCATTAAAAAAATCATATCTGCCTATTTCAAGACAAAGTCTTTGCTATTTCAAAAAGTGAAACAAAATTCAAATATCTCTTAATAAAGTCAAGCAGATTTCTTTAATCATAAATATTGAATAATTAAAATAATTTTTTTTTTAAATGCCAAACTTGATTTTCAATGAATTTTGAATAACATTTTAGGACTGTCCTAAGATATATTATTTCTTTTATGGTTTTAGGTAGCTGTTTGAATAAGTTTCAATTAAACAATATTCTTAAAAACACTCAGATACATTATATTCCTAATATTCTAATATTCTGGCAGCTGGAGTTAATATGTGATTTAATCACACTCATGCATTATAAATTGACTCTACAACTTTTTCTCAATAAATTCACATTAGTAAAGATTATAAAAAATTTCAATCCTACAGTTTCAGCAGTTAATAAGTTAATGAAAATATAGAATAAACAAATTTTAAAAATATATAAATTAATATAAGATGCATCTATGACTAGAATCCTACATATTATGTGTTAGAAAAAGTAGGATAATAAAAGGCTAATACTCTACACTGAATTCATCATGCCCGTGAGCCATTGTGAAAATATAATTCAATTTTAAACTCATTTGAAGATACTGCTAAGAAATTAAGTAAGGAGGAAATCAACATTTCAATATTTTCTCAATATTCAAATTACTAATATGTTTTTATTATGAGGAAAACTGTAGCATAATTTGCACAATTGAAAAATTTGGATCTTCAACTTATTTGGGGGAGGGAAAAAAAACAAGATTTTTCTATTTTATTTTATAGAACAAAATTTCAGAAATATGTTATGGAAGCGTAAATAAAAAAAAAAATTTAGAAGAAAATTTGTCTTCATGTAACAAAAGTAAAGAATCTACAATATATATATACACACACACACATACAGAAATCACCAAGCATTAATCATACTTATGTAAAAGAACTTAATCTTTTTCCACAATAAAAAAATTTACAGAAGGCCTTTCCTATTTTGAAAGTAAAAGTATTACCACAATTCACTTTATTTGTAAAGCTAATTAATATTTTTTTTTTTTTTAGTAGAAATATAAATGAAAATTGGCAAAAACATTAATTAGTGCATTCTATTAATATCTGCAATTACTTTTGAATGATCAAAACATTTAACTTAGTCCGAATTATGCACAAATATCATACATTCACTGAACTTCTATCTTTTGTTATAATCATGTAAGGAGTACTTTGTAAAATCTTAAACTTATACTTATTTTTAACTTCTAAAAAATATTTCAATAAATTTAAAAATATATAATATATTTTGTTTTTTACTTATCATTATGCTGTCATAATTATTCATACTATGAATAAGTACACATTCCACAATATTTTTATTCACTTGTATATATATCGGCAAGCATTCTTATGGAGGAAAATAAATGAAATAGTTAATTGTTTGGAAGATCACTAGACTTTTCAGCTCTTAAAACCTCAATTAGAAATCTTCAACTCTTTAGTTTGGCACTCTATCTCTAAATCAAACATTACAAAGCATTATAATTGCTATATGTATTCTTATTATTGCTTTCCTTTTTTTTGCATTCTTTTATTTCCTGAGTTATTATAAGAAATGTTTAGAATATACATTATTTGAAGAATTTTTTCACAATAAAATATATGATTAAATAAGTAAAAAATGATAAAATTATTAAAATACGAAAATGAATCACCTCAGATTCTCCTGCTTATAATTTATTCTATAACTTTACACTTTAATATTTTTAATATTAGTTTCACTTGGATTTTCATTTCTATAATATTTGAAATAGCTTTAGAAAAGAGTTTGCTTTTAACTAAAAGAAAAATCTTTGATTCCTCTTTAAGGTTTTAAAAGGAGTGAGCAGGACAGATATCTAATGTGCACCCTATATATTCTTACCTATGCAAATGTTATTATTCATACAGTAAACAAACATGGATGAACTGCATACCAACAAACATCAGCCAGTATGATGAATTTATCAACTTTTTTACCTCTGAGTTTAAAATCAAGCAACACTATGTTTATTCTTCTCAGTTGCCCAATAGTACTTCAACTGAAATATCAATTGATTTTCCTTGATGGTAGGATAAATATGTGTGTGAATGATTTACAATCATGACAGAGAAAACTAAATAATGGCCCTTATTTCTAAGAGGCTGTAAAGTTACTATAGGCAGCCAAATGATATCAACCTTTTATTTACATATTTACAACTGCTAATCTCTTTTTCAAGTGAAGTAAGATTGTATGAATTGCAAAAAAATGTCTAATATTAAATGAGACAGTATTAACCTTTGCGATTAGAAGAAAAAGTAAAAAGACAATTATTTAAAAAGTGGACATGTACTTTACTACAAAAACACAAATATTGAAAATATAAATGTTGCCGGATTCACTAGTGAAAGAACAATATTGTGAAGATTAATGGTATATCATGCAAAATGGCAAAATTAGTTATTCAAATTAATAAATAATAACAAATGCAGATAATTTAGATTTATGCCTAAAGAATTTTTATTTAGATATTCAAAATGCTTTGATTAGACTAAACAATATTTTAAAATTATCATGTAAGACTTTAATGCTAAAATTGGTAAATGATTAAAATATGAAAGTACTGTGAATAAATTAGATTATAATGATAGATGTAAGAGGATATATAAAAGTTCACAGACAAAAAAAAAAGTGTATTATAAATTCTTTCTTTGAAAAAAAAAAAATGCTAATCAGAAATGAACATAGATGCATCCAAATGAAGATACATCAAAATTAGATTATATTTTGACTAACAGAAAATATGCAGTTCCAAAATTGATAATCAATTATTAATATCTAATACTCTATTAAGAATTGCAAAAAAGATAGTTGATATAAAAAAGCAGCAATTCACTAATAACTTTTCTAATGAGACAAGACTATATCATATAATGAAAAATTTTAAAGAAGAATTGAATATCTGGAATTCTATAAAATTAACAAAAAAGTGTTAATAATAGAATAAAAAATATAATTGTGAATTTGCAAGAAAAGTTATAGAAAAAATAAAAATCTCAAAAGTGTAAAATAACATTTTGGTATTGGAAGGAAAGTTGTTTCTGCAATAAAGCGAACTAATACTAAAAGAGAAATGACATAAAATATGTGTAAGAATTCTCTAAAAGATTATATAATAATGAAACACAAGTAAACAAAATAACCTTTAGAGTTATTACATCTAAATTGCCTGGCAATTTACATGAAAAAGTAAGGCATGCAATTATATCTGTAAAGAAGGGGGAAACTCTAGAAAATGATGGAAGTATTATTGATATTTTTAAAAAAGCAGGTGAGGGAAACAGAAAAATTGTTGGAAAAGTTATATAATATCAAATATCTAAATGATAAAAATATAGCAGATGATTAGAAAAATGTATTAATATTGATATTTAAGAAAGGTGATAAAGAAGATATTAACAATTACAGATCTTATTAATCTTCTATCAATTCTATACAAAATCTTTATCAAGATCATCAACACTCATTTACAGAAAAAATTGAATTTTAACTAAGAGGTTTTAGCATAATCGCTCAAAAGACAAATGAATGTGAATCACCATTATTTGTAGAGTATGAAAAAACATTTTATTCTATATACTTTTGTATAGTGATTAAAACATTCAATCATTAATTCTGAAAAATATTTACCAAAATGCAATAATATTGATAAGAATGTATGACAGGTTGATTCCTCTCCAAAACTTTTTACATCATACAAAATATTTTGTGGAGAAAGCTAAGGGAGTGAAAAAGTAAATGGAAATTATTTAAGTCATCTAGATTTTGAAGATGATATTATTTCAAAAAATGTTGCATGATGTAAGATGAAAATAAAAGAAAGGAGGACTTAAAACAAATGCTAAAAAGATTAAAGCAATGTTCAATGGATTTGTTCAGAAAAAGAAAATAAAGTATAATAATCATGAATTAGAAAAAGTTAATAACCACAAATACCTAATCAGACTAATAATAAAAATGGAAATATAATGGATGAAATTAATCATATAATTAAACTTGGATACAGTACTTATGGCATAAAAAAACTTAATATTAAAAAAAAATATGCCTACGAGTTTGAAAAGGCTTTTAATTGACGTGTCTTGCCAATTATTACTTATAGATGTGATGAAAATTTAACAAAAGACTAATTCAAATCACTCAACAAAATAGGGAGAGATGTATATTAAGAGAAACAACAACAACAAAAAAAACTGAAAACAAAATATGTGGATGAGAGAATAAATAGATATCACTGACATTACTGAAAAAATTAATAGTACTAGAAGAGCTGATATGAGATTGATGAATGAAATAAGAAAGTTTGCTGATATGTTTTGGAGAAGATAGGCTGAAAATTGGATTAAACTTGGAGAAACTTTCATCCTATAAATTGATGATGATAAATATTTGAAATAAAAAGACAACTGAATTGAATATCAAATATGTATTTTCCTATAAAGGTCAAGTATTGGAAACAGTAAGGCATATTAAATATAAATAATTCAGATTCATGTACCAGTTACTTTTAATAATAATGAAAAAGTGGTGGGTTTATATAGATCAAACATTTTAAAATTGTATACTGTTGCAAGACAGAAATAAAAGAGGATATAAAATTGTGGAATTCATTTTAAAAAAATCAATCCTGTATATTATGGATGTTTAATAGCATGATTCCTTATTTCCAAAACTTATTACCACAAATTTTACAGACATTATTTTGTTAATTAAAATGGGAAACTAAAAGAATAAATATCAATGAAAATTATTTGTCATATAGACTGTAATTATTTTTGAAAATAATACTTCTGAGATTCAGACAATGTTACAAAAGATATACATCAAATGAAAGCAAGAAAATATAAAATAAATGTAAAAAAAACCCCTAATGATTGATAATAATGAATTAAGAGAATTTTGAACTACAAATAACTTGGTCAAATTATTAATACATATGGACCGAGTGCTTTTAATAAAAATAATATTCAAAAGTATTTGGAAAAAAGGTTTTTAAAAATATGTTTCAACGACACTTAAGTATGAATCCTGAAATTTGAATACTTAATAGCAGAACAATACAGAATTCAAAACATATAGAAAAATATGGAGAGACATATTGGAGTAACAAAAAAAAAACAAAACAATAAAATATATGGTAAGAGAACAAATATGATATCACTGATTTCATTAGAAAAGTTAAGTTGAAATGAAATTAAACTGGATATGTTGTTAGAAAAAAATACAATAAGTAATTGCAGTGTAAAACTGCATCCTAAGAGATTAAAAAAACTTAGAAAGAAATCACACGCAAAATGGATGGATGACAAGGTTTATTAGAGAACTATGAAAATGAAAAATTATGTACACCTGGGTCTCATTTTATGCGGATTATTTTAATGCGATTCATGTTTCTTCTTAATATCTTTCATATTTCACTATATTTATTAGATATCAAGAAATTTAAATTATTAATAACAACTTATTTTGACTTGAAATACTTTTTTTTTTTTTTTTCCAAAAATATAGCGTTATATTAGCAGTTAATGTGAATATGGTCTGAAGCTAGCTTAGCTTCTATATAAATAACCTATTTATACTAATGAGTAAATAATAATAATAGATTTATACTTACATATAAAAATATCGCTATAAATATTCAAAAAATTTAAACTTTTAAATCGTATTTTGTTATATATGTATAACAGAAATAAATAATCTTTTAAAATTTTTAAAATAAAAAACGAAGATTTTATAAACTGAAAATAATCTTTCTAATGATAATGTATAATATTTTGTTTTGATTGCGATTTCATTTTTTTAATATAGAAACACAAAACCATTAACACCGCACAAGATTGAAAATGGTGCTAGTTGTATATCACATCACGAATAAAAATAGTGGCTAACAGGTTTCTCTGGGCATAATTGCTGAGAGATTCTTGATTTCATTTAAAAAGCCACAATACATCACATCACATCGAATCTGATTCTTACCAGTTTACAAACGAATGCTAGCGATAATGATTAAAATATGTATGAAAAATATAAAATTAAATACTGTAGTAATAAAAAAAGTTTGTCCTTTTTTTCAAATATTTGAAATTTTTTATTAGTCATACTTTATTTGTTTATTTTTTTAATGCGAATTCTGAAAATTACAGACCATATCCTCCATTTTTCAAGGTAAATTAAGTCTATTTTTGTGCAATTTTTTTTAATTTGGGTTTTCTGTGGAACCTATCTACCGCATAAAACGAGACCCAGGTGTATAAGAGAAACTGAATCAAACTTGAAAAGATTATTTTAGATTACTTTCAAAAATCTAACACTTTTTTTATTTTTTAGAAATATATATATATACAAAATTCTACAATCTTGAAATTAATTTCAGATTATAATTAGTGCATAAAATCAATTACAATTTTACATTTACATATTAAATTCTTGAAATCTGATTTTAAACACATAAAATATAATCTCTTCCTTTATCAACCAGTTTATACGTCTAACTTATTTCATTTCTTATTAACTATTATTTTTTCTTGGAGATTATATGGAATTTTTATATATGAATCTAAAATTTGAACACTTAATAGATGAGCAATACAGAATTCTATATGAATTCTCATATTATGTTCGTCCCCGTCCTCCCCAAACTTTATTATATAAAATAATAGTAAATAAATATACTAATATCTGTTTTTCTTATCATTCACTGAAATTTCATGCTAATATTGTCTCAGCATACAAGACAAATATCTCATAATGTGTGCATTGTTAATCCACAGTCCTCCTTTATTCAATAATATATACATTTCAATTTTGTAAATAATTCAATTAAATTTTTTTATAGTGCCATCCAGAGAATGGCCAAATCTACAATTTTTCTTCAGCTGGTGTAAAAATATCACCTTTAAATATTATAGATGCTAAAATCCACTGAACATTAGTTTTTTTAGCTTTACCTTTAGTTCTACTTTTTTATTTTCAACTGATAACACTACTTAACATTAATGATAATTAAAGATTTTTTTACAAAATCAAATTACAGAGTATACAAAAAAAAGAAGCTGCTTCAATATTTTACTTTTAAACTAAACTTTTCTTGTTATATTCAATTCAAAATTTAAATTTTAAAATAAAACTTTATGGTATTGTATCTATCTAACTTCAAATAAAAAAAAATATCTCAGTAATTGTTGTAAAATTATTATTACTTAAATAAATACATTTTTCTATTAATAATGTAATAGATTACCTCGTTTTAAAGTGGTAGGTGATCTAGGAGATGGAGGAGCTAATTTTTGAGGACTTGTAGGAGATGCAATCGCTGAACAAATAAAGTTAACAAAATGCAACCAAAACATGCAAAGAAATCAAAATCATGCAATAAACAGTATATTATATAAAGGCTGAATGAGTAATAATATATAAATAAGGATGTAAATAAATTCATTTGAAAATTTTTTTACAAAAAATAAATAAATAAAGCAATCTATATACAAATATTCAATACCTAATTCTCCCAGCCAACACCAAGACTTTAATTAAAAAAAAGAGAGAGAGACTAATGATTAGCATTTTACCTTCTGAATATGCAGTACTTTCAGCTGCTCCTGCTTCTAGACTTCCTCCACTGGCTACTGAAGGCTCTTTTAATGACTCTACAGCAGCAGGTTCACCAGATGAACGTCTGTCTTCTCGGAATTGCTCTTCTTCTGTTGAAACAGATGGTGATGGTTTTCGTTCTGCTTGCCGTCGTTTTTCTTCTTCTTCTTGTCTTTGTTTAGCTTCATTTAATTCAAACTAAAATAATAAATTAAAATCTAACAGATGTAATTAAAATATAACAAAACCCTTAAGATAAACAATCTCATGCATCTGTTATAAAAATAATTCATAAAAAAGGTAAATTTTGCATATTTTGGTTAGTTCTAATAAAGAATTAAAAAAAAAAAAAAACACTCCATGCAAACATATAGTCAAGTCATGCGTATAAATTTGGGAACACTGATGAGGTTAGTAGAGGCTCGTGCTGTCAGTAATTGGCCATGGGTCTTAGTATTAGTCAGAACCACATCTTAGCTGTCAAGAAAGTAACAGGTACCAAGACTTGTTTATTCAAATAATAAAATTCAAAAAAATGTTTCCAGAGAAATGTGAATTAAAAATGAAATAAAAGGTTGCATAAATCACCAACTCATCCTGGGCCTCAGCCTCTTCCATTGCTTGTAAATATCGTTGATGTTCAGCCTCTAACTCCAATAAAGCAATTCGCTGCCTTTCTTGTTCTCTGATTCTCATTTCTTGAACTTTGAGCTCCAGCTGGTAATACAGCCATAAAGAATGAGCTCGATTTTAGAATTAAATTTTATTAATATAAATAATAACTATTCAAACTGTATAACAATGTAAGAGAATTCTTAAAAAATATACATATATTTGGATTTAATATTGTATTATCTCTGGGCATCTAAGTACTTAATAAACAAAAATCTAATAAAAAGTAAAGTCATATGATCAATATAAATAAATATGTTACTTCATTATGCAAAATAATAACAATAACATTATTAACTGGCTAGAAAAAAATATTCTTGACTTTAAAATTTTCACTTTTAAGTTTATACTATTTAATATTTTTCTTTTTTGCAAATGTTAAAAAAAAAAGCTTTTCCTTGATATTAATGATGTATCAAGCATAAAGCTAACAACAATCGGATTTTTCAAAAACAACCCCATTCTTTTAAGTACCAAAACCATTAGAAATGAAATCTTGATGCTTTAGAATTACTTTGACTTCAATGAAATAAATGTAGCATTCTTTTTTTCTTCTATATATAGAATTGTGGAAATAGAATTTTTAAGTTCACATGAGTTCCAGAGATTGAATTATTTTACAAAGTCTTTTTAACTGCTAGAACGGGTGAAAGAGCTCAGTAACACTTCCAAATAAACATTGGTAAAGTCTTTAATTAATTTACTCAATTTTTTTTAAAAGAGAACTTGTTTTTTTTTTTTTTTTTTTAGAAGCATTGTTTATATTATTTATTTTATATATTTTACTTGGTCAAATCTGTTGTTACTGAGGCAACAATCAATTTTTATAATTTTAATATCTTTTGAAATTTCAAAATGCAAAATAAAAAAAAGAACAACATTCTTATGAGTTCCTCAAGACCTTTTATTGCTACAATATAAATTTTATTGCCAACTTCCGTTTTTTTTTTTAATATTAACATTTCTTGAAATTTATAATGATATTTTATCTCATTATGTAATAGCTTTCTTTGAAATGTATCAAGCAGATTTTTGTTGTTATGGAGCCACTGATAGAAATTTTTTTGTTTTCATTGTCATTACTTGAAAAACTTTATTAATCAGATTGTTTATTGCATGGTTCTGATTTAATCATTATTTTTCAGTTTATTTCAAATATTTATTTATCTCTCTTTACATTAATACCCTCATAAACATTTAATGACAGTTGAAACAAAATGTATTATTTCAATCAACTTTTTTTTTTTTTCATTAATTAAATTTTTTTTAGCTTTTTAAAATGAGCATTCCAAATTTCCATGAATTTCATACCTGTTTTTGCTAAAAGTATTTTAATAAATAAGTTGAAATCATTGTCACTTTATTGATTTTATTATAGTCATCAATTGCAGTAATTGTCTAGTTCTTCTCAACAAGCAGATCCTAAATAACTGATTCATTGATCTCAATGTGATGACTCATTGTTGATTATTCTTGCTGACAATGGGATGTAGTGGACACATGAATTCTTACCACAGAACACTTCTGGATTAATGCTAGAATTTCTGATATGACCTGGTTATATATTATACTCTAAAACTAATCCTGGTCCCTCATAGCACTTTCCTACATCTTGAGTATATTACTTTAATGCCAGTTAGATCAGAAAGAAATGTGAAACTCAGTCCATATCTAATTATATTTAATCTTCCCTCATATTGATAGCACCAAAGTTAAAAAAATATAAATTGATAAATGGGATGAGATGCTTTATGATGCACCCTAATAAATTATAAATATCACAAATTTCTACTTGTTATAAAATTTTATGAGATTTTATCTTTAGCTATTTTACTATGATGACTTCACATTTAGCATTTGGGTGAATTTCATTGTCATAGAAAGATGAGCCTATTCTATATTGTGATAGTAATGCTTATTAACTACTTAATCTCTATAATATTATTTAAATGTATCATATGGAATATCACCTAGTTGGTTAATCACTTCATATATATTTAAATAGAAGTTAGATCTTTAGACAGAGGATAAAATCAATGATCTAGTATACATGGATTTGTGAACCATGCATGTAGAGCATGTTTGTAGTATTGCATTTGTTAAACACAAGATTATTAACTTTACTATTACCAATAATCTTATAACTTCTTATCCTATATCATCCATTTGGTTCTTTCTATAAAGAGATATGCTTAAGAAAGTACACACGAATCACAATATTTAGAATAATGATCAGGGAATGTGATTTGGATTCTTCTCCTCAGCAGGTCAGAATAATGATGCATATCTCTTAATAAATCTGTCTACAATTCAAGTGCATGCATAAATAATTACACACATAAAATATAATATCAATATACACCATAATATGTAGCGAACCAATCATCATATGCCAGACTATCTCTATAAAATACAGAGTATATTAATAATATAAACATCATTATTTAGCATAGAAGCAGGAATACCACATTTTGCGTCTATATACTCAAGATAGAAGAAATATAAAATACAAATACTGACAGAATTCTTATTTCAAATTTTAATAGCTTAAAATATTCAAGCCTATCATTATTATTGATTACATATAAAAATAATATTAAATACATGCATATCTCAAACTCAACACCTCTATAAATAAACTACAGATAAGTCCACACATTTGAATTACTTAGTCATATTATTATTTTACAATGAAATTCCAGAAAGAAATTAAAACATTTAATCATTTAACATGTATAAGGATGAACTTTAAATAGTATTATTTAATTTTAGGTCATTTGCGCTGTGTAATGATTTGAACTTCTTATCCATCTCGCAATTCATTCATTTATCCTGTCATGAATTTATTTAAGACTATTACAGCATTCAAAATAAAATTATTTATATTTTCTAACTCAAATTCTGATAATTTTTTTAAAATTAACTAGTAAACAGTTTATTCTTTTCAACAGAATTATAAATAAACCTAAATGAGGATTTCATTATCTAAGCATAAAATTAAAATATTATTTGAAATCTTAAATATTTAAAATATGAATTATTAATTTATTATTTCAAAGATATATATATATAAGAGATTTTTAGATTAAAATTTCATCTTTAACTTTAAACAATTTATATTATAATTTATTTACAATTTACGAATGACTTACGTAGAAATGGGGATGATGATACACCATCCAGCTTTAGTTTAAATTTAAACAAATCCATACTGACACACATTATCAGTGTCCTTTGGTTTTTTTTTCCATTTTCAGATTTCTGATAAATATTTCTAGGTTCTGTCAATTAATCCTTTGCCTTTTTTCCTTTCTTGGAGTTTCATGTACAATAATTATATTAATGATCCTTTCAAATTTAATTTTTTTATTAAGTTGCTGTTGAAGATGAGGTATTCCATGATACTTTGCTATGGTATTTTAAAGATGTTTTATACCAAGTTGGTTCCCATGTCCAAGAAAGATCCTTCTAGGTTAGCCTACCCCTGATTTAAAATTTATAAGAAAGCTAATTTTATTTTATATATTTGTTAAAAGTATGTTTCTTGCAATGGCGATTTTTGAACAATGACATTTATTGAATTCTTCAGAGTCACAGTTTTATATTTTGTTCTTTTAAAACAATGTCAATCATAACACAATATTCACACATACTATGTATTTAGGAATTAACCCATTTTTTGTTATGTGTTTTTTATAAGCCTTAGAATACTACTTATACATTATTATTTTGTAAAAATCAATTAAATTTAACATTACTTTATATAACACTCCAAGAAATCTTTGCTATATATATAATTTTTTCTTATTATAGTATTAATAAATGACATATAATACACACACACACACACACACATAACATATGCCTACTTGTTATAAATTGTTTGCTTTCTAAAATGTTATGTTTTTTTAATCTTCAAAATATTTATTCAATAATAACTCTTTTCAAACTATTTTTAATATATAGGGTATATGAGCACAGACTTTCACACGACCCACCACTCTCCACACTATCTCATAACACTGATGCACTTGAACACATATATGCTGAAAAGATAAATAATCACCAATATACATATTTCATGCTAAACCAGCAATCATCAGTTGGTCCAGATTACCATCTCTACACATATATGCTATAAGTGCTCAGATATATACTAAGATAGCCAAACCTCCTACTTTAATGGACAGGCTTCAATCTACTACACACTCCAACTCTTCAACCATCCATCCAATTGAAAATCTGATGATGGAATGCTCAGAGGCCACCCTGAGGCCGAGATTCTTGTCACACCCATGTTGATCTAAAGTCAATCAGACCCCTCATGTAGAGGACATAATCCATTTAATACATATACAAGGGATGGGCAGATATCTCTACTTGAAAGTCTGTGCTCATATACCCTATATATTACATATATAAACACAGGTATATAATAAGCCTGTGTGTTTCAGTTAAACTATTTTAAGTATTTTTAATATAAATGCTTTCAATTTAATCCTTGTCAACAATAAATCAAATAATGAAAATAGTTTATTTTATATGTACAGCAACTACTGTTTATTTGTAATGTTTAGGATTAACTCCTACTATGGACAATTGAAGTCTTAAACTGGATTCCAAGAGATTGTAAAAGACCCAGAAAGAGACCACATGTGAGATGGATGGACGAAATAAGAAAGTATGCAGTGGTGATGTGGAGAAGAGAAGCTAAAGATTGGAGAAGATGGATTAAACTTGGAGAGACCTTCATCCTGCAGTGGACTGATAATGGTTGATGATGATGAGCCATTTAAATATCAACCTGTTTTATTTTTTTAAAAAAAAAAACAACAAACAGAAATAAATTGGAATAAACATTATCAGTGGCTTTTAATATTATGAACTTTAATAATGTAAGACCTTATTAAAGTTTATAATATAACTCTAAAATTGAGATATTAGAATAAATTTTGTTAAGTGACAAGCATTGGTAAATGAACACTAATAATAATAATAAAATGTTATTGCTTAGTAATAGTACTCCATTGTCTGTTATTCTATCTGCATTTAGATCAAGAACCTACATATATTATACTAGTGCAAGTATAAATGTGGGGAGAAAATTGCTTTTCAGTTAATTTGTATTTGTCATGTTATTCAAATTCTGACTAGTTTTTACCAATAATTCAAATCAGTGCATTCACTTAGCAATGTTTAACTAATGATACATTTTTATATTATGAAATTTAACTATATTGATTTTTCCCTTTGTTTGTTTGACTGCATAACAAAGTGGTTCTTTGTTCTTTACAACCTAAAACTGAGCACACCTTCGATGAAGTTCGCCATAATCATAGTTCTCTTAAATTTATTATTATTGGAGCTTTATTTATGCTGTAATGTAATTATGCATGCATTTTCTCTTTTGCTTAGTAGATTTCTATAGTTGGCAATAAACCATGTCTTCATGACCTTTCTTTTTCTATCATCGTGCTCCATACACACTAGATCGACTGTATATGAGTCAAGATTATCGCAGCCTCAAAAATAAGATTTATATTCCGGGTTGTTTTAAGTATGCCTGTATAAATATTTGGGCTGCACTAATCTAAATGAGATATCACACAATTCTATAGACATATAAAACGATCTTTAAAATCACAAGTTGAAATGAAAATACGAGTATGCCTTATATTTTGAGACTAACAAACAAAATAAAAAGTTCTATGAATCAACTTTCAAAGTTAGTTTTTGTATTCCCCCTAATCTTAATAGGTTGAGTAATAACACAAAGGACAAATTACAAGAGAAGGACACACCGCAGATAGTAAAAGAGATTAATGCAACAGCCCAGGTTGCACTGCTGTATACTATGGGGAATCTAGCTAATATCTAAACTAGATTAATGCAACATACTTACATAGGTGTGCTAAAAACAGCCTTGAATATAGGTCTGTTTTTTGGGATCACGAAAATTAATTAGTCATAGTTTTGACCTGCAGACAATTAATCTAGTGTGTATACAGCATGCTGATAAAAAAAAAAAGATCAAGAAGGCGTGGTTTATTTTCAACTATAGAAATGTAATAAACAAAACAGAAAATAGCACCCAATTATCTTAAAAAATGGAAAATTTAAATGAACTAATTTAAATAAAAAAGCATGCATAATTATGTTACATTATAACAAAGAGACAACAATAATTTATTTAGAGCTTTGATTATGAACTTCACTGAAAGTGCATTCAGCTTTAGAATATAAATAAAAAATTACATAATTAGACAGATGAACAAACATAAGCAAATATGAAATTTAACTACATAACTCATAACATTTCATATGCTAGTTTGTGAACAATTATTATTAAAAAAGTATCCATGTGAGCATTATATCAAATAATGAATTTTTTTTTTATAGAGATCAAAATGTTTATAAAAATCATTAATTGTCCTAATTCTATTTTTTATTGATACTAAGTTCAATAATTTATGTTAATAAAAAATAACATTTTATAACAAATTTTATAATCACCACTGAAATATTAATCATTAAAATCAATTACTTATTTCTATTTTAAAATATGTTCTCACCAAATTTTTATAGTGATAAATATTTTTCTAGATGTTTTAGTTTATTTTAAATCAGCAATACAATTTTTACTATAATAATTTCAAGTTTATAATTCAATTTTCACATAAAAACTTCATACATATCAATGTTCATGTTATATAAAAAGTTTTTATTACTTTTGGTTTAAAAAAAAAAATGTTACTAAATTTATTTTCACAACTTAAAGCAAATCTGATAGGAACAGTTTATTATTATTAACATAACTATTGCATAAATGGATATATTTCTAAAATTTTATTATTTTTCAAAAACTAGTGTATATAAACCTTTATCTTTGAAACCCAAATGTCTTAAATTACAGTATGTAAAAAGTTTTGTTTATACCCTCTCCCCCAACACATTTTTTTACAACAGAAATTGGTATTTTTAGTATTATTTAATTATTAATAAAACATATCTTTTAAATTAAAATATTAAATTTATTTTTATTACATATTTTTTATGTTTTAGATATATTTGAGGGCAAAAAAAATCAAATAATTTCTAGCCTACCAAATTAGAACATGAAATTACCATCGCTATACTCAAAAGTTATTTCTATAATATAATAAAAACCAATTACACCTAATTCTGTTTTTACATGATCTTTTATAAATGATTTTGATTTAACGTATTCAATCAAAATTAAGAAAAATAATTTATGAGCATTATTATCAATTCATTTGATAAAAAAAGTGTTTTTTTATCTCATTATTTTTCAAAAAATTCCCTTTCTTGGCAATATTTCTACAAATGGGGAAATTTGCTTTGTCTGCATTTTTGACATATTGTTTTGAAAGGAGAAGTACCTTATTGGTGTTGATGTTAAAAAAATTTAACAAAAATTAAACAAGATTTGATTTATTAATTTTGTTGAAATTTAATAAATGGTAAGTTATACATTGCATACATATTTTCGAATCTATGTTTTGTTAATTAAATCTGAAATATTTTTCGGTAGCCCTCATACAATGTCAAATAATCCACCTACAAAAAAGAAGAAAGCAATTTCTTGGGTACTAAAATTTAAATTTTAGATCGTCTTGCAATTGGAGAAAAAGCAACTGCTATAGGAAAGCATTTTTGTTTACAGGATATTCTGACCAATTTTTATGTAAATGTTTCAAATGAAATTTGTTCTTATAATTCATTTTTATTTATGTACAATGTTTACGAAATAAAATTTGATAACATGCAAAAAAAGATTCTAACGAGATTTTTCAAATGGTTTATTTCATTATTTTGGTTGATTTCTTAGATCCAGAACCAATCTTTTAATTTTCCATATATAAAATGTACTTCTTTACATATAATTTTCGGGAACAAATCTATCATGTAATATAGAATTAGTTATATTTATAAATAAATAAAATACGATCATGTAATATAGAATTAGTTATATTTATAAATAAATAAAATACGAAGAAATGTACATTCATCATTCTCATATTAATCATTTTCCTTCATCTTCAGTTTGCTTTTTTTGGATTCAGAAATAAAAATATATTTCCTGATTTCACTATTCCTCAAATTGTAATTTTATTATATCGATTACTAAAAAATCAAAAATCTTTTTTTTTGATTATGTGAAGATTTAGAAACATTACTGATACTTCTTTAGAAAAGATTTGTCTCATCTTAAAAGTTTTAGTTCACTCAGGCAGTTCTGCATACACATGTATATATCACTTTCATTCATTAATCAAATTTACTATACATTTTATTCATGAATACAGTACAATATTTATTTAATTAATAAACACACACACAAAAAAAAGATGGTGAACTTAAAAATTGCGTAGAACTTTGCAGATACTCATGAATGTCTAGAAAAGTAAAAGTTTTCAAGAAAATACACCACATTGTGTATAAGCAACAAGTAGACAGCAACTGTGGAAATATTTTAATTCAAGAAAGCATAAATCTAAAATAAATGTCAAACAAATATTTTTTTGAGTATTGTTTTGAAATTTCTTAAGTTTTATAAAATCTTTAGTAATTGATTTTTAAATTTTTTTACTTATATTGCATTTTGTTATTTATAAAATTAAATCAAGATTGTTACAAAACATAAATATAATTTAAGATCAGAAAATATCTAATCTCTATATAAAACTTTATATTAAGCCAAATTTAAAAATAATACATATGTTTAGAATTATAAAATCTGATTTGTTCTACTTCAGTGAGTAATCATTAAATTATTTTTTATCATTTGAATTCCCAGCACCAATATTTTTCAGTAGCTAATATTTATTTTCTCTGTTCCCTTGCAAAATGATGAATTGAGATTTCACTGTATTAATTTCTTATAGTAATTCTTAAAATTATTATAGATAACTTACTGTTGTAAGACGAGCTAATGCAGCAAATCGCTCTTCTTGTGCAGCAGCAGACTTTTCAAATGCTTCATGTTTTTTAATTAATATTTCAACTTCATCAATAGTATGCTATGCAAAAAAAAAATAAAAAATACAATATAACAAATTTTTAAAAAATATCTTAAAAGCTATTTAATTTAATAATTTCATTTTATTTTACCCCAAGTTCTTGGCTTAATAGGTATGGTTCTTGTGCAATGAGCCAAGCTTCTGCAACAGCAGCATCCCGAGCAAACTGATATACCTCCAAAACTATATATATATATATAAACAGTAAACACAAATTTAGGGATGATTATATGAAAGATAAACTAATAAATAAATGTATATTAAATAATATGAATTACTTAATTGTAAATGTTCCCATCTTTCTTCCCATCTATTCATCATTAGATTTCGTTGATTGGTTAAAGTAACTAATTTTTCTTTGATCTGTTGTGAGAAAAAAAATAAAAATAATTCAATATAGTTATTTAATACAACCTTTTTACAACAAATGTTATTTAAAGTTTTGTTTTTTTAATTTAGAAATAAATTTGTATATTTTCTTATATAAGTAAATAAATAATAATTTCTACATATTATGTTCTTTCATCAAAAGACTAATCTATATTTCTATCTAATCAGATAAATTTTCAAAGTAGCTCTGTTCTTTTTATCAAACCAATTTAAGTATATCTTTTTCCCTTTCATAATTTCTTCCTTCAAGTGCATGTCGGGATCATTTAAATAGTATTTTTTAGAATATAAAATAGTCACAATCTGATCTATAATTTAGCACATTCTATCACCGTCACAAAATTATATGAAAGTTTCATTTAAATTTTTTACTATGATGTTAAACTTTTCAATTCAAAACAAAACAACACTCTCCATATAGTAGTGCCATCTTGTGCTAACAAGAGCAATCAATGGATGCCAGAATTGCTCTTGTTAGCACAAGATGGCACTACTATATGGAGAGTGTTGTTTTGTTTTGAATTGTTTAATAACAATTACTGTGCTAGTATGAGATAGTGATCATGTGATGTTTAGTGGTTTAACACCAATCCTGCCTAATAGGATAGTGGTGGCTATGGTTGTTAAAGAGCCAAAGACACCAAAATGTATGGGTGCTGAATTGAGTTCAGACCCATATGACTATATAAGCTATTGAGCTTGGATTGAAAATATTAATAGTGTTTTCAATTTCATTCTCATAGTTTTGTAGTTAAATAGAGTTAAAAGGTGGGTGCTGGAGGGTTGCATTAGATCCTAAGATCTAGGTGCAGTGCTCTCAGATCCAAGGCTCCTCACTGATGAAGGCCACAAGCCAGAAACTAGTTTGGGGATATTGGATGAGTAGGCATTAGATAGGGATTTTATGCACAAGCCTTCTGGCATCCATTGATTGCTCTTGTTAGCACAAGATGGCACTACTATATGGAGAGTGTTGTTTTGTTTTGAATTGTTTAATAACAATTACTGTGCTAGTATGAGATAGTGATCATGTGATGTTTAGTGGTTTAACACCAATCCTGCCTAATAGGATAATGGTGGCTATGGTTGTTAAAGAGCCAAAGACACCAAAATGTATGGGTGCTGAATTGAGTTCAGACCCATATGACTATATAAGCTATTGAGCTTGGATTGAAAATATTAATAGTGTTTTCAATTTCATTCTCATAGTTTTGTAGTTAAATAGAGTTAAAAGGTGGGTGCTGGAGGGTTGCATTAGATCCTAAGATCTAGGTGCAGTGCTCTCAGATCCAAGGCTCCTCACTGATGAAGGCCACAAGCCAGAAACTAGTCTGGGGATATTGGATGAGTAGGCATTAGATAGGGATTTTATGCACAAGCCTTCTGGCATCCATTGATTGCTCTTGTTAGCACAAGATGGCACTACTATATGGAGAGTGTTGTTTTGTTTTGAATTGTTTAATAACAATTACTGTGCTAGTATGAGATAGTGATCATGTGATGTTAAACTTTACTATTTAGCATGAATGATTTACTTAAATTTTTTAATTTAATCTTGAAAACACATATATTAAAAAAATAAATACGGTAAAATAAATAAAACAATATACACATATTTTAAAATTAATTTTCAAAACCATATGCAAGTAATTAGCTGCATATTAAAAATTTATTCATTTAAATGTTATGTTAAGTTTTATTTTTTTCTAGCAAAAAAATAAAAGTTTTCACTAGCTACAACATATTGTCATATCCATAATCTCAAAAATATAATAATGTTTTTTGTTTTTTTTTTAGAAAAAAATAAAATAAAACCTCACTGATTTTAATCATATATCATTTTACTAAAAATTATATTGGTAATTCTACATGTGTAAGATTTTTTTTCACAACTTCAATTTTATCTAATTTTGCAAATATATGGTTAAAAAAAAAAGGAAAAACCATTCAGCCTGCTTGTTTATTTACAAATTAAGTAAAACTCTAATCAACTATGAACTTTCAACAATAATTGAAGACAAAAATAATAGTAGTAGTAAAATTTCTAATGAATGATAATGTCTCAAATTCGGTAACAATAAAAAAAAAAAAAAGATAGTAAAAACGTCTTAGTTATTCAGCTATTGTAAAATTATATTAACATCTTTAGAAAACACATGATCAATTCTTAAGAATTAGCATTTACTAGGACAGAAAAATATTGCCAATCAATATATCAATTTTAATTTTTGGTTAAATACATATATTTACTGCTAATTTATTGTATTCCTAAATATTAAAACAATTTACAAATGATAAGTTTAATCTTTTCTAAATAATATTAATAAATCTTACATAAGAAAAAATACAGGTCAATTAAAAAACAAACAAACAATACACATTTATACACAAATAAAGATTTTTATGGTAACCATAAATATAAATGATTGGTTTCTGAACCTAATACCACAGTCTGGTTAGATAACCATGGCATTTTGCCAATAACTTATAAAAGCATCTTGAAAAACTAAGAAAAAAAAAGTTTAAAACAAATTTTTTATGCAGTTCAATCAACAACTTAATATAAAGTTCAGACTAAGTAATTATACATATTTTAAAATAGAAATACTTAAATTGAACTATTCATGTCACCCCCCCTCTCCAAACTATACATAAAAAAAAACAAAAAACATTAGAGACACTACGCCCAGATATGTTTAGTATAAAAAATGAAAGAGCAATTTTATGACTTTCCAAAACAAAAGTTTAATGTCAATATTTACTTTATTCATAGAATGTGACTGCATTTATTATTATATCATTTATATTTTTTCATTAATTTAAAAATTCATATATAGTAATTAATAATTATAAAACAGAAAATTGGAATGCCATATTAAAACCTTTAAACATTTTAAGAACATCAATTATTCATAACTTTTATAAGACCATTCTCCTAAACTCATCTTTCAATTGTGACCTTAGTACTTTTCTCTTCCACATTACTGTTTCTAATAAAATTTTATTATCAACTACTCTTAAATATCTTATTCTTTTCCAATTTTGAATTTTTATATATATTTGATGAGATCTATTTAGTTATATTTTTATTTGATTATTTCTCATTTTATCCTCAAAAGATTAATTCTTCTTTCAGACATTTGAATCATTAATCAAATTTCAATAACCCAGAATTGATTTAATTTAATCTACGACATTCTATTTCAGCGTCTTGACAATTTCACACAACAAGGTTTCTCTTTTAGTTATTAAATGGCACAAATAATTACAATTTTCTACTCTTATAATCAGTTTTCCATTAATATTTATTTACACTTATGTTTATTATTCTGATAAGTTTCATTTTACCACAAATATCTAATATCTTATGAAAAAGACAAATGACTCTCAATATACATTTCATTTTGAATCAGCATTCATCAATTGGCCCTGGTTCCTTGCTCATATTTATCAATGTCAAATTATTATAATTTTATTATAATAGTATACTAAAATTATTGCACACACAAATATGACAACATATTATCTAGATAAATACTTAATGTTTACCACTAATCATTTATTATAATTAAAATTATTTCATTTTTATGGCAAATATATCTTTTAAACTTTAATAAAAATGAATATTTATTAAACACAGAAAAAAATTTATATTAACTGAAAAAAAATCCTTTGAGACCTTAAAACTAAGTACAGCAAATCACTAATGTTTACACTGTACATTTTTATTTTCATAGCTGCTATTACTATATGACTACTCATACAGTAAATGAATATAGATGGGATATTTACCACCATGCTTCAGCCAGCATGGCAAGTTTATTGGCTTTTTATTTGCGAGTTTAAGATCAAAAAATACCATGATAGTTCTTCTCAGTTACCTAATAGTTCTTAACTAAAATATCAGATTGAATTTTCTTGAAGGTAGGATCAATGTGTATGTGAATGAACTCTTTTTTAATAAATATCTATAATCATAACAGACAAAACTGTATTATAGCTCTTTTTTCCTGAAATCTGTAAAGTTGCCAGCCATGGAGTGTGACTGACAGTCAAAGGCAGAAAGTGCTAAATATCCTTTGATTGTGGATCTAGGAAACCATTCAATAAAAATCTTTTATTTAAGTAACTATAACTATAAATCATTTTCTAATGAAGTAAGATTTCATGAATTGAAAAAAAAACTTTAGAAGAAAAGGTGAAGAAGACGATTTAAAAAGTGAACATGTACTTTACTACAAAAGCCTAAATATTAACAGCACTAGTACTATGGGATTCATTATAAATAAAATGTAAAGATTACTTATTCAAATTAATGAACAATAACAAATGCAAATAATTCATATTTATGCTAAACAAGTTCTCATTGTGAAAATTGGTAAACAGTTGAAAGGTGAAAGTGCTGTAGTAAATTTCTACTGAGACAAAACAATATAAGAAGAAAAGAAATATGAAAAATTTTAAAAATGATTTATTAAGAAGAATTGAATATCTGGAGTTCTATAAATTGGTCAAAAATGAGTTAATAATGTTAGAAAAATATAATTGTGAATTGGTAAGAAAAGCTACAGAAAAGAATAAAAGTATCAAAAGTATTAAACAATATCTTAATATTGAAAGATGTTTCTGCAATAGAATGGAATTATTACTATAAAAAAAATGTTATCATACAATATGTGAAAAGAGTTCTATAAAGAATTATATAGTAATAAAAAAGAACAAAAAGACAAACTATCCACTACAGTATCATATCTTCTGAATTGATGAGCAACTTAATTAAGTAAGTGAGACACACAATTCGAGAAAGGGAAAAATTCCAGAAAATGATGGAATTATTATTAATATTTTAAAAGAAGCAAATGAAAAAAATAGAAAAATTGCTGGAAAAGTTATATGTCAAATGTATAAATGATGAAAATGTACCAGATGATTAGATGAATGCAATAGTAAAAGTGATATTTAAGTAACGTAATAAATAATAATAATACTAGTAGATTACTCTACTGCACATGCGCTTTACAGATCGAATGCTTTTTTAATGAATACTCTCCTTTCCAAACACAAGATAAAGTCTTGAATCATTATCTTTTTCACTCAAACTATATGTATAGGCAAATCTAAAACACTTGGAACTGAGAACGTGAAGATTTACCTAATCACTTTGAATTACTTATAATATGAGTTTTGTTAATAACACTTGCAAAATTTTTACAATTTGCAATACATCATTATTAAATGAAAACTTAAACATATGTAACAAATATTTTATTTATATAGCGTGATGTTATAAATTATAATAGATTATTCCACTGCACATGTGCTTTACAGATAGACCTATCAGTCTTCTTCAGTTCCGTACAAAATCATTATCAGGATAATTACAACTTCCTAATCACCCAAAAGAACAAGATTTAAAATGCATGTATACACATTTCTATAATTATTAAATCATTAGATCATCAACACATAGAACTGTTATATTGCCACATTTTGAAGAATATTTATCAAACTGTAACAGGATTGATTACATTGTGTAGTATATAATAATGATTCTGTATCTTCAAAAATTTTTATTGCAATTTTACAAGAAGTATTTTATGGATTAAAATGATAAGCCAAGGGAATAAAAATAAATGAAAGATTATTTAAGTCATTTAGATTTTGCAGATTATACGAATGTTTTTGCAAATGTTGCAAGAATTATTAGATGAAATTAAAAAAAGAGGATTACAGACAAATAATAAAAAGACAAAAAAAATGTTCGATGGATTGTCTCATAGGAAGATATTAACAACTACAAATACCTTGGTTAGATTATTAAGAGAGATGGAACTATAATGAATGAAATTAATCATAGAATTAAAATTGGATAGAAAGCTTTTGTTAGAAATGACTAATATTAAAAGCAAATAAGCCTTTGTGTTTAAAAAGTTAAGATTTTTATCAGTTCTTATATGAATCAGAATTGAACCTTTAACAAAAAAGCAAAAAAATGAAATATATAAATGAGAAATCAGTGAAAGAATTAAAAAAGTGAAATGGAGCTGTGTCGAACATATTGTTACAAGAAATGATATGCACAGTTGTAAGTCTTAAAAGGGATCCCAAGATATTGTGAAAGACCTAGAAAGAGACCTTACATGGGACGAATAGATGAAATAAAAAAGTTTGTTGGCGGTATTGTGAGGACAGAGATTAAGAATTGGAGAAATTGAATTAAACTTGGAGAAACTTTCATCCTGCAATGGATTGATAATAATTGAAAAATAAATAAATGAAATTAAACACAACCACGTGAAATAATAAATTTTACAACATTCTACTTTTTTCACATACATTTGAAAAGGCCAAATAATTCCCAAGATGCACTTCATGCTGTACTAGCATTCAACATTTGGCCCAGATCACAGCCACTCATATACCCTTATTATCACATGATCACTATCTCTTATACTAGCACATAATTGTTATTAAACAAGGCAAAACTATCTCCATACAGTAGTGCTAACCAAAGTAATCAATGAATGCCAGAAGGCTTGTGCATAAAATCCCTATCTAGTGCCTACTCATCCAATATCCCCAGACTAGTTTCTGGCTTGTGGCCTTCGTCAGTGAGGAGCCTTGGATCTGAGAGCAGTGCACCTAGATTTAGGATCTAATGCAACCCTCCAGCAGCCACCTTTTAACTCTATTTAACTACAAAACTATGAGAATGAAATTGAAAACACAATATTTTCAATCTAAGCTCAATAGCTTATATAATCATATGGGTCTGAATTCAGTTCAGTACCCATACATTATGGTTGGCACAGGGTGGCACTACTGTATGGAGAGAGCTTTGCCTTGTTTAATAACAATTAGTGCTAGTATAAGAGATAGTGATCATGAGGTGCTTAGTGGTTTAACACCAATCCTGCCTAATAGGATAGTGGCGGCTATGGTTGTTAAAGAGCCAAAGACACCAAAATGTATGGGCTGAACTGAGTTCAGACCCATATGACTATATAAGCTATTGAGCTTAGATTGAAAATATTGTGTTTTCAATTTCATTCTCATAGTTTTGTAGTTAAATAGAGTTAAAAGGTGGTTGCTGGAGGGTTGCATTAGATCCTAAGATCTAGGTGCAGTGCTCTCAGATCCAAGGCTCCTCACTGACGAAGGCCACAAGCCAGAAACTAGTCTGGAGATATTGGATGGGTGGGCACTAGATAGGGATTTTATGCACAAGTCTTCTGGCATTCATTGATTACTTTGATTGGCACAGGGTGGCACTACTGTATGGAGAGAGTTTTGCCTTGTTTACCCTTATTATCCTTATCAGTATACATATTTATCAATATCAGGTTATTACAATTCACTGTGAAGATGCCAAGGTTATTGCACACACAATCATGATACTATCATCCATAGATAATCACTAAAGTATTTATAAAAACAGGCAAAACTCTCTATATGTATTGTTATTCAGTGCAAGCCAGAGTAATCAATGGATGCCAGAAGGCTTGTGCATAAAATCCCCATCTAGTGCCTACTCCTCCAATATCCCCAGGCTAGTTTCTGGCTTGTGACCTATGTCAGTGATGAGCCTTCGATCTGAGAGCACTGCAACTAGATCTTAGGATCTAATGCAATCCTCCAGCAGCCACCTTTTATCTCTACTTAATAACAAAATTATGAGTCTTAAACTGAAAACACCATAATATTTTCAATCCAATATCATTAGCTTATATAGTCATATAGGTCTGAACTCAGTTCAGTACCTATACATTTTGGTGTCTTTGGTTCGTTAATAACCATAGCCACCACTATCCTGTTAGGCAGGATTAGTTTTAGGCCAATAAACATCACATGATCGCCATTTCGTATGCTTGCTTATAACTGTTATTAAAATAGGTAAAACTCTCTCTATATATTGCCACTCAGTGGTGCTATGGTTATTAAAGAACCAAAGACACCAAAATGTATAGGTACTGAACTGAGTTCAGACCTATATGACTATATAAGCTAATGAGCTTAGATTGAAAATATTATGGTGTTTTCAGTTTAAGACTCATAGTTTTGTAGTTAACTAGAGATAAAAGGTGGCTGCTGGAGGGTTGCATTAGATCCTAAGATCTAGGCTCTCAGATCCAAGGCGCCTCACAGACAAAGGCCACTAGATGGGAGATTTTATGCACAAGCCTTCTGGCATCCATTGATTACTCTGGCTTGCATTAAGTGGCAATACGTATAGAGAGTTTTGCCTGTTTTAATAACAGTTATAAGCAAGCATAAAAAATGGTGATCATGTAAAGTATTTATCTGGAGAGGATGCTATCATAGTTATTTGTGTAATATGTTACAATAAAGTGCAATACTTTAAATTAATTACATAATTATTATGCATTAATCTAGTCTTACTTTGTATTTAGATCTTTATTTTTAAAATTTGCTTTTATTTTATTAATTAATTTCTAAAATAAATATGTATTAATCTAAAATTTTAATAAATATATATATGTGCTTTGCGCACAGATAATGAAGTTATTAACAGTGCTTGAAAATAAATAATATTATCCAAATGTTATTGCCAAGAGCTTTCGGGATAGTTCATAGTCCCATATTCATGGCTACTGGAATTTATTTAAGAACTATAATGATGTTAATGCAAATTCATGTGAAGATGCTACATAGACCATTTTCAAGATAGAGAAAAGCAGGCCTCTCTTCTATTGATTGCTGCAGGGTCATCTAATTTTAACTACAAGCATTTTATAAATAATTTATTTAACCCTATCACTTTTAAGTATTATCAACGCCATCACAAACTTTAGCTATCTGCCAAAATATAAGTCCCATGTGAGATCCTAGATCACATCCTTTAAATCTTTCTATTACTTGTTCTATATGTTCATAACTACCTCTTTTATTAATCATTTATTAATTTCACTTTGGTCTAATATTTCTTTTTTGTTACCCGCTACAATTTCTTAAAACAATTACAACGAGTATAACATAATACCACAAACCAAAAATTTCATGATATAAAGGTTTACAAAATAAATAATTTAAAAATGCACAAACTCGCAAAAAAAAAAAAAAAAAAGGTAAATAAATAAAAAAAATGCAAAAAAAAAAATGGTTTAAAAATATGCTATCCATTTTCAGTATTTTCATACTAAATATTTATATATAAGTATTATGCATTTTTTAAAAAAAAATTATTTTTAATTGGTTATTTATTATTTTGTTTATATATATTTAAAATTATCAAAAATAAACAAAATAATAAATAACCAATTAAAAATAAATGGTATGCTTAAAAATGTAAAGAAAGAGTCTAGTTCAGATAAAGATTTAACAAAAGTTTATTCTGGTAAAATACATTTCTGATGACGGAAAGCAAAAATAAATGTTTAAGTTCAACAATGAGACAAGATGACAACTGTACTATACTTAAATTTCTCAAAAAAACCCCCAAAACATCCAGTTTTAAAATGTTGAAGTTCAGGTAACATTGCTGGGATATGCTACATTGGTAAAAAATAAAAAATTGAAGCCGATATTAAATTAAAATGTGAAAAACTTTGAATATTAAAAAAAATATTGCTATTTGCAATTCTAATTTTAAAAAAAGATATTCTCAATAAAGTTAAAAAAATGATTTGATTTCTAAACTAACATTGAAAATTTAATAATAAAAAAAAAAAAAATGCCATTGACAAATTTTTTCTCATAAATTATATGGAAAAGTCATTAAGATTTTGGATTGTTTTTGGAAAATTGATAACAAAAAAAGGCAAAATAAATGAACAATATCAATGCTATAATCCCATTTAAACATATTTTTATAGGAAATTGGCTCTTGTTTATTATGAATTTATTATCACATTACTTTTCTTTCACCAGTTAAGAGTGATTAAACAAGAAGCTTCTGTAAAATTAATAAGTGGTCAAACTTATTAAATGAAGCATGTTTGCAGGTGCAAGAACAGTATAATCATAATCTAAAAGAAATCTTGGTATAGTGAATAATGTGATTTATCCATGATTTGGAATTCAAATTTAATTAAGTGACGCTTCATAACTGTTTTAGAATATCAGAGCATAATCAACCTAGTTATTTGAATAATTTTACTAACAGGTACTTAATTATTCTTAGCTAGAAAATAAAAATCTTAATCAAATTGGTTAGATAAACAACAATGCACTGAGTATAAAAAAATCATAATTACAATATGATGCAGTCCTTAATATTCATGAGCAAGATGTCCTATGACAGTTGATCCATGACTAACCATCAACTTTTAAAAAACTCACCCCCCCCCCCCCCAAAAAAAAAAATACATAATATAAAATTTTAATATATTGCTAGTTAAGATGACATGAATTCTTCACTAAGCATAAACATTAGAGATCAGGGATATAATTGCTCAGAAGTGGTCAATACATTTAATTTGTTTTTCATCTAAAGACTACAATTTTCTCTCTACATATATATATACATGCAGACAAACAATATATATATAAAAGTTACAATTATGGTTTGAAATATTTTTAAATTATTACAAGACAATGCAATCATTTTTTATAAAATTTTATGATCACATTTTTTAAATAAGTTTTACAATGTTATTTGCTAAAGTATATACATAATCTGATTTTTTAAATTTGTTATAAAGCAAACCATTATTGCTTTAATTATATTTAAATCATCACATTAATACAAACCTCATTTGATGCATAATGACCTCTAGACAAAAGGTCCTTGCCTAAATTAATGCAAGCAGAAAAGTTTTCTCCTCGAGCATCAATCTCTGCTTTCAGACTCTGATGGTTATTCATCAGCAGCTCAACACCAGACACATCCCTAAATCAAAATTATAATATCAAAATATATAAAAATAAATTTTTAATTATATATGAAAAGTCTAGCAACAAAAAAAAGTGAAAAATATTGAAGAAATTAAATGGTTTACCTTGGCTTTTCTGAAGTGTTCATCTGCCTGATGATGTCATCCATCCAGAGCATGAGATCCCGTACCATGTTGAAGAATTTAAATAAATCACCAGTATCAGCTAATTTAAGCCGACGAGCTTCACACATGGCTTGCAGATTGCGCCAAGCATTAACAACTTCAGCCTCTCGATTTAAAATATCCCGAGCTCTGTCACCAGCATATGCAGCCTGGAGACGGGCAGAATCATCTTGAATACCTTGGACCTATAAAATGTTTTATTTAATCATTTATTCATTAACAATTATTATAAAAATAGAGAAATATAAATATATTCTTACGTGTGCTGCTAATGTGAGTAAATCATGTTCAAAACTAGAATGCTTCCTTTGTAATACAGAGACACTGCCTGCATCCCGCCCCAGTTCATCTGACATGGACTTTTGTTTTCCCTATTTAAAATCAAACAATTCTAAATAAAATCTTGATTTTACTCTCAATTTTTTTTTATTAATAATAAAAAAAATAATGAAAGCAAATATAGTATAACATTCATTAAACAGAAATAGAAAAAAAAACTTCAAAAATAAATGTTAAAATTTTTTAACTATTTTAATCAATTATATGTAAAATTTACAAAATTAAACAAAAAACTTTAAATATAACTAATCGTTTTAATAATAATAAAAACAATCATTGCATTTGTATTATTTTATAATTGATTAAACAAATAATATGAAAGAATCCATTATTTATCAAAAATTAATAACCTTTATATAATTTCAAAATGATTAAAATTAAAATCATTTTAATTAATAATTTAACACAAACATTGAATAGAGAAACTTATTTTGGCGCCAAGTGACAGTTAAGGGAATATACATATGAGTAACCTCATATAATAATTATAGTTAGTTTTTTGTAAAATTGCATTATACAAACTAAAAAATGATACAAAAAAAACAACTACTAATAAATGACAAACTGTTTTCAGAATTCTATGATTTTTTAATAAGTCTTAAAAGATCTCTTTTCCTGGCAAAATGACTGTACGATCATTGTGCTTGATTCTTTTATTAAATAAAGTCTAACAAATTACTCATTAATGCATAATCACTTGTTAGACAGCATTTTAATTCCATAAGTATGATATTAATATGCAAAAAGCCCTTTCCATCTACTTTGATCAATTTTTATTTTTTACTAAATTATTTTTAAAATATTTCTGTGCAAATATAAATTTAAAAATTGTGCTTGTAAAAACAGTACTAATTATATGATATATTCATAAGATGCAAAGTATCTTTTTACAATAATTTTAAAAATCAAATTTATTATTAATTAAATGGTTAATATTATTTAAGATGTAAATACATAATAAACAAACAAACCATAATAAACAAATTAATCAATTTTCCTAACATATTTCTCTTTTTTAATCTTTCTCAGTTTGTTAAGTTTGATGATTTTCATTTTTTTTTTTACAAAATAGCAACAATCAAATAAAATTGGAAGTTTAAAACAAAAAAATTTTTTAATTAAACTATTTTATCAATCACATGTTAATTTCAGAAATGTTATTAAAAAGCTGTTGTGAAATTAAAAAATAAATTAACTTAAATTAATATTAATTTTTTAATTTATAAAAAACAATCATAATTGACCTCCAATATCAAATTATTGCAAAACCAATTTTGAAAATATAAAATGATTATTTTATAATGATTATTATAAAATATATGTCATTAAAAAAAAACACACTAAGTAAACAATGAAATTATCATAAGTTTTAAATTGGCAAGAAGTTTTGAGTTAAAATTCAATTTTAAATAAAAACAGGCAAAACTCACTATACGTGATGTTTAAATAAAGGTTAAACTTTTAGCATGTTAACATATATGGTCACGGAGTAAGTAAAACACATATGAAATACATTTAGTACTCTTCCTTCCTTTATTTACTAATTTTTTTTGTTTTATATTATTTTATTAGATTGCTACAAATAAACTTTAAATCACATTATCACAACCCTCATATTTAAACAAATCAATAATATATCAGCAATCTATTATCAAGGTAACATTACAATTAGGCAAAAACAATGTGATGATACAGAATCTGGGAAAATGGGATCACAGCATCTTCCCAAATACTATAAATATTAAAAAAAATCTCATACAACAAATATAAAATGAGGAAGGATCAAGAGATGAGATGATAACGTGAGGTGATGAGATACCATCATCAACTCCATTGAATAATCAAAAATAATGAACAATGAGCATGAGAATCATCATGGAATAAAACTATAAGTAGTTATAATAAGTTATACCAATAACACCCAGCATTAGAAGAGAATATCAATTCATTAACTCGTCAGCAATCAATTAATAAATCATCAACCATAAAATAAATGATCAATAATACCCATAAGCATCTATATTGTAACGGGATATATATACATTACATTTAAATTTTTTTGTATATATGTCTAATAATTACTAAATGCACAGATGTTCAAAATGCAAAATAATGAGTTATTAATTTATTAATATGTTTCATTTAAATACTAAAAATAAAATAAGCTTAAAGAATTTATAGAATTGAAGCAAAGATTCTAATCTTAAAATAAAACAATAATAAAAGCATTTTAATCTTAAAAATAACTAAGAGTTTTTAACAAAAATAAAATTACAAACAAGTCCTTAGGGCAAAATAATCATTAAAAAGATTGCTATGAAATAGATAAGAAGCAAGAGATAGAAACAAAAGACTTGCTTTTCCTGCCCAAGATATATACACAGACCACAGAAAAAAATCTATTTAGTCACAGAACCAATGAAATACATATATGAAATGTCAGATGGATCCAAGCATTCCAAAATAAGATGCTTCAGGACTATAAAAGGAGAAATTCAAAAGATTTAAGGGATTAGAATTTTTGAATTCATTTGTCATCATTAAAAAATAAACGAAACTTGAGTTATTGTTGCCAGTATCAAAATGTAATCTGTTTAATCACGCTTCACTTGGACCGGCTGGCCGAAGGCAGGATCGAACCATCGGAATCATCTTCATAAATCGTCATTGTCCGCAAGAAATGGCTCCTGCGTAAACTCAGATCTTCATCACGAAGGAATGAGCCCAGAGAAAGAAAGGAAAAAATAAATCATTAATGATAAAAATAAACAATAAACTCTCTTTAATTAATTTAGAATCTCCGAACTTTATTTTCCTTTAAATATGAAGTATAGACTTTCTCACATGAGCAAATATGAACTTTCTTTTGTAAACTTTGCAATTTTAAAAGTCTTATCTAAAAGTTAAAAACATAATCTTTTTAAAATATGTATTATATATATTTTTTTAATGATTAATAAAAGGTCTATTGGTAATAGGGCAGAAGTTTGCGATTGCAAACAAATTTAAAGATAAAATTAATACATATCATTATTTGATTTTAAAAATAGGTCAAATGCTTTATTTTATTTTAAAAATAAGTTTATTACCTGAAACTAAATATTTTTTTTTTAAATATAAATTAAATTATTAAATTGACTTAAATATAAGTTGGGTGTAGATGGGTGCTTAGACTCATTTAAGTGTATGTTAGTTTAAAGGGGTTTTGATTTCATACTATTTGTTTCGTAGTTGTGTCAATGCTGGTGGAGGGATATATGGATTTTTATATCAATGTAATGTGAAAGGTGCTAGCATACAGAGCAATGTGTCCAACTGAATGCGTGACCCCAAAGATGTAGTCATTGCGATGAAATGGATGTGGAATACTTTCCACGACATTGACCACTTTTAGCTCTAAGGATTGGGACTATAGGTCGGCAAAATAGAACGCTCTCCCATCCATATGTAGCATTTCTCTAATATTTTATATACGATTCCTTCACCAGACAGACACACATTCCTATACTGGACAAGGATCATGTCCTTTAAATAATATCAAGCTGCAGACGCTCCTGCCAGCATGGTTTTATGCTAACATGTTCACATTACATTGGTTCCGTCTATATATCGGGAAGCAAGCGTTGGTGTGGCTGCAGACTTTTAGCCTGGAATCAAATGTTTCGAAAATCTTTTAAACGCGTAGTCTGGGTAGCCTATCTATGCTCAACATTCTAAAATTAAAATTTAAAGTTAAAAAAAAAAAATAATGAAACCTAAAGCATTTTTTTTAGTAATTTATTTTTCAAATTTGTTGTTATATATACGTAAATAAAATCTTTTGTGTTATTAGTACTGGCAGCGATTTAGTTTTTTTTTTTTTTGTTATCTTTATAAAAATTATATTTTAAACCTCTGCAACTCCTTGAGCTAGTGACAAAAGCTAATGGTCAATATATAATTGTAATAAAATAAGGTTGGATCTTTAACAATATGTATCTGTCTACTATATAAATATTCCAGGTCAAATGGCCTAGTGGCGCCCTTGTACGGCAGATACAGTGAGTCTCTTCGTCCCCGACTGTTATAATATATATATATGAGGAGTTTAGAATAAATCATACATATGTGCTCCATTTGTATTTATTCATGGTGTCCCATCCCCCCATATTTACTCCTGTCACCCTTAATCCCATTTTCCCACATTACCTCCCATACCATACTCTCTCATCTCATGCTCCTTCATCATTTTTATATTTGCTGTATGACATTTTGTAATATTTGAGGAAGATGATTTCCATCTCCCCATGTTCACCCCTTTTCTCCATACCATTATAATAAAGACTATTAATAATGTTTGCTTTGACAACAGATTTACAGATATTCTATTTATTGACTTGTTCAAGTACAAGAACTGTGCTGATATAATTTACATATAATAACCAGTTACTGATTAGCACTTACAGTTTATTGAAAAAATTTTATTATGCATTTTTTATGTCTAATCTATAAAAATTATTTCAAAATAATTAAAAAAAAAAAAAAATTCTTATTACATCTATAACTTATTTTTTGCTATTTAAATCACTAAAAAAATATCATTTTCTCTTCTTAATCTTTAATGAATATAGCACTATATATATAAAAAAAAAGCTAAATGTTTTAATTAAAAAGAGAAAATTAAAATTTCTTTCTTAAGGATGATTGATTGTGTTGCAAATTTGCAATTCTCAAGCCTAAAAAAATTGTTAATTACTGTTGTACAAATATAATTAATGACTGTAATTATTCAGAGTATTTTTTCTATTAAATCCAAAATATACAATTCACACACTTAATATAGTTACATTTGCTCTTATATTAGAATTCCATTCAATTTTTTTTTTAATTCGATGAGTGTCACTTCCTTATTTTTATTTATTTTTACTTTTTATATTCTTCATATTTCTTATATTCTAAAACTCGAAAATATTTTCTCACTAATATTTAAAATTTCTCAGGTATGTAAGCACAACCACATTACCAGGAAACCTAAATAATATTCATTGATCACTTCTTTCAATTATATTATACTGGTTAATCTAAAACCTGTTAAGATGAGCATGCGCACCTATTAAATATGAAAAAAAAATATGGCGACATACCAGGGTAAGAAGTAATTTTAAATCCTTTTACGATCGCCTTGATGCAGTCATAAGGATGGTAATTAAAGTGTTGGCTCTTACATACCTTTGAAGGATTACTTTAATTATAACCCCTTGTGCCACTCCCAGAAAAAGAAAAAAAAAAATTCCCCCTCCTGAAAGAATATGCAAGGCCAAATATTATATTAAATATAGTCAAACAAACAAAAATCTAGTAGAAATAAATATCCCAATGACTAAAGATTTAAATCCCGATAAGTTGGTATCCCATATGCTCGCTCAACGTTCTTTTTATCCCAGGTAAAGAAATGGAAATCGCAAAACTCGTGTAATTATTTCATTATTTTAGAGAAAGAAATACAAAAAAGTATGAAAGCCGTAAGGCAACTCAAAAAGTTATGAAATATTTATTGAACCCAATATCCCTTCACCAATTACAAAGATAAATACAATAGTAATAAGCCCCAATGCAGAGAAAAAAATTTATGATAATATAATAGTTATTTTTATAAAGAAATATAATGTTAAAACATAAAAAGAAAAGAATCAAATAGTGAGAGAGAGAGTGGTCTGAGAATTATAACTTCGCACCCGAATATATTTTACAAGTACTAAATATTACATTAAATAAGATTGATATTTTACGCAAAGAGATATAAATGAAAGATATTTAACACACAATAACATATATGAAATTAATATAATAGAGTGTACCGTATAAAGTCTTTTTCATATTTCCCTGGGCTCTGAGTAGGCTATTCATCTGGTCATCCAGAGCGGCGAGGACTTGTCTTGAACATGGCATTATTCAGCAGCTTTCATGATCATTTGATGGCTGGATCTAGGAGACACTTCTGACAGCAGGATCGAAGCTGGGCGGGCGCGCTGACTGGGAGTTCCTACTTCACGGACAAGAGTACACTTGTGTTTGAGGTTTAATCAAAAATTTCCTCTTTGGTCAATGATTATCCACCGAGTATTGTCTTTTTGGTTTTCTACAGGACTGGTAACGGTTCTCTTTTACTTTGAATTTTCAAATACCAGCACCTTCCCGTAAACACAGTTCTGTACCGCACTAATAAAAATTGGCTAGTTGAAAATCATCTTGAAGGTTGCTCTATGTCAGCGTGATATATAAGAAATATCTAGAACTTGAACGGCTGACTGTCTGCTTCTGTATGTTCTGCTCCACCCTCTAAGTTTAATGGGGGGGGGGGTTAAGATAAATTCAATAAGTCAGCAAGCGAATAAAAAAAAGTACAATAAGTTAACATGAGTGAGTGAATGATTGATTTCGGAGAGAGAGTTAGCGAGGTGAGTGACTGAGTGTCCGAATTAGCGAGTGAGTGCTTGACTGAGTGTTTGAGTCCCCCAAACACCCGGTGAATAGCTTATATAGCACACTCATTACAATCCCAATCTAGGTACCCCTCTGAAAAACATTTAATTAGTTAATTTTGAATTTTATTAAAGGATCCATACAATGCACAAAGCGTTCCTGTGTAATCCCCTAATCAATATCAAGAATTTTTATTTTTAATTAAATTGATTATCTAGAATGACCACTATCGGATTCAACACACACACAAAAAAAAATTTACAATACAAGATATTTTCTGATAATCAGATTACACGTAAAAAAAATTTTTAAAAATTTAACTGGACATTTTTCTCCACCCGCATTAACATAAATTTCAACAAATTCTTTTGTCTAGTTGAAATACTTGAAAATTAAAAAAGAAAATTACTTATCTACTAAAAATATAAATGCCTTTAGGCTTTTCTTAAATCTAGAACAATGTGTTTGTAGAGAAAAATAACTAGTAAAACTTTTGATTTTAAAATTACGTATTTGTTGGAACATTTAATCATTTCCATCTTTTTTTCTTTTTACAAACTCTTCACAAAAAAATATAAATACAAATTACACATAAATATCTTTGAGTTTCTTAAAAAAAAAAAAAAAGAACATAAATAAGCATATAGCTAATATGCTAACACATCAAATTATAAATTATAAGCCTTAAATATTGGCTTTTCTTGTGTGTGCAAGTATATGATATATCCACAGACCCCTCTCATTTTATAACATGACTTAATTTTAAGCCAATAAACATCACATGACCACCACTTCTTATGCTTGTGATAACTGACGAAGGTCACAAACCAGAATATAGTCTGGGGATATTGGATGTGTAGGCACTAGATGGGAATTTTATGCACAAGCCTTCTGGCATCCATTGATTACTCTAGTTTGCTGTATGTGGCAATACGTATAGTGAGTTTTGCATGTTTTAAATGACTTAATTTTGTTTATATAGATGGGGTACACCTCCCCTCCCTTTAATGGCTTTATTACGTATTTTAGGCCATTTGCTTACTTAATACCATCTTATGCTTGGCCATATAGTGCCTGTCATAATACCCCCCTCCCAAATGAGACGTTTAAATGAGATTACCGTCTAACATTTTTTACTCATTTGTTACCTTTCCCCCCTTTTTTTTACTTAAAATTTTATTACATAAAGCAACAAACATATAAAAAGTATTAAATGTTTGATCCCTACTTTTATCCCCATGAATCTTTAGCGAGCAGAAGACATGACATCTGAAAACCTGAGGTATGGAACCCCATCTCCCAAGCGTCAACACACAGGCCAAGACTGCATCGACCTCCCGCTTCTCCCCAAGCCAGAAACCCTTAAGAGACATAGAACCACAGCATAAAGATCCCTGTTACATTTAGAATTCTATGACAACATCTTAAAACAAAAAGGCAGGTATTTCTAACGAAGAACTCTACTGAAATATAAATTTGAGAATGCACCCCTGCTCATTCTTTATTGAGGCTTATAGGGTATTTTATTGAAGAATTCATCCCAGAGGAAATTTTCATCTCTGCCCATCCACTGCACCCATGCTCGTTCCTTATTGAGACTTACAGGGTCTTTTGCAATGGAATAAATCCCAGAGGAATTTTAATCACTGCATATTCTGCCACAGCATCACAGAACTTCCAAACCATACAAAGACCTCCAACCGCTCTTCTGTACTCTCATCATCTCTAACCCCAGGGCACAGAAAGCACAGACTGACCTACCTATACATCACTCAGAAAACTGAAGTCCACACATCCGACCCTCAAACGACATGACCAACCAACTTCACTTATTCTATTTCAGAAAACATTTCTTTTTTTTAAAATTTATTTATTATTTTACTCGTATTCAGGTTTATCGCCCGTCAAACAATTCTATTCGAGCTCATAGTTCATTTACAAATCCCTTGTGTTTTCTTGTTTTATTTAGCAGTCCATCCGAGTATGTATATATATTTTTAATTACTTTAACTTCGGTCAGGCAGTTCCTTCTTACTTCTACCATCCTCGCTAGGATCAAAGAATCTTAACCCACTTTAATGTCTGGGTTGGTGTTCCGGGCGATTACTTTCCGGTTCACGAATATCGCATCTAAATCTTTCCTTTCCTTTAAAGCTATCTGACAATCTCTGCCTGTTATTTCTATCCCAATTATTCTGATCCCCGCTGTACTTTATAATATCACAAACGTTTCTATTTCCTTCTCTGTCAAGGAGCTTAAATCTCTCTTCTTTGGTTCCATATTGAAACCTAGTGCTGTAGAGTACTTCCATAAACTCAACCATCCTCTCTACTACTTTCCTTTCAGCACTTATTTTTATTCTTGATCCTAGGAAGGTGTTTCTTTGTGTATACGCTAATTTTTACATTTTTTAATTTCTTGTGAATATTTATGTTTTTTTCAATTACATCAGTGTACATCCTCTCTAACTTTTCTATTCCATGATTTTCTTTAGTCAATTCTATTTCTATCCCATCGCTACAACTTTTTGCAGTTTCTTCGACTCTCTTGTCTATTTCTCGTCACATTCCCTCGCAATCCGCTTCCATCACTTGCTGCCTTGTTTGGATCTCGTCCAACCTATCGCTATTACTCTGATGGAGGTCCCTACATTTTTTTTCTACACCTTGGAGCCTTGTTTCCATCCCTAAGGATATTTCTTCCCTAAAGACATCGAACCTTTTAGTCATTTCCTCCGACCTTACTTTTATCTGATTAGACAACTTACTGAGTTCTAGTTTTACAGTAATTACAAACCTCTCCATCATCATCATTAAGTTTTCTCCTTCACCTCTGGGTTTCCCTTCGCTTTGTGGCTCCATTACCGCCTCCATTACACTTTCTTGCTTTGTTAGGCACTTAATTATGTATATTTTTCACTATTGATATTATGGTTTAACGCTATTTTTATTCGCTATTTTTTTGCTTATATGAATACTCAGCGCGTGAGCGCACCGCGCTCCCCTTATTCTAACCATCATTTATTTCTCCCTTTTGTGCCATGTTCCCCTTATTCATTTATCGACTAAAAAAAAAAAAATCTATTTTCCAAGATCGCTCTTCAAACATGAATACTATTCAATATAAATAAAAATAGTCCAATCTTAAACTATACAAGTATTGAATGTGTTTTTAAGACAAAAAAAAACAAACAAACTGATTTTGAATAGCAGGGAAATTAAAAATATTACGCGCTGTCGAAAAATTTCTTATCAACACAATTTCAAAATTCTACATTATTAAATAAAGCTTTACTTTTCTATTTAAAAAAATTCTATTCCCGAAGTCCGTCGTCGATTTTTATTAAATATGTAGTTTATGCTTATATATTGCTGTTTATTTCTCTAACTTTTCTTTTTTTATTTTAACTATGTACATATGGTAAAATAATCTAAATCAGTATTATTGTAGTAATAAAGGTCACTTCAAAACAAAACAAAGTTTAGAATTCTTATTTATAAAGATTCCTACTTGTAAACCTTTTCTTTTTTCGTAATCTTTTCTCCTCTTAAAAACAAAATTTTTCTTTCACACTATGCTTTTGTGAAAATTTTATTTATTTATTTACGTTTAGCAGCCATATTTTCCTATAGTGGCCATGTTAGATCAGGCCTAACATGTTCGGCACCAAATTTTCTGTTTATACCGGTTAATCTGAACCCTGTTAAGATGAGCATGCACACATATTGAACATGGAAAAAAATATGGCGACACGCCAGGGTAAGAAGTAATTTTAAAATTTTTCTTTCACACTATGCTTTTGTGAGAATTTTATTTATTTATTTACGTTTAGCAGCCATATTTTCCTATAGTGGCCATGTTAGATCAGGCCTAACATGTTCGGCACCAAATTTTCTGTTTATACCGGTTAATCTGAACCCTGTTAATATGAGCATGCACACATATTGAACATGGAAAAAAATATGGCGATACGCCAGGGTAAGAAGTAATTTTAAATCCTTTTATGATCGCCTTGATGCAGTCATAAGGACGGTTATTAAAGAGTTGGCTCTTACATACCTTTGAAGGATTACTTTAATTATAGCCCCTTGCGCCACTCCCAGAAAAAGAAAAAAAATAATTCCCCCTCCTGAAAGGATATGCAAGGCCAAATATTATATTAAATATAGTCAAACAAACAAAAATCTAGTAGAAATAAATACCGTAATGACTAAAGATTTAAATCCCGATAAGTTGGCATCCCATATGCTAGCTCAGCATTGGGAATCGCAAAACTCGTGTAATTATCTAATTATTTTATTATTTTAGAGAAAAAAATATGGATAAAGTGTGCAAGCCATAAGACAACTCAAAATAAAATATTTATTGAACCCAATATCCCTTCACCAGTTACAAAGATAAATAGAATAGTAATAAGCCCCAATGCAGAGAAAAAAATTTATGATAATATAATAGTTAAAACATAAAAAGAAAAAAATCAAACAGTGAGAGAGAGAGTGGTCTGAGAATTATAACCTTGCACCCGAATATATTTTACAAATACTAAATATTACATTAAATAAGATTGATATTTTATGCAAAAAGATATAAATGAAAGATATTTAACACACAATACCATATATAAAATTAATAAAATAGAGTATACCATATAAAGACTTTTTCATACATCTCTGGACTATGAATAGGCTATTCATCTGTTTATCCAGAGCGGCGAGGACTTCTCTTGAACACGGCACTATTCGCCAGCTTTAATAATCATTTGATGGCTGGATCTAGGAGACACTTCTGACGGCATTATTCAACAGTTTTCATGATCATTTGATGGCTGAGGGTTCCTACCCCATAACCATTTCACGGACTTGTGTTTGAGGTTTAATCATAAATTTCCTTTTTAGGCAACGATTATCCACTAATATGAGTGTTGTCTTTTTGTTTTTCTACAGCACTGGTAACAGTTCTCTTTTACTTTGCGTTTTTAAATACCAGCACCTTACCGTAAACACAGTTCTGTACCGCACTAATAAAAATTGGCTAGTTGGAAATCATCGCTTGCTCTATGTCAGCGTGATATAAAAGAAATATCTAGAACTTGAATGGTTGACTGTTTGCTTCTGTATGTTTTGCTCCAACTCTCTAAGTTTAACCAGACAGGTTAAGACAAATTCAATAAGTCAGCAAGCAAGTAAAAAAAAAAAAAAAAGTCCAATAAATTAACATGAATGATTGACTGATTCAGTGAGTGAATGCTTGACTCAGAGAGAGTTAGCGAGAGTGAGTAACTGAGTGTCAGAGTTAGCTAGAGTGAGTGCTTGACTGAGTGTCCGAATCCCCCAAACACCTGGTGAATAGTTTATACAGCACACTCATTACAATCCCAATCTAGGTACCCCTCTGAAAAACATTTAATTAGTTAATTTTGAATTTTATTAACGGATCCATACAATGCATGAAGCATTTCTATGTAATCCCCTAATCAATCTCAAGAATTTTTATTTTTAATTAAATTGATTATCTACTATGACCACTATCTGATTCAACACACAAAAAGAAAAAAAAAATTACAATACAAGATATTTTCTGATAATCAGATTACACTTAAAATATTTTTTTAAAAATTAAACTACACATTTTTATCCACCCGCATTAACATAAATTTCAACAAATTCTTTTGTCTAGTTGAAATACTTGAAAATTAAAAAAGAAACAAAATTACTTATTTACTAAAAGTATAAATGCCTTTAGGCTTTTCTTAAATCTAGAACAATGTGTTTGTAGAGAAAAATACCTAGTAAAACTTTTGATTTTAAAAATTACATATTTGTTGGAACATTTAATCATTTCCATCTTTTTTTCTTTTTACAAACTCTTCACAAAAAAATATAAATACAACATAAACATCTTTGTGTTTCTTAAAAAAAAAAAAGAACATAAAATAATAATAAAAATTTATTATAAGCATATAGTTAATATGCTAACACATCGAATTATAAATTATAAGCCTTAACTATTGGCTTTTCTTGGGTGTGCGAGTATATTATATATCCACAGGCCCCTCTCACTTATTTTATAACATGACTTAATTTTGTTTATATAGCTGGTATACACCCCCCCTTTAATGGCTTTATTACATATTTTAAGCCATTTGCTTACTGAATACTATCTTATGCTTGACCATACGAAGTGTGCCTATCATAATATTAAACATAATATTTATTCATCTCTCCTAATTATATCTTTTTCTTTACACTTCAGAAACAATATTAAATTAATTTCTTCAAAAAATATATAAATTTAAAATGATAAAATATATCCCTTTGCACAAAGGAAGATAATAGTAACTAGACAAAAAAGTACTGTGATCAAGTGATAACTCTCAATAATCATCAGTGCTAATTTGCCATTGTTTGCTTATCCTCTTATCTCTATTTTAGCATCTCAATCTTTAGAATTATATAATAAACTTTGTTCGAGTCCATAATCATTTATATTTTTAATTAAATATAGAAAATAAATACTACTTAATTCTATTTTATTTCTGATTTTAAATCAATTATGTTATATCATTATATTTCATTCTAATTTTTATCTATTAAATAATTATATTTCAAATTTTTTTTTTTTAATTATGAAAATAATAAATTTTTCTTAGCACATTGACTAGTATAAAAATACTATACATACACATATTACAAGGGATAAAATCATATTATTAAATAACAATAACTGGATTAAATATTACATTTCTTGTTTTTTTTTTTCTAAAATTATGCCAAAAAAATTAGAATAAAACTATATACACCTGGGTCTCTTTTTACGCGGACTTATTTAACACAATTTTGAAGTTACACGATTCATGTTTCACCGGAAGTCGAACTCCGATAATGTGCTATTACTTTAAATAATAAATTTCGTGCACTTACGTTATATTGAAAGTAATAGCACATTATTGGAATTCGACTTTCATCTTAGTAATTTCAATATTTTCAGTGCTTTATAATAGTAAGATCTTATGCAATAATGAAATTAAAATAATGATTTTCACATTTTATGTATACTCACATTAAATTTTACAAGATTATAATGTAAATTTGTTCAAACATTGTGCGTATTAATTTTGCATTTTAAATCACATTCTGTTTTTGCTTTTTAAAAAAGAACGTAATCAATTATTAATCATTTAGTGTCCACAAGTTTATTTTTAAAAGGTGAGTAATAGCAGTAGGCACAATTAAATTTGACAATTAAAAATTAAAATCTGATTTTTAATTGTAATTAACAATTTAAAAATTACTTATGGCGACTTGAAATTAATGTGATGTGAAATTTGATTTTTAAACGGAATTGAAAAAATTAAAGACAAAAATAAGAATTTAATTTTTAGTTGTTAGTTTCATAAACAATTAATAAAATCATCGTCTCAAAGATTAATTACTAATTACGTTGTCACCAGAAAACCATTAACACAACATGAGTGTGAAGTTGGTGCTAGTTGTATTTCCTCTTGTGAAAAATTGATTTTTTACCAGTTTGCAAACGAACATGTTTTTCGGCAAATAGTGATAATCATTAAAACGTGTATAAAAAAAATGTAAATTGCTGTACTGTAAATTATGCATAAAAATATATTAGTTTGAATAAAATTATATTATAGTTAAAAAAAGTTTGTCTTGTATCAATTTTTTTCAAATTTGAAAATTTTTATTAGTCATATTTTATTTCCTTATTTTTTTGCGCGAATTTTAAAGTAATTTTACGTTGGTGCTTTGCTTTTACTCGAATTTTGAAAAATCACAGACCGCATCCTCCCCCCCCTTTTTCAATGTAAGTTATGTCTATTTTTGCACGATTTCGTTTGCGTGTGTTTTCTGAGGAATCTATCTATCGCGTAAAACGAGATCCAGGTGTAAATTAATATGTAAGTATATAAAAATAGACAAGTACAAAAATCTAAAAAATTACCTGTATCCTACTGAGAACATCTTTGCAATCATGAAGGAATTTTTGAAATTCCCAAGAAGCCGCTAACATTTGTGTCCTTGTGTCAATAAGTTCTAACAAATCCCCCCAAGCATCATTGAGTCCATCTTTCCACTGGGCAATAATAGCAGCATCAGAATGACCAGCACTTATTAACTGATCAGCTATTTCATTCACAGCTGCCACTCTTTCAGTGCCAACTGATTCTGTTTCCCTAGCAAATTCCTTAAATCGTTCTCGTAGCATCTATAAAGAAAAATATAAAAAAAAAAATGTTTAAGATATGTTGAAGTATTTTATGATTCAAAAACCTATGACTACATCAGTTATTACAATCCAATTAAGTGCTAATCCTATATGTTTAGAATTATGTTAATTTTGCAAGAATCATGCTAAATTATAAAGAAAATCTTACGGTAATGTGATCAAAGTCCTGACCAAGCTCATGAGAACCTGCTACAATTTCACGTTCTTGAATCCACTGCTCTAAATCTTCTACTTCTCGATTAAGCATATATAACCTTAGAGTTTCATCAAGTTTACCTCTTCGTTCTTGTGCTAAATCTTTTAGACCAGCATATAATTTATCTACTTGTGACTGCCTCACTGCAATTTGATCACTAAAAATTTTACAATAAATAAGACAATGTTAAATCAAATGTTTAAAAAAGACATCCAAATTGTCCTAATCACATAAACAAAATCAAAATATTTAAATTTACTAATTTAACATTTAAGAAAACAATGTGAGTTGAAACTATTAAAACAGCAATTATTACAGGAAAAATTATTTTTATCAAGTAAAGATATTTCTATATAAATGATTGATTGGAATGTTACTTAGAAGAACCATAGGATTTTACCAAATAACTTTCATAGTCATTATATAAAACTTTAAATCATTGCAATAAATGATTAATATGTTCTAAATGATTTCTTTATAAAAGTGAAAATAAAATAAATAAATGCTATAATATGAACTATATTTAACATAAGTGTTTGACTTTTTCATAATTTCAACAATTTTTGATATAAAGTTTATTTAGATTTGAATTTTCTTATCAAGACAAAACAAATAAATATTTTGCAAGATCTTTTCACCCACATTGCATTAATTCAATCAAACTAAAACTGAAAGACTAAAAAATTAAAAAAACTATGTAACCAAAATTATATATATCAGAATTAAATGAAAAATTAGCAAGAGATAAAAATAAAATATAATTTACTGGATATAATTAAAATAAACAATTATTTTCCTTGCTAATTTATTACAGATTTTAAAAACTATATACAGTATGTACAACAGTGTTTTAAATGAAGTTTTCTTGTGAAATTGAAAGTGCTATTATTTTGATTTTCTTTTATCTAACATTTTATTTTAACATTCTCTGCATATAAAAATCTTAATGAGGTGGCACTTTATATTTAAAATGATTAACTTTCATATTTAAATATAAAGAGATGTATATTTAAAGATAAAAAATATATTGTATGTTAGTGCTGTGTCTTATGACCAGCAAGTAAATAAATGGTCAAAGGCAGAATTGAGATGGTAAGATTATAATTTAATACGAATAATTTTAACTATATACATTGCCTATTATAAGGCATAATAAAATAATAAGGGGTCGCGGTGACCTACATAAATAACCCTAGTCCTGCTTTTGGACTTACAGAGGTAGGAGTCTCTGACTTATAATTAAAACTCAGAACAATTAGATCAGGTTATGGGGGTTTATATACCTATCCCTTCTGGAGACTTTTACATTCCTAACCACACATGGTGTTTTCACATACACGCAGTGTTTTTACATTTCTCACCATATATGGTATTTTACACAGGTCAGCTGAGCTTTCTATGATTTAACAACATTGCAATTTTACACAATTGTTATACATAATTACTATACAATTATTCTTATTTTACATATTCATTATATTTTACAGTTATTACTTTTATTCTACATTATTGTATTCTTATTATTATACAATTATTATTCTTATTTTAAATACTCATTATTATTTACATATTCGTTATACATTACATATATTTATACCTTTCTTGACCTTGAATACTGCACTCCTCCCCCACTCCAGAAGTATGGTTTTTCACCTAACATAGTCTTTGAGATGAGACGGGGGATTTTTAGTTCTTGCCGGTTGCTGTGCTTCGCCAATTTACTGCTTGTTGATGGTGGTTTCGATGCGCCAATTTTTGCTGTGCTATAGGTACTTTCCGAGGTTTTGTTACAATAGGTTTTCCTCTGTCTCTTAACTCTATATCTACAGGCGAGGTTTTTAATTTTCCTGGTTCTTTTTTGAACAAGCTGGAGTAATTATTTTTGACTTGCGATTCTATGTCGATTTTTTTTATAACGCATATTTTTATGCCTAGGGGCGCGAACCCCTCACGGCCAATGATTGGGTTAATATCTCCGTTCACGATATATATTGGTAGTATTTCTTTAGTTTTCGTTGTTTCTACCTTTACATTTGCAACTCCTAATATCTTTATGGGATTTGTATTAGCATCCCAGGCCTTGAGTTGAGTTTTCTTTACCCTTGGAGAGAATTTTAGATTCTGAATTAGCCTTTCCCAATCTCTGCTTTTTATCAGCAATATCCTTGATCCGCTATCAATTTCCATGCTTAATGGTTTGCAGAATAGTTTTACGTTTATCATAATTTGATCAGATTCATCTATAGTAGCATTTTTTATGTAGCTACTTTCCATCGCTTCGCATGTAAGTTCTCTGTTAGGCTTTTCATGGTGGTGCCATCTTTCGGGATACTCGGTTATTTTCGATAACTTTCAGTTTCTGGTAAACTGTAATCACGGGCTTTGTGACCAATTTTTCTACATGGGTAACATTTAATTTGTTTATCGGTTTTGGGTTTAACTCCAAACATTTTAAATATTGTAGTTTGAAGTGGTTCTGGTCTCTTGAAACTTCTGAACGCTCTCGCTTGGTCAAGCAGCAATTCATAAGCTGTTGCACGTCTGATAGCTTCTTCGTAAGTTAGATCTTTTATTGCCAATAAGATCTGCCTAAACTGGTCATCAATTATTCCGTATAATAGCTGTTCTAGAAGAGCTTCTAAATAGTTACAGTAAAGGCATGGCTTTGCCATCTCTCTTAAACCAATGTCATATTCTTTTATTTTTTCATTCTTTCTTTGTCTTCTGCCTCTAAAGTGCAATCGAGCAATAAACTTGGATGGTTGGAGATTGAAATATTTATTTAGCTGTGTTATGAGCTCATCGTATTTCTGCGTCTCCAGTGAATTTCCACATAGTTTGTTCGCTATTTCGATTACCCTCTCGCTTGCGAAGCAAAGTAATGAGGGTACTTTTACAGCATTCTCGGTAATACTATTTAGTATAAAGTAGCTTTTGATCCTCTGAACATACAGTCATCAATCACTCGGATTTTGTACATTAAATTCGCAAATAGAAACTTGCGATATGCTCGCCATTTCTCTATTGATTCAAATCCACTTACGATTTGTCTCAGCTTGCTGTTAAGGCAATTATTTCCAGATTCGATCCTATGATGACTGAGCCAATTTCTAATGTAGTTCCATTCCAGTATTGACTGCCACTTTCTTTCAGATTCGATTCCTGTGACAACTGCGCCAATATGCTGTGTCTTATGACCAGCAAGTAAATAAATGGACAAAGGCAGAATTGAGATGGTAAGATTATAATTTAATACAAATAATTTTAACTATATACATTGCCTATTATAAGGTGTAATAAAATAATAAAAGGTCATGGCGACCTGCATAAATAACCCTACTCCTGCTTTTGGACATACAGAGGCAGGAGTCTCTGACTTATAATTAAAACTCAGAGCAATTAGATCAGGTTATGGGGGTTTTTTACATTTCTCACCAGATATGGTATTTTACACAGTTTTCTGACCCTATAAGGTCAGCTGAGCTTTCTATGATTTAACAACATTGCAATTTTACACAATTGTTATACATAATTACTATACAATTATTCTTATTTTACATATTCATTATATTTTACAGTAATTACTTTTATTCTACATTATGTACTTTTATTATTATACAATTATTATTATTATTTACATATTCATTATACTTGCAGTATAGTTTTATTCTACATTTATACAATTATTATTATTGTTTTACATATTCGTTATACATTACATATGTTTATACCTTTCTTGACCTTGAATACTGCAGTTAGTAAAATATATTTTATTTAATTATATGTTTAAATATTTCATTAACAATAATATTACTTTCTTTCTAGTTTCTAAAAGGCAAATGTTATTTTTCAATGATAAAAAATAAAAATTTTATGATAATTTTTGTGATTAACTAAATTGAAATTTTTTTGTTTTTCTCTTAGTTTTTAAATGTTTTATGGAATAAAATTTATTGGGACAAGTACATCGGAAAAAAACACCAGTTTAGCCCGATGTATTTTGAAGACAATGTAATTGGGGGCCCGATGGTAAATCTTTATTTTTATATATTTTTAAATTATTATTTGAATTTATAATATGACAAAAAAATATATGAGAAAATTACTATTGAAACTGCTGATCAAAAAAATAGTTTGTGATTGTGTAATAGATTATTGTGAATTATCTGCATTTTATTTTATTTTTATATATTTTATAATTATTATTTGAATTTATATTTGATAAAAAATATACAAAAAAATTACTATTGAAACTGCTGATCAAATGTATATCGTGAATTATCTACATTTTTTGGTGTGATGTGGGCTTGGGTCTAGTATTTTAATTAGGTGATATGAGACAAAAATAAATATATTTTTCAAATATTATGACCCGATTTAGATTTTTCTATAATATCTTGTCTACATTTTAATAATAATAAAAATACGCAAGATGCTAAAAGTAATGATTTTGACAGTACATAAACTTAGGCCAATTATACACTATTGCAAAGTAAATTTCAAAGCGGCATATCAAATGCAAAGAGAGGTAGCAATTGATGAAGCTATTTTATAGTCATAGTAGCATGAAGCAATATGAGCCCTCAAAACCTATAAAGATAGGATAAATAATACTACATCACACTGACTCTAAATTACTAACTTATGTACGTACCTCAAGCTTATCTCTATAATGAATTTAGTATTTCATTCACTTTTTATTTTATGTTGTATATAATGACTATTTTAATAGTAATTTTTAATAAATTACAAACTGTATTGGAGTTTTTATTATAATATTCAAATTATACTAATTATTTTTCAATATTAACTACTTGTTATAAGGGATGTTATTAGGGATAACATATTCATTGCAAACACCTGTATGGAAATACATTTTGAAAGGCTACTAAGTACTAATGTCTTTATTCTATAAAGTTTTCAAGTGATGCATTACTTTAGGTAAGTGTTATTATATACCAATTTTTTAGAAATTTTATGATGAATCCAACTAATCTACTAACAAAAATATAATTTCAAGTTATATGCATGATAATTTTGAATTTATAAAATAATATGAAAATAATTATTAGAAATATTAACTTTTATTCTTTTTTTTATTACTTTGAATATCAATGACTATATTTTTTTCGGCTTCATTACATTCTTTGATGTTTCAAATAATATATATTATGTCATTTTTGAGTAATACAAAATATATAACATGATAAAATTTGTGGGTTAACATAATTTTTTAAATTTTCAATGTGGCTGCTCTGTCAGTTTAATAGAGAAAGCATAAAGTTAAATATAAAGTAGGGGACTTGGAAAAACAAGGAATATGGATGGCATTTGTATCCCACAATGTATATATAATGGTCAGAAAAAAATTAGGCATGCTGTGGTAGAGTGTACCGTATAAGATGAAGTTTATCATTTGAAATGTTTAAATAAGACTAGAAAGGATGGAACAAGTGTATGGTTATGTAAACCATGTGTAAAGGTGATAAAAGAGGTGGAAAAATGGTTTTAAGAAGATATAGTTTAAAGTGAAAGTCAGGAGAAATGGAGTAAAATCTAGTTGAGAAAGATTGAATAGAGTATGTTTTTAGTAGTGTGATAAGAGATATGGATGACAAAATAAGTAGTGCAATAAAGATAGTTAGCTAAAGAATAAGTAAGATAGAGGAAGAGGCAAAAGATGTAGAAGCAGCATTAAAACCGTTAGAGATGAAGTGTGAGCAGATAAATAAATTATTGAATAGAAATGATAAAGAAGAAGTAGGTAAGGAAGTTCAGAAGGTGGAAAAGAATGTTAGGGATGAAATAGAAAAAGGAAACTGTGAGACAGTATTGATAGAAGATTCACTAATTAGAGGATGTGGAGATATAATTGCAAGGGAAAATACAAACAGGTATGAAAAAATATGTTTGCCTGGAGCTAGAATTAGGGATGTTACAGATAAGGTAAAGAACAAAAGAGTAGAAATATGTTGTCAGAGCCATCGGAGAGAGTAAAGGATGAATACATAGAATTGATTAGTAATTTGAGTAAGATTAAAGGAAGAGTAGTAATGGTTGGATTATTACCAAGATTCAACAATAAGTATATATTTGATAGGGCATGTTCTATAAATGAGAGATTGAAAAATTGTGTGAGGGAAATGATGTTATGTTTGTGGATGTGAGGGATTTTTTTTATTAGTAAGAGGGAATTATATAGAAAGATGAATTGTACTTAGCAAAACAAGGAAGTGAAGTTTTAGGAAGTTTGATTTTTTAAAAAAATTACAGTTAGGGAAACTTATAAAGGGGGTAGGTTTTTAAATTGCAGTATTATCAGAAAGAAGAAGAATGGATAGATGTAAGAAATAAACACAGAGTTGCTAATTTAGATATTAATGCAGATGTGGAGAGGGAATAGGTCTGTAAAATTAATGGTAAGCAAGCTACTTACAAATGTAATGGAGAAGAAAGAGTCAAAAGAATTTATAAAAGAATAACAAGGAAAGAAGAAATTGTTAGAATTGGATATTTGAATATGCGAGGTGGTAGGAAACCAGAAAAGTAGCTGGAATTAAACAAAGCTGTCAAAAATTAAGAGCTTGAGGTACTAGCAGTAGTGGAAATACATATAAGAGAAGAAGAAGAACGTATACTGGAAAACTTGGTATGGCAGGGTATAAATAGAAAAGAAAATGAAAAAAAAAAAGGGGGTGACGGTATAGGAGTTATAACAAAAAAATATTTAAATACTATTAAGTATCAGGAACATTTGGGGTTTGAGATAAGGTTGGGAAGATAGGTATGGATAGTGACTATAATGTATATAGCCACTGGAGAGAGTCAAACTATAAAGGAGTGTAACAGTAGCATATATGAATGCCTAGTTAAGAATATACAGTTTCAAAAAGGAGGGAGGGGGAGAAAATAATGGTTATAGAGATATGAATGGGCATGATGTAGATAACAAGAATGACCAGCTTTTGAATAATTTTTGTTAAGAGTGAATTTGAGCATTGTATATTTATCAAATATTTGAGGGACAATACACATGGTCTAGAATTAATATTTCACACAATAGATTATGTATTAGTAAAAAAGGAGGGAATGAATAAAGTGCGGAAAATTAAAATGTTTGATAATGAAGAGTATGTAATAGTGATCATAATTTCTTTATAATAGAAATGGTTAGTGGTGTAATGGAAAATAGTAATAAAAGTAAAAAGAATAGTGAAAGATGTGAATGAGAATGAATGATAAGAATAAGTTAGAAGAATATAAAATAAAAGTTGAAAAAATCATGGAAGAGTTGGTTGGGAATGAATATAAAGAACAGTCTGGTAAAGTAGAAAAAGTGGCAAATAGATTTTATGGGGATAATATTCAGAAGAATAAAAGTAATAGAAAAGTGAGTTAGTAAAAGTGTAAAAGAGAGGGGGGAGGGGGAAAGTATGCAGATAATATAAGTGTGCTATTAAGAAGAAAGAAAATGAAAAAGTTGTTAACGTTAGATAGAGAAAGAATTTTTTAAAAAAAGAAGTTGACTAAAATAGATAATTATAGAGAGAAAATGAAATTAAATAGTAAATTGTTGGAGGATATTAATAAAAGTGGAAGAGATGAGAATAAAAAATTTTTGAAAGTACATTAAAAGAAGGAATGTAGGGGAGAGAGAAATAGTATTACTAGATGATAAGGGAATAGAGTGTAGCTTTAGAGAAGAATTAGAAACAATTTTAAATAATTATGTAATGGATATAAAAAAGATGTTAGATGTGAAGGACAGAGTGATAACAAACATGAAAGCATATATTAATGGAAATATTAGATTTACAAAAAATGAATTGAATGAGGCAGGGAAGAAAATGAAAAGACAAGAGGTTTAGAATAATGAGCAGCAGAGATGGTAATAAATTTAGGAACTAGGGCCAAATTAAACCAATTATCATGTTTTAATAAGATGGCACAGAAGAGAGAATTTCCGGTTAATTGGAATAATACAAGAGTAAGGAAGGCTACTAGCTCTAGAAAAGAATTAGAGACAATTTTAAATAATTATGTAATGGATATAAAAAAGATGTTGTGAAGGACAGAGTGATAACAAACATGAAAGCATATAGTAATGGAAATACTAGATTTACAGAAAATGAATTGAATGAGGCAGAGAAGAAATTGGAAAGGCAAAAGATTTAGATGGATAGGCAGCAGAGATGTAAATTTAGGAAATAGGGCAAAATTAAACCTATTATCATGTTTTAATAAGATGGCACTAAAGAGAGAATTTCCGGATAGTTGGAATAATACAAAAGTAAGGCAACTATTTAAAAGAAAGGGTAAGTATCATAGAAAGATATAGCGGTAACATCAGTGTTATATAAAGTTTTCGCATATATGGTGGATGAAAAAGTAGCAAAATGGATGGAAAAAAATAATATAGTGGGAAAAATGCAAGGAGGTTTTCGATCAGATAGACGCATAGGAGAAAGTTTATTTGTAGTTACGTAACTTGTAGATTTGAGTAGAAATACAGATACATGGTTTTTATAGATATAGAGAAGACATATGGTAGAGTAAATAGAAATAGATTATGGGCAAGTTAGTAAATTTGGGAATGAATGGAACTTTAGTAAATCTTATTAAGAGATAGTATAAAAATAATTACTATATGTATCAATTAGGGAATATAGAATCAGATAAAGTTAAAAATGGGGTAGGACTAAGGCAAGGATGTCCCTAGTCACCTATTTTGTTTTTGTTGTATTTGAAAAAAATGGAGAAAGCAATGGAAAGACTAGGAAAAGGGGTAGAGATACCATTAATAGGTGGCAAGGGAGTATATACATCGTCGGGTCTTTTATTTGCGGATGATGTCTTTTTGTGCGCAGAAAAAAAGGGAAGATATGTAAGTTATGCTAAGCACATGCGCAAGGGTGGGTAAAGAGATGGAGATGAAATTTAGTGAAGAAAAATCAAAAGTAATGATGATTAATACTAGGGAAAGAGAAGAGAATTTTTATTGGGGGATATAAAGTTAAGTATGATGAATAGGTATAACTATTTGGGAATCGTCTTAAGTAATCAAAGAAATTGCTTGAATGAATGGAAGAAAAAATTGATATATGAAGCAAAGATAAAAAAGGGCCTGATAAAGAAATTAACAGTGTTTTCATATAATAAATATGATGTAGCTAGAATTATATGGAAGCGAGTGGCAGTAGTAGGTTAACATATGGTAATGACACATTATGTATTAGTAAAGGGGTGTTAAAGTACAAAGAGAAATAGAAACACATGTATGAGATGCAATGTGTGGACGGCAAAGGAGGCAATGAGAGATGGGATGGTCAAGTTTTTATATGAGAGATGCAAAAAGCAAAATGAAAATGTTCAGCAAATTGCAATTTATGGATAAGAGAATAGCCAAATATTATTTAATTGGATTATGATCAAATGACAGGCAACAACATGGGTGGGAAAGGTAGTCCGGTATGCAGAAAATTTGGATAAAGAACTTTATGTCAGTATATTTATACAAAAGGTGGAATGATTGTGTTAGGAGAATTGTTGGGTGCTATAGTGGCAATGAATAGGATAGAAGAATAGATGCATTAATAAAAAAAATAGGGATTTGGAGAGATAGAGAAGTAGTATGGAGAGTAAAAAGGCTTAAAATATATATAGAAGTAAACAGAACATTGGGTGAGAGTTAATTTATGATAATAGCAAGGGAAGTAATTTACTGTTTAAGACTCAATCAGGATCTTTAGCAACAAGGGAATATACAGATAAATGGAAAAATATGGGTGTTTTAGTCTGCAAGATATGTAGGGAAGGCATAGAAAATATTAGATATCTATTAATTGAATGTAAATGCCTCCAAGCAGAAAGGATACAAATAATGAAAGTGGGTTCTTGGTTTTATGCTGAGTTTGGAAAAAGATCAGGCGATTTAGATATTAAGGCCATGGAGTTGACAAAGATTATATTATGGAAATGGGATGAAGCAGGATAGAGAAGAATATGGGAACACTTAGGGTGATGAATGGAAAGTAAGGTGGCTAACAGATTTCTCTGGGCATAATGGCTGAGAGATCCTAACTCCGAAAAAAGGAGAAGCCATGGTGCATCACATCTGCATAAACAACTTGTGTAAGCACAAAGAATGGTGATCATGTGATATTTAAATGGTTTAATAGTCATAGTAGAATTAAATGCCAAACATTGCTAATGTAATTGTAATTTAGAATCTAAAATATATAGGGGATATTAATTTTCTTTCTTTATTTTTCTAACTGTTAATTTAATTGAAGTTGTAATTTCATTTATCTTTAGTTAGAATGAATTTGTGAAGTTTTATTGATATAAATACATATTTAGTTCTGAAGAAAAAAGATTAGTATTATATAAGTTGTTACGAGTGAAGAATTTAGAGGTGGATGAATTGAAAGAATCTCCAGTAAAAATAAATAATATCTAATTTAATTTTATTGTTGTTACATATGTCACCCAAATATATACTCATTAACCAATGGGAAAGACATATTAATAAGATTTTGTAGTCAAATACATCTTGTTCTAAGATTGAACTGCCTTTTTCATGTCATCATTCAACTTATATCATGGATGAATTAGTCCATGCTGAATAAAAGTGTAAATAGTATATGAATATGAATTAGCACAAAACATAATATCAAATAGAATCATGGGCACTTAATAATATTCTATGAAGATTGAAAGCTATTTTATTTCCAGTCACTGAGATCTGTATTCAATAACAAATTTCATTTCACCAGTTATTAATGAACAAAAACACCATTTATAATTCAATAGTAGACATTTTCCACTTGTATGCAATTAATGTGCCATTTAAATTCAATATAACTGAATCAAAAAGAAATACATATTATTTAACTTATAAAACATAAAATTAAATAAATGAATATTAATATTCAATGAAAAAAAGATTATAATAATTAATTAGCCAGTTTGCTCAGTTGAAACTTTTTATTTAAAATGAAAAAAATTAAATGTATTTTTTATCCTTGATTATCAATAAAGAGTGGCACTATATAAAAAAAAAATACCCAGTGAAAATATACTAATCCATCATAAATTATAAAATTTAAAGATCTATTCTCCATTAGTTATAGTGTATGACTAATAATAAAGAATAGTGACATTCACACATATATAAATAAAATTAATACCTTTGAGGATGTCCATTATTAATTAATTGTCTAGCAGTTTCTCCTAATTGTCGTACAGTTTCTGCATAATCTTCAACAGCATTTTCTAATGATTCATGTTTTTTCATCATATTTTGCGCACTTAATTCATCTTTTCCTCTTTCTTCGGCCATCATATATAGTTCTTGCTCACTCATCCAAGCTTCTGCTTCCGAGGCACCGAAATAATACTTTAATAAAAATTATTAAATGAAAATAAATGCTTCAAGATCCATTATAAAAATAAATAAATGAATAATAAAATACCTGTTGTGCTAACTCTGATTCATCTAGTTTTCTATTTCTTTCTTCAATGGCATCTTTTAATTCTTGCCATTTTTCCAATAATTTTAGAATATATTCTTCAAATTCTGCTGAATTTTCATGACCTCTTTCAATCAAAGAGTGTCCATTATCACAGATTAAATTAATACGTGGTTCATGATTTTCGGTTTCTGTCCGTAGTGACTAAAAAAAATAAATAATTTAAAATCAGATTAATCAAAGAATAAAACATATTTTTCTTTCTACATAAAATCAATCAACTTATTATCTCAAAAAAGGTAGCTTAATTGCAGATGTTATTCATTATATTTTAATTTAAGCCATTAGGTGTAAAAATAGATTTCACTTAGATTAGACATTTTGTGGAGATGATAGAAATCAACAATTTAGTAGCAACAAAAATGAAGCAAAATTTAAAAATTCTAAATAAATAATAATAAAAAGTTATTAAAAAAAAAAAAACAGGATGTTTGGTAAGATAATGTTAAATAAAAATTGATAAAGAAATAGAAAAACAGCTGTTCATTAAAAAAAATGACTATTTTGTAATAAGTAATATAATCATAAAAGCCACTATCACAAATATACAATACTAAAAAAAAATTGGATGATAATAATGTGTTTTAATTTTCATTTATACTTTTATTAAAGAATTTTGTAAATATTTGAAACCAGGCATTCTTCACAAACCGGGGAGCTTAATTGTAAGTATAGAGGATTTGAACTCAGATTTTTAAGCACCTTTCAATTATCCACACTATCTCATACAACTGATACACACGACCACACACATGTAGAAAAGATTAATAATCACCAATATACGTATTTCATGCTAAACCAGCACTCATCAGTTGGTCCAGACTATCATCTCTCACACATATATATATAATCAATGCTCAGTTTATATTAAGATAGCAAATCTTCATACTTTAATGGACAGACTCCCAGGTTTGTGAAGAATGCCTGGTTTCAAATATTTACATATTAAGCTTGTATCCTGTCCATCCCTCTTATATGTATGTAATGGATACTGTCTTATACATGAGGGGTCAGAGTAACTTCAGGTCAACATGGGCATGGCAATAATATTAGCATCAGCATGGGATTTGAGTTTTCATCATTAGATTTTCAATGATATGGATGGCTGAAAAGTTGGAGGTTGCAGTGTATTGAAGCCTGTCCATTAAAGTATGAAGATTTGCTATCTTAATATAAACTGAGCATTGATTATATATATGTGTGAGAGATGATAGTCTGGACCAACTGATGAGTGCTGGTTTAGCACGAAATACGGATATTGGTGATTATTAATCTTTTCTACATGTGTGTGGTCGTGTGTATCAGTTGTATGAGATAGTGTGGATAGTTGAAGGGTGCTTGAAAATCTGAGTTCAAATCCTCTATACTTAAAGAGTTTTGATATTTTATCAACAAGCAAATTTCAAGTAATTTATGATTGAAAGTTAGGTTCTTTATCTAATACTTGTTTTAAAAAAAAAAGCTATTCATTAGAGCAATATTTACCAACTATTTCACACTTGTGTACCCTTTTTAAAAACAATTTCTATAAATTATACCCTTTGTTTTTAAAATAGTAGAAATGAGATGAGTTGCAAAAAGAAAATTACAAAAATAAAAGAAAACACTGCAAATTTAATTTTACAAAATTTGTAAAGACAGAAATAAGTAGTTTTATGTTAAATACTGACAAACAGATATTTTAACAAACTCTTAATTTAATAATATTTATTTGTGTTATTTGAAAAGTCTAATAATAATTGTTATACAGATCACTAGCTAATGGTTAGTGAAACCTTTGAGCTTGCTTCGATGCACTTAAGTTTTTTGAAATCAGGATCAAAAGATACAATATAACCTTAAATCTGTACTTGTATTATTGCAGTATTTTTTTTTTTTATATGAATTTAAAAGAAAAACTCTCTCTACTAGTTCAGTACTAGTAAAGGTTAAGAAATATTCGAGTGTTTCTCACTGAACTGTTCATATTCTTCATTGATATCTATCGTGAAGGTAACATATTTTCTTTTAAAACCAGAATTTAAAGAAGAATTAATTGAAAGTTTGAACTTTGTCTTTTTCTGGCACTAATGAGTATTTTATGCATACCCCAGGTTTCCGAAGTGATGCAATAGAGAAATGAATATCATTAATAATATATAAATAAAAAAATCACAAATGATAAATTCTGCACCACTGGTTTATGTCCTTGCAGTTTGGATGGCAGTTGTGAGTTGAATGGTTTTGTTTTTTCTTAACAGAGATGTTTGCATATCTTTGTTGAAAATTTTTTAAGTCAAAATAACAAATACTAAATAAAAAATATTAACTTTTATACTTTTTTCTTGGCATAATTTGGCATTTTATTATTAATCAAAATTTCAATCATTTCATTTCTGAAATTTAAATTTTGATCTTGATGTAATATAAGGTAAAAAAAAACACCCAGTTACACATTAGTAAATTGATTATTTTATAACAAGCAATATAATAAAATGCCACTATAATTAAAGGATAAGATCATATTGGCACATATATAAAATAATTTTATCTAAAAAATTATTAAAATAAGAAATCAACAAATAGGTTATAAAAATCTAAAGTTTCTTTATTAAACAAAATGCAGTTTGTTTTCGAAACCGTAAAATTAAAAGTCTAAGTGTTGTTGAAATAAAAGTTACAATTAATTAATTAAAAGAGGGGAGGGGAGTTTTGGTTAGAAAAGTTAAACTAAAAGTGTTATGAAAAAAAAATAGAGTTTATTATTATTATTTGAAAGTTGATTTTCAAGTTTAAAAATATCAATCTCTTTTCATTCGAGTTTAAGTAAAAGAAAAAAGTCATCTTAAAAAACTAAATAGTAAATTGTATTAAAATATACATGTGCGTAAATGACGAATGCTTATGAATAAATATATATGTGCGATTGTAAATAATAAATAAATGTTAAAAGGAAATAAATGAATACAGAAGATTATTATTAAAAAATTCAGCGATGGGCTACTAAATAAAATATAAAAAAACAACACATTTGCATGGCTACTAATTAAACGATCTTCAAAAACATGAGAATATCAAAGGAATTTCGACAACAGATATTGCCGGCGGACATGAAAACAAAAACATACCTTACGTATAAATAGTAAAATTTTATCGGACAATCAGTTCAGAGAGTTCAGTGGAGTCAGAAAACAGTTCAGTTCAGAAATCATTTGAGATTAAAGTTGAAATCAAGAATGCAATGTTAAAACCATGGGAAACATGCGGCTGCTCTCCAGCCTGAAGTCCGATGAAAACAGCCAATATACCCGATCCTAAGTGATGTCCGCGTAACAGCTTGAAGAATCTCCGTCAATGTCTAATTGTCTCCAGGAATAATACCAACTAATAATCATCAAATCTCCGCAGGAAAACTTCAAATCTAACCGGTTAGATATATCTCAGTAGAAGCAACAAACAGCACAAAGTCCTCATTCTAAAATCCTAGGTAATAACCTTTTCTTATTTTCATTTCTAAGTAGCCATCGCATTCGTAAAAATTCGTGAATCCTCTAAGAGCCAAATTATATGAACTCTATAGCACATAAAAAATGAACTATTAATTTGTGTGTTCTAAAACTCAAATATTAATTTGTGTGTTCTAAATGTCAAATACTATTTAATGCTTTATTATTATATATGTGTGTGTATAAGTTAATATGTACGTGATCATTAGATAAATACCAGTGTTCTGTTATTAAAATTTGCAAGAATATTTAAATTTAGCTTTTAAGTGTTAATTAAATAAATTGTCTTTAAACTTAAGCTTTATTTTGTCGGTCAATTCTTTTTACCAATCTTTTATCAATTCTTTTATGCCACTAGTTAAGGAATAAATTCTTATTGATTAAAAATAGACTGAGCTAGTTAAGGGATTTTTCGAGCGCTGGATTATGGGCCTACTGTCCAAACACGTTAGTCTTAGAATAGCTGATGCCCGGGGTTTACTACGAAACAAATAAAGTGTTTGGACAGTAGGGGTTTGAATCTAGCAGCTGAGGTGGACCATGATCTGATCGTGGGTATTGTTGATAGTTAAAGCTATCAATAATATTTTCCACTTTGCTCGAACGTGCCTAAATAAGATTATAAATGTATTATAAAGAAGTTTGTAACAAGCCAAAACATTTGCAGTGTAAGTAAGATCTTCTGTGGATCAAACCCGGTACAATATATACATTGCTTATTTGTAATCATATATTGAATTATTCCCATCATCTAGAATTGTTATAGATGCTTATTACAATTTTATTTTATACTATTAAATACATTCTATTATTAGTAATAATACACAAATTAATATATAACTTAATGTTTAGAATGGTATTATTTTCTTCTCCTTCAGGTATTATCTGATCAGTGACAGTATTAGCATGGAAATCAAACCTAGAATCTTATGTTTAATGAATACTAAATTTAAGAAACTAGGCTATTCTAGCAAATGCAACAGTCAATAGAAATTTTATATACTTATCTGAGGATTATTCCGATTTTCCAATTTTTTCCTAATGGCAAGATTAATAAATAGTTCCAAACATTATGAATTATTACCCTTGGAGATTTATGAGGTTATTTGCCATTGTCATGTGTGATCTGTTTCTTTTAATAAAATTTCTACCAACTGTTCTCTTTGATAGAATAGCTTAGTTGGTTAGAACATTACCTTAGATTTAACATTCATGAAACTAAAACTCTTAGGTTTGAATCCCATTTTAGTACTGTCATTAGTCAGACTAACTACACTAAAGAAAAGAGGAGAATAATATCAATTGAAATATTGGATTATATACTAACTTGTATGCTATTCTTAACTGTTGAATTTATGAAATAAATTAAAATAAAGTTTGAATTTTTCTAGACATTTAACAATTAATTCTAGACGATGGAAATAATTCATGATTACAAGTAAAATGCAATCATCATAATCTTTCAGAAAAAAACTAGGCATTGATTATATATATTTCTATAATAAATTTTTTCTCTCTCTTTTATATAGCGCCATGAAAGCACTATGACTTAGTGCATTATCATAATGAATAATCTATTTGTCAGGCCACAATCTCATATCTTTTCAGTACCTCTAAATAATATTGCTAGTTGACTGTTTGACACTGTTCAATAAATTCTAGAACTATACCTTTTGATTGAGATCTGAATTGTATGACATTCAAGCTTTTTTAGAGTACAGTAAATCAGAAATTTCCTCTACATATTCTGATTCTCTTGGAAACAAGGTGTATATCATCAGTCCCAACTTCAAACAAATCTTTCTCAAGCCCAATTCTTCAATTAAAAATAGCCTGTTTCTCAATTAATCTGCAATTTTTCAGCTATTAATTTCACGTTTAATCATCTATCAAATCATAAAATATCTTACACTCTGTTGATATTAATATGAATTGTTGTTTTCGGCCATATACATAGAAGATCTTCCATCACTTGAATTGCTTAGGGCATTCAAGCACTGAACTTTTTTATAGCATTTTCACCACATGCAACTTTGAGTAGTTGTAACAACATTTCAGAAGCACTTTTCAAATTTTCAACCAAAATTTGATGTTAGTATATTGCTCAAAATTTTGAAAGTACACTTGCAGTTTTTATTATCTTCAAAACAGCTAACTTTCAACTGATTCTATTAGCTTGAACAAATTCAAGCACGAATACTCTATGTAATTTTGAAAATAAGTGCATCATGGATAATACTATGGACCATCCTGAGAATTTAATTATGAACTGATATTGAATATAGTAGTTTCAATTTTGATACTTAATAATTTTTAACTCATAAAAAACTAGTACATATTTACTATAAAATAAAAAATAAATATAAATTTGGATTAGAATTTTATTTATATTTTAAATACAATAATTTGAATAAATAATAACATTACACAATGGGAGAAAAAAGTACTGTTATTATTAACCAGAAAAATATTAATGAAAATAAGGAGAAAGAAAGTAATAAACTGGAATTTTTCATGCTATAAACTGCAAATTTTATAACTACTTTTTTTTTAATTACTTGCAACCTTGTATTCAGTTGACATATTTTATGAACTAACAAGTTTGATTTGTAATATTGTAAAACAAATATTTTTATATTACTATTTTCATTTTAAAGAAACTTCCATACTAATAGTCATGAATACAGGAAAGTTTGATCAAGTACAGAATCTTTTTCCATTGAAAGTGCATATTAATTATATATGTGATAACTATTAAGAAAGGTAGTATTAACAGTTGATATTCCTAATTTTTAGAAACACTGCAATAAATTTAAATTAGAACTTTCAAATCATTTTAAAGTATTAAGATTTTGAAAATGGTTCAGAATTGATTCAAATCAATAAGATAACTAATAATCTATTAAGAACTGCAAGAAAAATAGCTGGTACAAAAAAGCAGTAATTTATAACAAATTTTCTACTGAGATAAGACAAGAAGAGTACCAAGAGAATTGTGAATTACTAAAACAAAACTAAAGAAGAAAATTAAAGTCTCAAAAGTGTTGGGAAGAAAATTGTTTCTGCAATAAGAAGAAAAGATGGAAGTATTATTAAAAAGAGATGACATCATTAAATATGCAAAAAGTTTCATAAAGAATTATACAAAAATACAAAACAAGAAAACATATCCTCTACAAATACTATTACTTCTGAATTGCCCAGCATTTAAAATCTATAAAGAGATGAAATGCTCCAGGTAATGATAAAATTATAATCAATATATTAAAAGAAGTAGATGAATAGAAAAATTGTTGGCAACATTATATATCAAATGTCTAAAGGATAAAAATTGAGTCAAATGATTGGAAAAATGCAGTAGTAATATTGATATTTAAAAAAGGTAATAAAGAAAATATTAAAAATACCAGACTTACTAGTCATCTATTAATTCTATACAAAATCTTTATCAAAAAAATTACAAATCATCTACAGCAAACTTTGGATTCTAAGCAACCAAAAGAGCAAGCTGAATTTAAAAGTGGTTAAGAGAAATTATAAAAAAGAATCAATGAACACAAATTGCCTTTATAATTTAGGTATATTCATTATGAAAACAGATTAGATTCTTTAAACATTTCTGCCGTGATTAAATTCATCATCAAGAATTGCAGTATTCAAGGTCAAGGTATAAACATATATAATGTATAATGAATATGTAAATAATAATAATTGTATAAATATAACAAATATGTAAATGTAGACTAAAAGTAATGTATAAATAAAAATGTAAAATAACTATATGGTAATTAAGTATAACAATGTGTAAAAATTACAATGTTATTAAATCATAGACAGTTGTATAATAATAGAAAGCTTAGCTGACCTTATAGGTCAGAAAACTATGTAAAATACCATATATGGTGAGAAACGTGAAAATACTGTGTGTATGTAAAAACGTAAGTGAAAACACCATATATGGTTAGGAATGCAAAAGACTCCAGAAGTCTTGAGGGGTATATAAACCCTCATAACCTGTTCTAATTGTTCTGATGTTCTGAATACGTTCTGAGTTTTAATTATTTTATTTCGCCTTATAATAGGCTATGTATAGAGTTGAATTTAACCATATTAAACTATAATCTTACCATCTCAATTCTGCCTTTGTCCATTCATTTACTTGCGGGTCATAAGACACTGCAATTGGCGCAGTCGGCACAGGAATCGAATCAAAGAAAGTGGCAGTTAATACAAGAACGGAACTGCATTAAAAATTTGCTCGGTCATCATAGAATCGAATCTGCAAATAATTGCCTAAACAGCAAGCTGATTCAAAGCGTAAGTGGATTCGAATCAACAGAGAAATGGCAAGCATATCGCAAGTTTTTATTTGCGAATTTAATGTACAAGATCCGAGTGATTGGCCACTGTATGTTCAGAGGATAAACAACTACTTTATACTAAATAGTATTACGGAGAATACTGTAAAAGTAGCCTCATTACTTTGCTTTGCAGGCGAGAGAGTAATCGAAATAGCGAACAAACTATGTGGAAATTCGCCGGAGACACAGAAATATGATGAGCTCGTAATACAGTTAAATGAATATTTTAATCCCCAGCCATCCAAGTTTATTGCTCGATTGCACTTTAGAAGCAGAAAGCAAAGAAAGAATGAGAAAATAAAAAAATATGACATTGGTTTAAGAGAGATGGCAAAGTCATGCCTTTACGGTAAATATTTAGAAGAAGCCCTTATGGACCAATTATTATTCGGAATAAATGATGACCAGTTTAGACAGATCTTACTGGCAATAGAAGATGTAACCTACGAGGAAGCTATCAGACGTGCAACAGCTTATGAATTGCAGCTTGACCAAGCAAGAGAGTTCAGAAACTTCACAAAAGAAACACTTCAAGATACAAAAATTAAAACGTCTGAAATTAAGCCCAAACCGATAAACAAATTAAATGTTACCGATGTAGAAAAATTGGTCACAAAGCCCGTGATTGCAGTTTACCAGAAAATGAAAGTTATCGGAAAATAACCGAGTATTCCGAAAGATGGCACCACCATGCAAAGCCGAACAGAGAATTTACGTGCGAAGCGATGGCAAGTAGCTACCTAAAAAGTGCTACTATAGACGAATCTGATCAAATTATGCTGAATGTAAAACTATTCGGCAAACCATTAAGCATGGAAATTGATAGCGGAGCAGGGATATCGCTGATAAAGAGTAAAGATTGGGGAAGACTAATCCAGAATTTAAATTTCCCTCCAAGGATAGAGAAGACTCAACTCAAGGCCTGGGATGCAAATAGATATCCCATAAGGATATTAGAAGTTGCAAATGTAAAGGTAGAAACAACAAAAACTAAAGAAATACTACCAATATATATCGTGAACGGAGATATTAACCCGATCATAGGCCGTGAATGGTTTGCGCCCCTAGGCATAAAAATATGTGTTATAAAAAAAATCGACATAGAATCGCAAGTCAAAAATAATTACCCCAGCTTGTTCAAAAAAGAACCAGGAAAACTAAAAACCTCGCCTGTAGATATAGAGTTAAGAGATAGAGCAAAACCCATTTTAACAAAGCCTCGGCAAGTACCTATAGCCCAGCAAAGAAAGGTTTAGGAAAAACTAGATGAACTTACGGAACAAGGAATATTGAAACCAGTTGAGAATGCAGAGTGGGCCACTCCCATAGTAATAGTGGAAGGAGCAAATGGAAAGATTAGAATTTGTGGTGACTATCATACTACTGTAAATAGATATTTAAATAAAAGCCAATACCCAGTACCGAATGTAAGAGAAGTCTTAGCCTCCATGGAAAAAAATATGCACTTTGCCAAACTGGATTTAAATAGTGCTTTTCATCAAGTACCTGTAACCAAGGAAACTGCCGAGATTTTGACGATCACCACTCACAGAGGGCTATTCAACTACAATAGATTACCTTTCGGAATCACAACAGCTCCAAATATATTCCAGGCAAAAAGGGATTCGCTACTCAGAAGCATGAATGGAGTCATCCTTTTTTTTGATGATATACTAATAATGGCAAACTCCGAAGAAGCATAGAAACACAGAGTGATGAAAACTTGCGAACTGCTCGACAAATTTGGAGCTAGATTAAATCCAGAGAAATGTATTTGGAATACAAAGGAACTTAAATTTCTCGGACATTTGATCAATAAGCATGGGAAAAAACCTGCACCTGAGAAAGTGAAGGCTGTAAAAGAAGCATCACATCCGAAAAATATTAAGGAACTTCAAGCATTCCTTGGACTACTAAACTATTTTGAAACATTCTTAAAAGGCAAGGCTCACATTGCCCAACCTTTATATAACCTGCTAAAGAAAAATGAAGCATGGAACTGGGGATGCGATCAAGAGAAAGCATTTGAGCAAGCCAAAGCCTTACTAACATCTGAAGGACTCCTGATACATTATGATAACAAGCAAGAAGTCACGCTAACAACAGACGCATAAGAATATGGATTGGGAGCTGTAATCTGTCATCCATCAAAACATGGTGATCGCCCCATAGCATACGCCTCCCGAACTCTAACGGTAGCTGAAAAAACCTACAGTCAGCTGGACAAGGAAGCACTCACTATAATTTTAGGAATTATAAGTTTCACCAATATCTCTATGGACGAAAATTTAAAGCCATTACCGATCACAAACCCCTACTGGGATTATTAGCGAAGGATCGAACAATACCTGATCACGTAAGCCCTCGAATGATTCGATGGCTAGAATTCTTATCAGCATATGACTACGAGCGCGCATACGAGAAGGGAAAAAACATAGCGCACACAGACGCATTATCCAGATAAAGCTGAAATGCAGGGACGCATAAAAATACTTAGATTACTACACCAAGGTCATCCAGGAATAGTTAGGGCCAAAATGTTGGCACGCAGCTACATATGGTGGCCAGGTATAAATAGAGACCTCGAACTGTTCATTAAGAAGTGCGAAGATTGTCAAATCACAGCTGACCAACCGCCAAAGAAATATATATCGTGGCCTACGCCGGAGAAGCCTTATGGAAAGAATCCACATTGACCATGCCGGTCCATATAAAGGACATTATTACTTGATAGTAGTGGATTCATATAGTCGATGGACTGAATACCGAGTTGTAAATAACATTAGCTCATCAGTAACTATAGAGAAACTTAAAGAAATATTCGCTACATACGGAACACCAGAGATCCTCGTGTCAGATAATGGCACTGCTTTCTGCTCAGAGAAATTTGAAAATTTTATTAATGAATGGGGAATAAAACACATGAGATCGCCAACGTATCACCCGGAGTACAATGGAATTGCTGAGAAGGCGGTCCAAAGTATGAAAAAAAGCTTAAGCAAAATTAAAACCGGAAACATAAACGAAGCTTTATTTGAAATAGCGTTTCACCAACATTGCACGCCATCTAGTGCCACCGGGAAAACTCCAGCTGAACTTCTGTTTCAAAGAAAAATACAAAACAAATTATCAATCTTGCTGCCTCCCAGACAAAAAAGTAACGAGAGCATAATGAGAGGAAAAGGGTTCGAAATAGGCGATATTGTTTGGTCACTAAACAAAAATAAAAATACTCGGGAAAAAGCAACCGTGACCAGTAAAATTGCAAATCAATTAGCGGAAATTGAAACTGATGATGGTGTAAAACTGCGGAAACACAAAAATCACTTGAGAAAATGATATCTACCAATAGTAAATAATGGAAACGAGAAAGAACCAAACAGCAACAACGTGGAAGCTTCAACCATCTCGAAGTCGAAGAATTGCCAACAGATAAAAACTCTTCTGAAGCTGAGATAGCCACATCGAAACTACCATCAACAGACAACAAAGACCGCCAGCAACCGAAAAGAACTAGAAATCCCCCGTCTCATCTCAAAGACTATGTTAGGTGAAAAACCATACTTCTGGAGTGGGGGAGGAGTGCAGTATTCAAGGTCAAGGTATAAACATATATAATGTATAATGAATATGTAAATAATAATAATTGTATAAATATAACGAATATGTAAATGTAGAATAAAAGTAATGTATAAATAAAAATGTAAAATAACTATATGGTAATTAAGTATAACAATGTGTAAAAATTACAATGTTATTAAATCATAACAGTTGTATAATAATAGAAAGCTTAGCTGACCTTATACGGTCAGAAAACTATGTAAAATACCATATATGGTGAGAAACGTGAAAATACTGTGTGTATGTAAAAACGTAAGTGAAAACACCATATATGGTTAGGAATGCAAAAGACTCCAGAAGTCTTGAAGGGTATATAAACCCTCATAACCTGTTCTAATTGTTCTGATGTTTTGAATACGTTCCGAGTTTTAATTATTTTATTTTGCCTTATAATAGGATATGTATATAGTTGAATTTAACCGTATTAAACTATAATCTTACCATCTCAATTCTGCCTTTGTCCATTCATTTACTTGCGGGTCATAAGACACTGCAAGAATATTTATCAAAATTTAATGGCAGTAATTAGAATTTATGATAAATATGAAGATTAACACTGAAAAGAGTATAGCAGAGATTCCATATCTACAAAACTTTTTACAGCAGTTTTATAAGAAATATTTTGTAGATTAAATGGGAAGCTAAGGGTATAAAAGTAAATGGAGATTATTTAAGTCCTTTAGATTTTTCATATGATATGGTTGTCTTTACAAATAATACTTCTGAGTTTCAGTATATTTTGTAAGTATCTTAGCCAGATTATTATTAATACTGATTGAAACATAATGGGTGAAATGAATTATAGAATTAAATTTAGATGGAATGCTTTTGGTAGAAAGAAAATATTATGTGTTTGAAAAATGTTTTATCAGGTCATATTTAAGAATCTGAGACTTGAACCTTATCAGAAGAGCAATATAAAGACTTCAAACTATTCAATATACAAAGATGTATGTTAGGAGTAACAAAAGAGATCGAAAACATCATTGAAAAAATTATAAGCCTGAAATGGAACTGGAGTGGATATATTCTAGAAAACATCATAAAAGATGTACAAAAATTTTAAATTGAATCCCAAGATATTCTGGAGGACCTGGAAAAAGATTACATATGAGATAGATGAAATAAATAAATAAGTTTGCTCAACTGAATTAAATTTCGATTATATGGTTAAAAATAATGATGATATATATTATATCATAGCATTCACAATAAAATATATTGAGATGAAGGTTTGCCATCCCAATATTTATTTTAAATGCAAAAGTTAATGTTAGCACAAGCTTATTCAGTTTTAAGTTGTGTTTCTTTTATTAAATGCAATATTATATATATGTGCACACATTAAAATATATGTTTATAATGTTAGCTCAGTTTATTTAATTGTAAAAATAAAATAAAATATGTATATTTTGTACCCAAATTTGTTAGCAATTTGTAAAAGATTTTTATTTTATTTTAGGAACAATACTTAATCTTAAAACTCTGTCAATTATTAATCAGTCCATTTTAGTAATTAAAATTTTAAAAAAATATATTTTTTTATTCATTAAGTATTGTTCGAAATTTATGTTTCTTATCTGTAAAATTTCAGATTAATTTAATGATAAATTTGGTGAATTCCATATTATCTGTGTTCAAAAATGTGATCACTGGCTTGCTAATTAATAGAAATTCCTGAAAGGCTTCAGTGGGGAAAATAATTAACTTTAGATCTATAAAAAGACCAGTGGAAAAATTATATTTTATTCTGCTTACTTGTTCCTGATTCATTCATTCTGCTGATTTATGCGTACTCACTCTTCTGCTTTTCTATGGGCACTCTAACTTGGTTCTAATTTCTTCAATAGTGATTCCATTGAATTTTACCCGTGCCAAATAGGATGAGAAACTTGGAATTATTCCCAGAGACCTTGTTCAACGCTAAGTGCTGCTAAAGAACCAGAAATGAACTCATTCTCCAGTAGCCATCATATGTTAACCTGGCCTGCTAAGTAACAAAACACCAGTCAACTGCTAAACAATGCACTTCTCCTTGCTAATGAAGCAGCTCCATGAATCTCCAATACTCGACCAATGAAATAAAAAAGAAAATACAAGAACTAATCTTAACCTGCCAGTGTACATACATATATATAATCAATCTTTCCTTAAAGTAGTACCTTTTATCCCTTCTCTCTGGACTAAAGGTACAAGCTTTTCACATGAACTATTATTAAAATATTACCAATAAGCCAATGACATTATGAGTTAATATTATAGCAAATATATATGTGCGCATATCTAGAAATGATCAAGCCCTCTATAAAATTCAATTATTAAAAAGGGGACTAAAATTAACATTGAGGGGAAGTATTACATAAACTATCAGATGTCAAATACATTGCATACTTATTTAAAAAAGATTAATAATCATTCAAACTATATATTTAATATAACTAATGTTTAAACTTTACCATTGATGTATGCTTGTTATATAATTGTTAGCAAATATTGTTAATTGTTAGATTGTCCGGCGTTTTGTTTACTGCTGTCTGCCCTGCCAATTGTTTATTTTGTCAAAAATCTCTATTCTCTGTGATCCAGCAGCAATAATAGCTATATATATATGATGGGAAAGCAATGGTAGGCACTGGTAGTGGATATCCTCATCAGCAAATTAAAAATATTCTAAGCTAAAGATCTAGTGGTGCCCTCTGTAGTAGGATATTAAATGCAAGCTGTCCAATAGAATATAAAAAAAGAAACTGATTAAATAAAAGAAAAAAAAATTACCTGATTTTTTTTCTTTAGCATTTGCACACTAAATAAACTATTTCCATAATCTGTCGATAATGCAACATGTAATTTTTCTTCAATCCATAACAATTCATCTTCAACATCTCTTCGAAATTGATAAGCTTCTTTTTTCTTTTCCAACTCTAATCGCCGTTCAACCATTGGTTCTTTTAATTTTTTAAATCTAATTTTTTAAAAAAGTGAATATTAATACTGATAAAGTAACTTTACTTAAAATTATACTCCACTAATGTGACAGAATATTAATTTTTGGAAAATATATATATAATTTTAAGAAAATATTATAAAATTTGTTTTATATAATACATAGTATTTATTTAAAAGACAAATTTACAACAGCATACTATTGTAATGGTATAAAGTTCAACTGTAAGGATTTTTATATCTATATTAAATGACAGATGAGTATGAACCTGGATACCAACTATATCAATCAAATATACACACACATATATGAGATCTTGCAGATGTATACGTAAACTTTAATTCATATAAATAAGTTAAATGGTGAACAAATTCAAATATATAATAATATTAACCAATAAGATGAAGATGATTTATAATTTAAAAATACAAGTACTCCCAAAAGTATTTTATTTATTTTTCAGTTTCTGTAAAAAGTAACTCAAAAGCATCAAACCTCCTAAAAAAAAAAGTTTACTTTTGTAAGTTTTTAAAGCAATGATCACCACCAATTACTATCATCATTGCAGCATGTCCCCCAGTGGATTGCACAATTTCCCAGGCCTGATATGTGTGTAAAAAGCATATATATATTTACATTGAGTTACAAACATAAACTAAATGGATTAATAATGAATAAATCAAATTGTTGTGTATATCATAACCATCAACACATATGCAAAAATATTATAGTAATAAACATCTATTAACTTAAGGCTGAACAAGTTTAAGGCCTTATGGTATTTATAATGATAAGATCTTACCACGATAAATAAAAAAACAGTCACTAACCATAATTTTTTCAGGTACCATTCTTTTAATATTTTACTGTTGTCTTCTTTAGTTTTTCCAATGATTATCTTCTTCAACACTGGTGATGTCAGAGAGAGTAAACACAGCAGCATTGATAACTATATGAGGTGTAATATCTGTACGACTTTATATGGCACTATCTATTTCTTCTTTCACAGTATTATAAAAGCATTGCACAAGTTGGTTTTTCAAACTTCAGCACTAAATTTTGTATCAGATTGCTTTTTCCAGACATTTTATCAGGTGTGATTCTTGGTTATTCAACCACACATAGTAGATAGATTTCGTCTAAATAAAATTATCATAATAGCCTATATAAATAGACATTTAGGTTAAAGATAAGACGGCCACTCTTATATTTATAAAAGTCATTATCTTGTGTCATGGTTTGGAAGATCTCTCTATCGGCAAAATATGCTTGATTATTGTGAATTTTAAAGCGCATTGAATACAGGTTAGTGCCTGTTCAGACTATTCACATAAGCTCTCTGTGCGCTCTATAAATTAATTACTACTCTTCAATAGTTTATAGAATTTCTAACATTAAGATCATACTATTAACTCATTGTAAATCGCAAGATTTTGCGTAAGTTAATTTGTAAAGAAATAATGGATTTAAACAGTGTAGAAAACAACTACTTCACGCTTCCAAATCAAGATGCTTCAGATTCGCATATATAAATGGACATTTAGGTTAAAGATAAGACAGCCGCTCTTATCTTAATAAAAGTTGCTATCCTGTGTCGTGGAAGATCCCTCTATCGGCAAAATGTGCTTGATTATTACGAATTTTAAAGCGCATTGAATACAGGTTAGTGCCTGTTCAGACTATTTACATAATAGCTGTTATAATTGGAGTAATTAACAATACTTTATAAACAGTCAGCAAAACATGGCTATTCAAATTATGGTTAAAAACACTTTTAACTCAGCATATGTTTCTTTCTTCGGCATAGATCATAGGAACAGTTTCAAAAGTAGACTGTGCTGGCATACAAAGCAATATGGAATCAGACTACTACACTTTTGGAGTTAGAATAATACTAATAAAAATTATTATAAAAATAATCCCTAGTTGCTTGTTGCAGATTTATTTATACTTCCTTTGATGTTGTTCAAACAACATATTTTTAAACAACACATAATCTCACTATCTAGGGGAAATATGACATTTGCTTCAATACAGCAACATATTTTTATAAAAACACACTCTTTACTCTCTTCAAAACATGCTGATATCAATTTTATGTACATTATATCATTTTTTTAATGAATAAAATAAAAAATAGAAAAAAAATAGCTTATCTTTCTTTCTTTATTTATATTTCGTTATGTAGAAAGAAGAAAAATTCACTGTGATTTTTACATTTTTAGTTATAACTTCTGAAATATAACTCATTTCAAAATTTTAATTTTATATTTAGCCTGCCATCCATTTTTATTATGAAATGGACAAGTTGTTTAATTTTTTTTTTAAAAAAAAAAAAAATACACAATTCAAAATATTTCATGTAACAAAATCATTTTTCCTTCTTCCTTTACAATGTAATTTATCATTCTCTTATATGTTACAAAATAAATTTAATAATTATTTAATAATATGCATAAATTAAATTTTTCTCTTAATCTTTAGGCAGTTTACACTTTTATTTTTTTTTAAGTGACGCGCATATATGCATATACACATAAACATTAATTTGTATATCTATTAACCAATTCAAAACACTGATTTTTTTCTCTCTGCATTGTAGCATAACCACTGTTATAGCTATACTATAGAATAATAGAGGGAAAAAAATTAAACTTTTTAGCATCATTAAAATTTTATTTTATCTCAACACACTATCAATTATAAATATATTAACAACGGCAAAATAGTATTTATTTTCAATTATTAGTGTTTATAAATTTATAAAAATAAATAGTAGTACTATCTGTTTCATTTGAAAATTATAACAACCTTCTAATCAGTTATCATTCCTTAATTGTAAAAGGAAATAATATTTTATAAAGAGAGATGCAAAAATAAGTATTTAGTTGCATTTTAACAAATGGCATAAACATAGACATGTGTAACATTGTACCATACAATTATTCACATTAATAAAAAAAAGAGAAAGCCTAAAATATCTGATAAATGCTATGTTATAGATTGATGTAGCCTTAGACTATTATAGTAATTTCTTTAGTAAAAATTAGTATCATTTCAATATTTGAAAATTATGCATAAAAAAATATGCACATTAAGAGTATTAAAGAATAATAGTCATTAGAATTTGATTTTTTTGCTTTAGCCATTAAAAAAATGAATTATAATAGATATTAAAAATATATATAGAAAAAATATAAACAATAATTTTTTCTGATGAGATATATAATATTTAATATAGAAAATGACTTAGCTAAAGTAGGAATAGTGTTAAAAGATCTAATGTTACCTCTGTATGTGTGTATATTATCCATTCAGAAAATTTTAAATAAGGTATTAAAAAAAATTAATAAAAGCTGCAAATTAATTATTTGATATTCACAAAAAAGTCATACAATTTAAAATTCAGTAATGAATGAGAATAAGAATAGTTCTAATTCACTTTTGAACTAAACATATTATTCTTTGATGTATGTTTTAAACAATCCTTAAGTAAATGGACAAAAATTAAAAAAACAAAACAAAATAAGTCTACACATTCCCTCCCCTCTTCCAATCTTATAGATCTCATTTTACATATTCAGCATAATGTCTCAAGATTATTTTCATGTATGCTTTTCAGAAAATAAATGGCTAAATAATTCTTACAATTGCAAATGAAGATCAAAATAAATTGATCACCAATAGTGAAACTGTTTGCATTAGATCATAACTATCATTGTGCTACAAGTTCCAATGAACTTCAATAAATAAAAAAAAAATTAAGAATTTTCCTATGAATCAAAAATTAATATTGAAACATTCATAATACTTTCAATTATAAGTTATCAAAATAATAATAATAATATTTAAATTATGTAGAAAAAATGTAATCATAATAGAACAGAATTTCTATTAAAAGCATACTTTTTAAGTATAAGCAGAGATAGTCATGAGATATTTTTTTGGTATAGGCAAAGGGTAAAAAGACCTACAATTAGCATAAAATTAAAATCATTAAAACATATAACTTCTGATGTGGAATCTTTATATACAAGGAAACTAATTTAGATCTACAACTTTTAAAATTTTTTACATTTCAGACTATTAGTTGAATAGTGTGAAGAAATTAAAGATGAATGCTAGATATGTGAGTGATCATTCTACTATTATAACTAAATATTTCATTAAAAAAAGTCAAAACCAAAAAAAAAACTAATAAGAAGGTTTGGATATAATTGAACTACAATAATTAGCATTCATTGATTAATTAAGCTTATAATAGATAGGTATGGAATAAAGAGAAACTAATCCTGAAGACACATGTTAGATGTAAAAAAAAACAGTCATGCAATATTTAATGAAATCACTTATAAAAATTAATCCTTTACCGATTATGGATAGACTTACCTGTCTTCTACTGCAACTCTTTTAGCTACTAACACTTCCTGATTGTCTGGATCTAATTTCTGAATATGTTTGGCTTGAGATTCCAATTCAGTAACTTGTTCAGCCTTAACGGCCATTTGAGTTTCAATCATCTAAAATAAATAAATAAAAAAAAGTTCTTATCTCTTTAAAATTTTAAAACACTACACACAGAAAAACTAATAAATGATTTTTGATTCCAAATTGTTTGTTTATATCTTATTTAATGTAAGCAGTTCACACTTAAATAATACCAAGAATCTTAATCTGTTTGTTGCCTAGGTAACTTTTATTATAATAAAGGTGGATGTTGTAAGATATATATATAGACATTAAGGACTGACATTTAACTGAAATGGATTGAAATTTATAATTCAAAGAAGGTTAAATAAATCTGATTAAACAGGCAAATATAACCCATTTCGAAAGCAAACTAATAAATAGTCAATTTTAACTTTTAAACTGCACTGAAACAATGTATTCCTTAGATAATGAAGCTAATAATGCACAAGGCTAAATTGGTTTATAAATGAAAATACATGAAAGCAGTCCACATCCAAAAACAACAAGAATCTCAATTTGCCTATAATCAAAGCAATCTTTTTTATTGTGAAAAAGATGGATAGCCTTCTTTATCTATGTTCTAAGATGTATATATAGATACCTGAGTGAAAGAGATTAAAATTTATAGTTCAAAATAGTTTAAATAAACTTCATTAAAGAGGCAAATATAAACTGTTTTGAAAGCAGACTAACAAATAATCAATTTTAACTTTCAAACTGAACTGAAATTATATATACATGCACATACATATGTATTATTTACTAAAATCTTAAGGTGTTATTATAAGTCATCAATTAATTTTGCATTTTTTTTTTTGCTTCCTTAATTTCAAAACTTATTTCAGTTAAGATATTTATTTTCTGGAACAAAAATTTCCCAGAAAATGTAAAATCCATTATTAACATGCGGAGCTCTATTTAATTCTGATTTTTAATATCTATATATATATATCTGAAAATTCAATAATAGTATTCTATTAATTATCTAGTTTCTAAGACTTTTCAGTAGCCATAGCCATTTCGATTTTATATATTCCATGCTTTAATTCAGATATCAACTATACTTCACTCTAATATCAAACAGTAAACTAAAAATTTAATTTCAAATATTTTGAATATCTCTTTTTTTTTTGTTGTTGGAAAAATAAATCTTACAAAAACCAATTTAAGAATTTTATCTATTTAATTTTATTTTGGATCTTTCTAAGATTTATTCCACAGCTTATAGTGCAATTTTTTTTTTTCTTAAAATACTTTAAACTGATTGCACAAAGATTTCCAGAAATGCATTTTCATCAAATTAACTACCTGATCTTCAAAGATCTGTCAAAAATGTTATTTGACTTGTAAACTCTTACTTAACGTTTTTAGAATGTCCAAAATTATCATGATTATGATAAGAATAATAATTATATGTAGTAAAAATAAATAACATATACAAGATAATAGAGCAATTTATCTATTATATTACTGAAAAACTAAATCAAAAGAGAAATAACAGATTAATAATATTTGATTGTTCAGATGAAATCATTCTTTGATTCCATTACTTAGCAAGAAAACAAGAGTTAGCAAGCAATTTGAATAAATAAAGTAGACATGCCTACTTTTTAAATTATTAATCTCTAACACATAAACCATCATCATTAATATCAACCATTATCAATCCACTGCAGGATGAAGGCCTCTCTCCCAAGTTCAATCCATCTTCAATCTCTAAGTCATCAATTCATCTCACATGTGGTCTCTTTCTGGGTTTTTTACAATCTCTTGGAATATTTTAATCCTTTCAATGATATCAGTAATATCTGTTTTGTTCTCTTACTTATGCATTGCACTTTTGATCTCTTCTTGTTGCTCCTAACATGTACCTCTCCATACTTCTTTGAGTGATCTGAAGTCTCTGCATTGCTTTTCTATTAAGTATCCAACTCTCAGATCCATGAGTAAAAACTGATAAAACACATTTATTAAAAATCTTCCATTTCAAACATACAGACATATTTCCTTTTAATATTGTTATTTTTACCATCATATTTATATGATTTAGTTATATTTACTGCTGTTCTGCACAATTTAATTTAGAATTAAGAGTGATGAAACCAAGAGATAAAGTTTCCTGAATTGATTATCAACTAGTTAAAAAAAAAAATGTTCAGAAAATTATCATTCTTTGTTATTTTGGTGAGTGAACACAAGACAATCGTTTAATCAATTGACAATAAAAATGTATTTTATTTCCATTTAAAACAATGGAATCTATTAAACATTTTTAGATTTCTAATCATACTTTTTTTTTTGTTGCTTGTATTTCCATCTAATTTTATAATCTTTTAAAATCAAAGTATATTGTTAACTTTAATAATTTATTCAGCTCTCCACGATATTTCTCAAGCATTATTAATTAATTCTGAATCTATGTTATTATCATTTAAAAAGATCAATCAAAAATATTTACCAAAACATTTTAAAAACAAAATACCAAATTGGTAATTTATTTAGTTTAATAGTCAAAATATAATTTTTATAAAAAAAAAATCCTGTCATCATAAACGATCATTCTTAGTATTTGATTGGAAGATTATTTTCTTTTAATATAATTTATTCAACATTTTTTCCTATACGTCTTTGAGCAAAAAAAAGAAGAAAAAAAAAGAGAGTACTTTGACTTGAAATATCTTAATAAAGCACAAATTATTTATAAAATTAATTTTAAACAACTTTATAAATTTTACTTTTAATATACACATAAAACAAAATTCTCATATAAATGATCATACAAATAAGAAAATAAAATTCTATGCATAATTCATCATGTATTTTAGATATTTTAAATAGTTGTACAAACATCTTTTTTTTTTTTATAACATTATTCACAAATCACTATGGATAGCTTTCCTAAATCCTTTGATAAACTATCAAATTTTCTTAATTTTTTTTGCAGTTTATACTTAGTTATTCTGCTCTTGAGATCTTCTTATGATTGTTTTTTCTTATAATCATTTCAACTGCAAGTATACACAATACTTCAGGTTTTAAAAATTGTCTGTTAAAATCCAGCTCTTCTTTCTTGAGATTTTCATTAAATATTCATTCTCATTTTTTTAACACTGATTATTTATAAATTAAATTTATATTCAAATTATCATTAGCATTGTTTTCCAAACACTTTTACTTTAGAAGTTTTGTTTTCCTTCTTACTTCTTCAAAATTAAGTTTCTCCTGTATAAATTCATTATTAAATGCAAAATATTTAATGTTTTATTATTAATTCTAATTTCAACAAATTTGTTTATTAAAATTCTCATTCTAATTTTTTTCTCATTTTAATATCATTTAAATGTTTCCCTGAAAATAATTATATTTGTTCTGCAAGCTTTTATTTGGCATATGCATTCTATCACAATTTCAGTTTACTCATCTTAATTTTCACTAAAATTTTATAAATTTGATCAAACAATTTCAATTATTTCCTTAAATTCAAAATGTGAATACATAATTGCATAGTTCTATAACAAGCAAATCTAATATAGAGAATGTTACTTCCTATGATATTAAATCCATTGTTTTCTAAGTAATCTTTTGATAAATATTAAATAAAAATAAATAATATTCTTAGTAGTAAAATAATGTAAGACAATTATTATTTGTTAACAATCATTATTTTGTAGTTTCAAGATGGAACCATTTAAAATAACATAAGTAAAAAGGCACAAAAACTGAATTTAAAAAGTCCATGTATTGATGGCATCAAAGGATTGTTTTTCAATATTATGAATTGTATTATAAAGATTAAGAATAAATATATTGTAAAAATTGTTGAGTACAATGTTTATAAGATGATATATAATAAAAAATAGTATTCTAATGATTAGAATTCTGAACTTGCATTTAGATAGAAAATTACTAAACATATATATATCAGCTATTTTTATGTGTAATTAAATGGTAGCCTATTTTCATTATCTAATTGAACAGTTAAAAATATTTAAATTTTATTTAAACTTAGAAATGACCGAGCAAAACCACATATTTAAAAAAGTGATCAGTCATGGTATTGACCAAGGAAATCAGCATTTAAAATTAGGTCCAAGGTGAATCACATATTAACAGCTTTTGTCTACACTTTAAAAAAAAAAAATCAATCTGGTTTCACTTTGAGTGCCAATTTTTTTTGTAATGTGAAGAGACAGTGAACCTTATCATCTCAGAAGACACTTTATCAAATTCTCTTCATAAAATATATATATAATAAATGTTTATATGTTGCAGCTAAGGAGCTAATTTTAAGAGTTGGTTTCCTTGAAATTAATATAGTCATCTTTATTTATTTATAAATGGATTACTGAATCATGTTTGTTTCTATCTAAACCATCCATGAATACATTTATTTTATTTTATTTAAACATTTCTAAATACTTTCAACTATTAGTAATAACATTTAGGTTAGTGTAGAACATAATGTTTTGAGTGGTGTTTTTTCTTTTTCATGTTTTGCTGATCTGACAGCCAACATGAAAATTGAACTGGTGAAATTTAAATTCATAAATGTTGAATTAAAATGATGTTCTAACAAACTAGGTTATTCTGAAAAATACTATTTTTATAATTTTCTTACTACTAATATCATATAAAACATCATGTATCTAAAAAACTTTTCACTTTATATACATCTTTATGATATATTAAGATATCAGAATAAATCAATTAAGAGATGGCAAGCAATGAACAATTTCCATAAACATAATCAACTGTTATTTTTCAATGTGCAATGACACAGAGAACTTTACAAAACATGTTTCATGAATTCTTTCATGGCCATCTCCCACCTCCGGTCACTCTTGAATTTTCATTACTATTTGTTAATTCTATCATAATAAATAAATAAAAATGTTACAATATATATATATTAAAACATTCTCACTATAATTAAGTTAAAACTTATAAAAATCTTTATCAAATCCATAAACATTTGCACAAAAAACCTCCTATAAATGGAGGGGGGGAAACTGTCTTCTTACATGTTGTTTTTGCATAAGTATATTGACACTGGTAAGATCTTGGCCAGTTTCAGCATGAACAAGTTGACTTTCAAGGTCCGTAATCCAACCATCAATATCATCACAACTTTGATCATAAAGCACTTGTCTCTGTCCTTCAAAAAGTCGTTGGCCTTTTGTCTTAGTTGTGTCTTCTAATTCTTCCCATTGTTGTTCCAGTTCACTAAGACGACCCTCTACTTGCTGAGCCAATTCTGGCTTTTCTCTAATGAGTTCTTCTCCAGCCTAAAATAAACATTTCTAATTAGTTAGATTTATATACATTATTATTAATTTTTGTATTAAAAAAAAAAAAAATCAAGTACCTTCTTAACTTTAGAAAGTCTGTCTTTATTTGCTGCTGTTTCTGCTTCAAATGCTTGATGGCGAGTCCATTTGCTGTGAACTGTTTTGGCGTCCCTGTAAGTTTCATCCTGTGCCTGAATATTTTTTTCTTGGACAAACTCATTCAACTAAAAAAAAATATTTTAAGATAAATTATAATACATATCTAAATATATAATTTTCAATAAATATGTAAATATATACACAACTTAAATCATTGATCATTTATACAAGAGCAGTATCTACAAGTTACCATTTCAGAGCATTTATGAAATTTTTTTACTCTAGATTTAGAGGCGAGTAATATATATATTAAACCGGATGCTTTATCAGTTTCAAAAATTCCATCACAAAATTAAAAGTAATTTTTATTTTTATGAAGTTTTAAAACTATTTAAAAGTTTTGTATATAATTCTTTTATGTATTAAGAGTACGTGCAATAACACACCCTCGTTTACATGTTAAAATTTTATGATTTTTATTTTCAAAAGATTTTTGTTTAAAATCTATTTTCTTTTTTTATCTATTTGTAAAACATTCTAAGTTTAAAAATTTTAATCTTTTGGAAAAAACATTTTAATTTTGAAAGTTTTAATTGCATACCTGGTTCTTTTATTTTTGATTATAATCTATTTTTAATTTATTTTTTTAAAAAAAAACAAACAAACTAAGACTTAATTTTATATTTACTTTTTTAAATTAATTTTGGATAAGATGGTCAGATTTTTTAAAATTAAGATTAAGTCTGAGATAAAGATTTGCCCTGGGTAAATTAAAGATGACATAGGAAATAAGAGTGGGCATAAATACCCCTGGGATTTCAGACTAATTTATTCGGCTTATTGTTATTATTCTGCTAGTTATAAAAAGAGACTCCACTCCATAGTATGCTACTGGTGATCCTGATTTGAATTGCTGTGCTGCCTGAGTTTTAAAAAATTTCTGTCCGCATCTGGAGATCACCATCGCTTATATTACCTTTCTACTATCTGCTAAAATCAGATTATGACTCCTAGTTTCTAAATAGCAATCCTCTCTGCAGAATGCTGAAATTACATGCCATGAGGAATCTTTTCTATAACATGCAGTGCTAAATCAATCCAAAGACGGACCCCGGATCTCTAGCTGTTCCTTCAAGATCATGTCTTAAAAACCTAAACAAGAACTGATCCAAAGCTTCATACTCCCTACCAGAGATAGAAATCAAAAGACTTCGTGATAGATTCAAATTAGAAAGAACTTTGCTTGCCCCACTGGAGGAAATCCGATGGACTTTACATTAGGCCTTGAGGTAAAAGATTTTCATATTCTAATCAGGGTTTAAATCTCTGTTAAAGTCTCAGCTTAATTTTAAAATAATCCTGTATTTATTAGAAGTTTGAATATTCCTTCAATATTTTAATTATTTTCTGTCTTTTCTTATTAGTGTAGTTAAAATGTGTATTGGGATCTTAGTTTTAAGATTCTATATTTTTAATTTATTTATCTGGGAATGTATTGCTCGTTTCTATTTTTATATGCTTAGTGTTTTTTTATTATTATTTATATTACTAACCTGGGATAAATGCTTTGGCAGGCATTTGTTATTCTTTTTTAACTCATCTATCCCTTTTATTATAATTAAATTTAGTTAGGCTTGATTTGTATTTTCCTGCAGACTGCAAATCTTTTAGCTAGCGGTTTATCGAATATAGTGTTAAAATCATAATCTTTTCTAGTCTGGTATTGGAGTCAACCTTGATAATCTTCAACGTGATTATTATGTGTTGTTCTGCAGACATGACGTTCTTGGCCCCAATGTTTCTATTCCCAACCCAGGAAAGCTCGCCTGTGCTGTTTCATTGTACCCCCTACAAGACCCCTTTTGTTTTGCAATCTCTAAAAAGGAAAGCTAGAATTAGTTTTTATAAATCGCTAGCAGGAAAATATTCCTTATTAATTCTAGGTGAAAAAACGAACTTATCTGCCAGGGTGTTTAATGTTTTCAATATTCTCGCACACTCTCTGATAAATGTGCTAGAGAAATCTAGAACAATCTTTCATACTTTGTTTGCCTGGGATTTATTATTGTAAATTTAATAAATTATGAAATTGTTTATAATTGCTGTGTTTTTTCCTCAATTGTGTGAATAAGATCTCTTTCTCTCCCTGGGTCTAGCTGGTGGCATTCATCATTGTTAACTTGTGATTATCATAAATTAAATTTTCTAAATAGTAAGAGACCTCAGAGATCAAAGAAATGAAGATTTGACCAGTACAATATATATAAAGATTAGTCCATTTCTCAAGACATCCGTTTTAGAAAATAATATTTTTCATAAAGAACTATCAAGATCTTGAAAAAATGTTGAATAGGACTAAAGATAAATTTTATATTCGATGGGGTTTCAAAAAAGAAAGTAAAGTTTGATAGTTATGAATAATAAAAAAAATAATATGGAATTTTTTTTTTTTTAAAATAATGCTTTTATGTAAATACTACTAGCTGACTAAAAAAACAGAAAAATAAAAAAATTAATCTGACTAAAAAAGTAGAAAAAAATTAAATTTTGTTTAATTTGTCATTCATGGAAAATATGAAAGATCTTTAAGAATTTAGATTTGTTATAAAACAATTGCAGGAATATTGTCATTTTGAAAAGGCATTTGACTGAAATAAATCCTAAAAATCAAAAAGGCCTCAAATGCTTTTATGAAATGACAATATTCCTGCAATTTCCAATTGTTTTATAACAAGTCTAGATTCTTAAAATCTCTAATATTTTCAAAGAATGGCAAATTAACCAAGATTCAGTTTTTTCCTACTTTTTTGTTGAATTACTTTGTTATTTTTCTACTTTTTAGTTGGCTATAACTATTTACATAAAACATTATTTAAAAAAAAAATATGGACATACAGATAAACACACACAGACATAGCAAATTAATAAAAAAACATATATAAAAAAATATCAATATTACAGTAAATAAATAATATAAATGGGTTTTTGTGCACTTTGTCCAATGTGGCCGCTCAAAGGCGTTGTTGCTTGCAAAAATAATGAAATGTAACATTACTGGGCTTCTAATTTTTTGCTTTCTGTTCTCCGACAATTTTTCAAAAATTTACGAATCAACATTATTTTATAAATTATATTTTTAATTACATTAAACATTTCAGCGCGTACTACGATTTACGAACCAACATTACTTTCTAAATTACAATTTATAATTACATCATACATTTCAGCGCGTAGTGCTGCTGGAATGTGTGAGGGACGGGGGGGGACCGATGATTTGTTAGTCTGAGCAAACAAGCCTTTCAGCACGTAGTGCTGTGCAGGGGTGGGAATGATGGTTTTGTTACAAACAGCCATTTTATTACTCTCGTAGCTGTTCTCCCGCAAACGTGCCTTTTCGCGTGACATGTGAAATGGTCTGGGACCTACACTTTTGCAAATTTTTCCACCTTACAAGATATGTAGGGAAACACGGCAACGGGCTTACAATTATTAGTATGTAATAGTATGTCAGGTAAGTTTTAAGATCGTTACTTAGAATGCACATTAAAACACTTATGGCCAGTTGAATTCCATACACCCTCACATCGTACGGTAGCGATCTGTGAAGTGTGCGCTATTTCCATAGTGACGCCAAGCACATCAGCAGACCGTAATATTTGTGTGCAATGCCATCTAGACCTGCTAACGGCTAATATAAACAGAACTGTTCTATAGGCTGTAACTTGGGCTGCGTAAATGGGATATTTCTGTGCTTTTGCAGAGAAACAAAGCTTATTGAGCAGCCACATTGCACAAAGTGCACAACTGTCTATAAATAAAAATATAATAGATGAAAATAATCATAGAATTAAATTTGGATGAAATACTACGCATCTAAAAATAAGTTTTTACTGAGATCTGTCAATGTTTACTTATGATCTGGGACATTTAATAAAACAGCAACACTACAAAAACAGAAAATCACACGGTAAAACATATAATGGTATATGATAAAATTCATAAGAACCAAAAGTGAAATAATATGTGAGTAAATGACAAATACTATTGTAATAATTGAAGGAATTAAGTGATTGAATAATGCTAGATAAGATTGCATGTGAACTGGATGAATATGATATTAGAATAAATTCAAAGATATCTTTATCCTGTTGTAGAATGATAATAGAAAACGGATTCATTTGCAATAACTATTAACAATCTATAGTCTTAAAGTTCAATAGTAACTATATTTTAAAAGAAAACTCATACTTTAAATCAGTGGTCTTCAACCACCGGGCCGCAGAAGTTGTCTGTCGGTCAGCAGCTAGACTGGCAAGAAAGTTTATAATAACAAAATAATAAGATTTTAAACTTTTAATTAATACGAACAATTTTTATTTATTTTTTCATCACATTTATTAAAAAAAAAAGAAACAGAACAAAAATACCACAAAATCTAATCAATCATACATAAATTAATTTGTTTTTCTATTTATCACAGATGTTTATTGGGGGGGGGGGGGTATTACACAAACTCCAGTTGTCTTTTGATAGCCAATCACGGCTGCTTGTCAGCATTATTAAAACCATAAAAAGTAACGTGACTTTTTTTGATCTCTTAAATTTTTTCTACTCTCTCTTTTAATATTTCATTTTTAGTGTTTTTTTTTGGCTATAAGGCAATTTTTTTTTTTTGGCTATAACTTTTTATTTTGGAAATCAATTTTTATTACCTTTTTATAAAAATAAAAACCAAAAAATAAGTTCTGTTTCTAACTTTTGCAAAGTATTTCTCAATACACCCCCCACCACCCCAAAATAAAGTAAGATCAAAACTTTTGACTTTTTCAAGTTTCGTTTTCTTTTTTTTTATTTAAAAATACGCCCACTTTTTTTTGGCCTATAAGGCAATATTTTTTTTGGCTTTATTTGTATACCGTTAAAATACTAAAATTTTTATTTTTAAAACCAATTTCTGTTACCTTTTTTTAAAAATAAAAACAAACAAAAAATAACTTTGATGTCTATCTTTTGTCTCAGTGATGACAACATATTTCTTAACCCCCCCCCCCCCAATAAAAATTTATCTGTAAACTTCTGCTGGTCCGCAAAATCTTATTCTTACTTTTACCGGTCCGCAGGTGTGAAAAGGTTGAAGACCACTGATTTAAATGATAATTTTTCTATCTTGTTCTACACAATCCTACAATATCTAATTATTTATTTTTAATAAATTTTATTATTTTAACAGTCCATCTTAATCTGGATTGATTTATGCAATCTCAGAAAGCAAAACTTTGTTTAATTCAACATTTCATTTACAATATTTAAAATATCTTTTAAAAAATTTAAACTATAAATTTATCTATCTCTTTATTTTATTTTATATATATATAATAAATTAAATGTGATATCTGTATTCTTTCCAAAATACATGTAATATTCAATTTTGTATATATATATATTAAATATAGTCAAAAGTATCTCTAATAAAATAAGTTAAATTTATATGAATATTACATATATATATATATATTTTCCAATATAAATTAGTGTAATTGATATGCATAAATATAATTATACATACAGAATATTTGCTTAACTAATATCATAAAATATTTGTGCATATAGTTATTCTTGCCTCTTCACAATCTTGAAGGAACTGATGGAGCTGTAAAAGATCTTTCAGATGATCCATTTGTTGTAAAGCACGATCTCTATTAGCTTTCCGCCTTAAAAAAAAATTTTTTTTTTCAATTTATAAATGTAATAAGGATTGATTATTTCTGTTTAAAATTACAAAGTAAACTTTTTCTTTTATTAATATGTTGACTAAATTATTTGGAATTCACCTGTCATCAATAGTTTCAGATTTCTTGTGAACTTTATCAGCACCGGTATTATCTTCATCACTCAATCTCTGAGCAAATTGAATAAGAGCATTGATCTTTTCATCATTAGCATCCATAGTCGTAATAAAAGCTTCATGTTTTTTAATAAGTGTTTCTGCTTGTTCCAGGTTAACCTAAAAATAAAAATGGTATTCAAAAATGGTAAAATTAAAAATAAAAAAAAATTAACAACACCAAAATTAAATTTACAGGTGTTTCATCTTTAGATAAATAGTGCTCCTGTTGGCTAAGAAGCACCTCGCACTGCTTGGCATCACGCAAGAACATCTATGAAAAAAAAAAGTAATTAATTTTATAAATTATCATTAATTTTAAAAAATCTTATTAAGATTAAAAAAACTAACTAACCTGCAGGTTGAGGCTTTGTGATAACAACTGTTGTCTGTTTTCCCACATGCGCTGCAACTCTTCCCAGCCATCATCCAAAGCTTTAAGTCGCTACAATTTTAAATAATGTAAATATTTTAAATATACATTTAAATAAATCTTATGCTAATTTTATTATTATTTTTTTGCTAAAGATAAATGCTATGTCCAGCAGTGATCAAGTTACAGCATATCTGGATTGCAAATTAAATATAATGACATTAACAGAGCAAAACTCTCCATACAGTATTGCCACCTGTGCTAAACAGAGTAATCAATGGATGCCAGAAGGCTTGTGGCATCCATTGATTACTCTGTTTAGCACAGGTGGCAATACTGTATGGAGAGTTTTGCTCTGTTTATCAACAATTAATGTGCTAGTATAGGAAATGTGATTATGTGATGTTTAATGGTTCATAATGACATTAATATAGTCACAGGCGGCATGGCAATTTAAATTATAGATACTCCATAATTATTTAAGTAGTTACTTAGAAATTTTCTTCTCTCTTCAATATACGAAGTTATACATATATATTTACAATGGGCTGAAGGCAGTTGATTTATAAGGATCCTGCGATCTGGTACTGCAGTCAAGTCCGGAGAATAGTTCTCGGAGAGGCCAGATTGGCAAGGCTGACAGTAATTGCCAGAGGAAGAAACACGTCTATTCTTCAAGGGCTTCAACTAGCTAATAATTTTCTCTTCTCTTTCTGGTGAAAATCATAGCTCTCAGTTCCCATTTTTATAATCTAATTAGTTGGAGTCCAACAATACCACGTGGTTGTACATTCCAACCTGCATTTTTGTTAAATTAATATATAATACAAGTTCTTGTATATTTAATTAATTAAAGTTTTCTTATTTAAAGATAATTCTTATCAGGAATCTAATCCGTATTTTCCAATGGCATTTAATTACATTTGCTATAGGGCTATTTCATATTTAATCCGAGCTGCTGATCTTTAAATTAATTTCGCCTAATTAGTTCATAGCATTTTTATATGCCCATTGCGTTTACACACACGCACGTTTAATTTAAACTTAAACATTTTCATGTCTTTTCCTGTTTCAATAAAAATACGTGTTTGATCAGATTTTTCTAATACACGCATATTTAGCAATAAAAAATTTCAAATCTTTAAAACAAATTTTATATAAGGTAATAATTATTGCATTAAAAAATAATAAATTAAATTGTATATCAAATACATTGTATAAATATTCTAGTTTCTATGATTTTTTTTCTATTTGTATTTAAATAAATAATTAGAAAGTATTGACATTAATCAAAAATAAAAAAAATAATTATTATTCAGAAATATTTATATAAATAATGTAACAGATAATCATTTATGTAAGACTTCAAATATTTTTATGATTAAAAAAAATGAATCTAATACAATTAATTAAAAAAATTATTAAGAAAAGATTTCTTAAAAAATCTTGCATAAAAAAAATATCACTTAATGTCATATATAAAAACTAATTGAAATAGATAAAAAAATTTATCAATTTCATAACTGTTTTAGACCTCCAACAAATTACTAACTAAACATAAATACAAATGGTAAAATCATAAATAAAAATAAATAACTAATAGTACAAAAATTTCACTGCAATAATCAAAATGATCAAATAAATGAAATCTTTTTTGTTTATAAATTACACCATGAAAAAAAAATCTATAACTTCAATAAGTTTGGAAAACATCATTATGTTTCATAATCATCTAATTAAGCAACAAAAATATTGAAGGAAAATTTCAATATTACTAGGGTGCTGAAAATATCCATATATTTTTGGATATTCTATTGATCAAGACTCAAAAAATTCCTTTATGCATTACTATTAAAGTTTTCTCATAGTGGTATACATGACTAAAATGATTTAAAAATGAACTTGATGTTAACCTAATAAAAATCAACTTCAATTATTGTAATATTTCCATTAGTTCCCATTCCACAATCTATATCATCTTATGGCAAATCTTTTCCCCAGATATGTCAAAAGTAACTTTGAAATTTTATAATCCAAATTGTGAATCAAATATTTAATTTAAATAATAAAAAAAAAAAGCTAACTAATTTGTTTTTTTCCATCTAAATCAAAAAAATAACATTAAATAAAAATAATAATGTGATTATAACAGAAAAAATATTTTGTTTAATAAGAAATCTGCTGTTGTTTATTCCAATTTTAATAATTGATAAAATCTTTGATTGTATTTTCATTGTATCATTACAATTTTCAAAATGCATTATAATTTGCAAATGCTTTTACAAATGTCGAAAATATTTCATTATTTTTATATTCAAATGATTATGTATGTATATCAAGTTTTTATTCACATCATTAAATTGTTGTGTAATATCATATAAGAATAATTTAACTATTCCAGATTTATCAATAGAAGCCTTTTTTTTTTATTATTATTAAAAGAAGTATTATTTCAAAAAAGGAACTACAAACTATTTTAAACCTAAGTCTAAGCCAGTGAATGTTGTTGTACATTAAACTAAATATTAATAGCTGATTTTGCCTAGTAATTAAGGGTAGTCATGCTTATTAAGAGCTTGTGCAGATATAAAATTAACAATAGTTGTCATAACTAATAATTATGTTTAAAAATAATTTTAATCCCTTTCTTATATATAATATCTTCTGATAAATAAGACAATAAAATTAATTTAAAAATATCTTAAAGCTATTAATATTTAAACTTTAATGTTGTTTCAACTTACTGGTAATTATTTTATGCATTTTATATTAAAATCCTTTTAATTAAAACTGGTAATGAACTGTTGCATTTCAAAAAAAGTTTCTTTTAAAAACTTTCCTCTAGAAAAAAAGTTTCCATATCATACAATACTGTATAATAGATGAAAGCTAACAAACAGTAATATTTTGACACAAACTTTCATTTGATATTTATATTGTTTTATTTTTCGTAAAATATACTTTTTCATCTTCTTTTACAAATTAAAAAAAAAAAAAAGATTTTTATGTGTAGGTCCTAAATCTAGTTTTATATTATAACTGCAACTAGAAAAGTTTTTGTTGTAGATTATATATCTTTCAATAATTCCAAAAAGTAAAAAACAATTCTCCATAATATATTCTTGCATTTGCATCATTTGGTTTATGTTTTTTAATTATTTTAATGGAAAATATCTTCAAACTAACTTGTTGATAACACAATAAACTGGCAAACTAATAAAGTAAAAAAAAAAAGTACATTAACACTTTTATCAAATATCACAATATTTATTATAAGATTAAATATTTACTGAGATAGATTTTTGATATGGGAACTTCTCTTACATTATTATACTTTCTGTCAGTCCATAGTATAATTTTTCTCTCATGACATTTTCTTAAAATATTGTAATATTTGTTTTTGTCATGTTTAGCATAGTACTACAAATGATAAAAACTGAATCAACAAACAATAAATATTACTAAATTCCATAATAACTTAATAAAATTTGTATTAAAATTGAAATAAATTATAAGCTTTTAATTATGAAAAAGTTTAAATCTATAAAAATATATAACTTTTAAAATTTATAAAAAACCTAATACTTTCTAAATAATTGGTTTGTCATTATGGGTATATAAATTTCAAACCATTAATCAATTAATTTCAAATAACGTGATGGAACACTAAAGTTTAAATAGAAAAATGTGTGGCATTTTACAAGTACCAAGTCCATTAAGTCTTAAGCTCACATACCTCTCAGGCATTCATAAAACATGATCATAGAATTAAGATGCCCTGCCTAGTTTAATGCAGTGGTATAATGGCAGATCTAAAATTCAAAATTCATGGACTGTGATCCAACTTTGTCATTTTCAGTATTCAAACTTTTTATGAAATCTCAAGCAATCAGTTCATAATATTTAAGTATATTTTAAATATATTTATAGATATATGTTAGCAATGTTTGCTATTGATGAGATTCATGGAATAGTCATGATAAATATTAATTAAAAATGTTACAGCTCATAAAAAAAAAAAACCTAAAGAATAACTCATAATTTATTTACCTCTCTGAGAAACATGTATTGTGCATCTGTTTGGTCTTTGGTTACATGTTCTCCCATTTCTTTCATCTTAGAATAATCATCAGCATAACCGTCAATCTCTTCTTTGATGGCTTGGTGCTGGTTGAGAAGCTTCTCAGCTTCAGCAAGGCTGTTGGGGATGTCCTCTGATGCAACAGCAGTCTGGGTCCTAAAGAGCCAGGACTGGAAGTGATCTAAATCACGTAGGAATCGCTGCAAATCTCCAGCCTCACCAAGCTTGGCATCTCGCTCTTTAATCTAAAAGCAAATATGATGCAAAATGTCATATTACTTTATGAATCACATGTTATTAAACAATTAAAATATTTTTCAAATATGAAAGAATGTCAGTAATTCATATTTATATACGTAAATATTTAATTATATTTACAAATACATAAAATCATATTATATTCAACTAAGTAAAAACATTTTAATAACTTAAGTAAGATTTATAATTTATATTAAAAAAAAACTTAACCAAAAGACTTTATAAAACAAATACAACCAGTAATTCAATTTAAGCTTCATTACAGAATCTTGCATACATCCTTCTTGTATTATAGAAACATTTTATATAAAAATTAACAAATTTACAGAGTATAATAAATGTACATTCTACATGCTTTTCTAATGCCTCTTTCAAAATTCTTTGCCCTAAATGAACACTCAATACAATTCTTCACAATTTTCTCAGAAGATTTTTTTTTACACTTATTCGTTTCAACATATCTATATTTCTGATTTTAACTTTGCAATTTCTTATTTCCACTTTCGTACAAATCAACATTTCTAAAACTTTCAATTAATTTTCTCTCACTGTTTCCAAATTGACCATACATTTCTGTTCCACGTAAAGCAATACTGCACCCCCCCCAAAAAAAAAATCCAATCAAACAAAGTAAAACAAATCAATTGTCCAAAGAATAATCTACTCTTATTTAGCCATTGCAATTCCCACACTAATTTTTTAATTACTGTTTATATCATCAGATATCCCCAAATATTTAAAGACACTAATTTGCATCATCATATTCTAAAATTTCCTTTTAATTTTTTTTCATTGCTTTAATTTATTTACACTTTCTCCAAGCTATTTCAATTCTACATAATATTTGATTAAACTTAGCAAATCTCATATAATTAACCATTCTACTCAATACTAATTCCATTATTTTCAAAACAATACTTATTTATCAACTCATTAAAATATATACTAAGCAAACAGGGGTTAAATAACTTTCATACTATATAATTCTTTCTAAATCTATCTTTTCTAAAAGATGACTATTTAATAGTATATGATCTTTTTCAATATATCTAACAAAATAATCCAATTTACTCTATCAAATGATTTTTCAAGATAAAATACATATATATTTCCTTTTTATATTTATATCTTTCAACAATGATTCTCATTATTCTAATTGTATCTTTTGTTACTTTGCTTTTTGAATTATTCCTTAGATAGAAATATGTCTATTTGAAATCCTAATCAAGACTTGCAAAGCATTTTAATTGCATTTGATTGTTTCATAATCTTCACATTTCACAAAATTAGACCTTTTTTTCTAATGGAATTGCAATTATTGAAAGAAAAACGGTCTGCTCTACTAAGTCATAAATTAAATCAATACTTCTCAAACTCATTAATATAAAGGTTCTCTTGGAATATGTAAATATTTGCAGTTTGCGCCCCCCCCCCCAATGTTAATAAGAACATATGCGGTTATAGTTTGTTTAAACAATTTTCTTAAAAATCAAGAAATATGCAACACAAAATTCATTAATAATAATTAGACCAAAAATCGAATAATATAACTAAAGAGATTTAAATAATAATTTAATATGATGGAAGTGCTTGTATATTGTTGCACAAAAAATTAATAGCGGGTGAAATATTTTTCCAATGTTTTTGTTGATAAACAAGATTTATATTTATTTTTGAATAATAAGTGATAAAAATACAGTTTCACAAAGATATGTGGATGCACAGAATTGGAATACTTAAGGGTAAATGCTTACCAATAAAGGATTGATGAAATTCTTTTTGGCACTGGATGCAAAATTCTGATGAATGCTTATTATAAAAATAAAAAAAAACACAATTTAGGTTTGAATCTGCACTTAAATCAATTAGTTATTATTGAGATGCCCATGGAAGATTGCCAAATTAAACAGATGGAAAAAGTAACACTCTAATCCAGTCATACTCTTTATTTTCACTTAAATTAGAAAAATATTTTTTTTAAAAAAGTCCATCAAATTTATGATGTGGTTATTACTAATTTTTTATTTATTTTCTACAGATAATAGAATGTTATTTTCTTCAAGAAATTCATGGAGAGAAGCAAACGTCTTTATACTATTATCCCTAAAACTTTTTAATCATGAAAATGCTTGCAATTTTATTTTTTAGGGTTGCACAAAAAATATTCAATTTGTTTACTTTAAAAAAAAAGTCCGTTAGATAAGAAAGCAAATATTTCCAATTTTGATCAGAAAAATGTATAATTTATCTTTTAATATTAAAACTTTTTTTAGAACTTCATCACAGGATAGACATCTTATCTTCTGTGTGATATAAAATACTTATATTTGGAACCTATCTCTTGGCATAAAATTAAAAAAAAGCTTGTATTAGTGGCATTACTTTTTATGTAAATAACTATTATGAAAATTTCTAATAACATACAGTGAAAAACTATGTTTTCTCTATGAATAATGCAATGAACGTGTCTTCCATTCAGACACAACTTTTTTAATTCTCTTATAACTCCTGCCAATCATGGTTGCAGTTTTATTGGTGAAAACCCCAGTGCACTTTTACCACTTAACTAATTTTTTTATACAAAAAAAAAGTTATTTACTTCTTTCTTTAATTGTGCTGGAGATTTCTGTAAAATAGCAGATCATAAATTTTCAAATTATACAGCTATTTGCAAAAACCATTAATTAGCACAATTTGTATTATCAGCAGACTCATTAAGTTGTATGGCAAATATAATACTTTGCTTGATTCGTGAAAATAAGTTAGATGTGATATTATCAGTAATGCTATCTATTTTTCTTTTGTATCACTGCTTATAGAATTTTTTTAAAAAGGGTTTGATATTTCAGAACGATGGATAGTTATTAATAAAGAAATTTCAAAAGAATTTGTCATTTAATTTAGAATAACTTTTTAAAAAAACTTTGCTTCTTAATACTTTCTTTCAAAAAAATTCAATTATCTTACTTTTATATTTATTATACATAGTACCTAAATGATAAATAAGTTTTCCAAATCTCATACAATCATTCGCATTTTCCAGAAGATTATACACATAGGCTTGTATGAATCATTATATGAATGCACATATGTATTTCAAGTATGAAAGATCATATTCACGATATTTTTATGACATTTTTTCTGCCTCTTGTCACCTAATGTTGAAAATGATGTGGATGGTTCTGATAGTTTTGATAAAATATAAGACATTGTCACTTACAGCTCAGTTTCTTTGATATTTTTACTGCCTTAGACTGACTGACTTCTACAAATATTGTATTATTATAAGCCATTTATCCAGCTATATTAAATTTTTAATGAGGAATTATACTCATTACAAAGATGAAATTAGTAAATTGCGTAAATAAGGATATTTCACAGTATTTATAGTGCTGATGTATATGAATTGTAAAATAAACAGAATGATTATTAAATAATGTGTTAAAATTTAAATAATATACCTGTATATAAAAATAAAATCTAATTATCTACTTCTAATTTAAAAATTTGAAATTTATTTTTGCAGCTCTCCTTGACAAAAACTGCAGCCCACAGTTTGAGAAACTCTGAATTAGATCATAATCACCAATCAATTATCTTAAACCCTTTCCCTTCATAGCCTTCAATAATTTAAATGCATTCATTAATTCCTAGCTCCTTACCAGTTATCATCTTAAATTAATGCTTTTACAACTTCACTTTCATTCTCAACCAAATTCTTTTATTCTACTATAAATTCAATTATAATTTTATAGTTTGTATATTTCTCTACATTTTTCTAGCCACTCTCTCCAAGGTTTGTCTATACTATACCTTAATTTACTATAATATCATTTATATATATTTCTACTTTCTATCTTCTCTCTATTATTTATTCATCAGGTCATAACTAATCAAAGGCTTTTCTATCATCTTACTTTTTCTTTATAACCCATTATCTCTACTGTATTATCTTTTAAATTCTCTTAATTCCTAACTTTTATTTGAATTTATTTCAGCAATTAGATGATTATTATTTAATATTATTTTTTTATTGAATAACTAAAAATTTCTTTCCAACATCTTTTAATTTATCAAGTGCACATTTCTCTTAAAAATTAATACCAACTCCATAACTGCTAAATTATGATCCAAATGTATATCAACTCCAAAATAAGCACATGCATTCTTAACTGTTTCTAAAACCTATGATAAACCAAAATAAAATCTAAGTGAAATCTAATCCTATAATTTAAAGCTTTCCATTTATAAATCTTTCTTTTGTCACTTTTTAAACAAATGTTCATTGCTATGGCATTACAGTTTTTAAAATATATATTTGTATTATATAGGAAAATCCTCACTGAACAAATTTCATTTAACATAGTTCTGTAAGATCATGACTGAGTAATTGAAAAATATAATAATAGAAAGTTTCTATGGATTCATGAGGTGTGAAAATTTCACAAAATAAGTCTCTTGCAATTAAATAAAAAAAAAGGCAAAAGTAATCAAAATGTATATAGTTTATTATAGGAAATTTTCTATAGTTATAGTATGTTATCAATATAGTTTAAGCTTTAAAAAAAAAAAAGGCTAGCTTTAATGTGAAATTAAAAGTTATCAAAGATGAGAAATGTAGTTATATGAAAGTACAATTCAGTATAAAAAACAATCACTATTCAGGAATTATTTAAGAAATGGTTAACAATCAACTGAAAGCAAATATTTCATTTAAAATTTTGAAGATTAAAAAATAAAAAACTATAATACAATTAAAATTTAACCCAGGCAAAATAAACTTATGTTAGCTGATTTTTAATTTTGGTACTGAGAGGAAAAAATAATAAATTGCCCATTTTACATAAAACATTTTTTGATATTCAATTATTATTGTTTTGCTAATTTAATCCATATTTTTGTACAGTGCACAATTAACTTCAATAAATGTTTTGCTATCAATATATAAAAATACTATAGTTTTATTGTGCTGTGGCCCCGATTAAATGTTATTAACTCTCAGTATTATAATTCTCAATTTTTAAAGAATATAAAAATAATCAAAAATATTAAAAAATGATAATAATATAAAGCATTAAAAACTTATACAAACATTTATTACTTAATATATCTGCTGGCAAAAAAAAAAAAATTTGAAAGAAAATATTTTCTATTCTGATTCGACTTAACATAAATAATAAAAATATTTAATGTGAAAAAACACATCTACAAATAGTTTACATAAACATATAAAATTACTTACAAGTTCTGTTAAATTCTCCCACACTCCTCGAATTTGTGTAACTCTTTCTCTAATTGTAACAGCCTCCTTTAAAAAAAAAAAAAAAAAAAAGCCAGTTTATAAAATTTTAAAATATGATTCAAATCAAGTGCAGAGATGGTCATTTAAAAAAAAAAAAAAAAAAAGTAAATGTAGTTCAGTAAATGCAATTAATTTTTTTTGATTACAATTCTAAAAACATTCAAATTTCATTCACCTACATATTTTAGGTTAAATTTAATGAAACTTTATAGCTGTTTTAAAAAGTATTTTGACATTATTCTTTTTTTCAAAACCATTTTTTAAAGACAATTTCATTTTTACTATTTTGGTAACTATGTCATTATATTTAACACTATAATCTTTTTACTTTTGCCTGCATAAAATTTTTTTAAAACAAATAATAGTTGTAATGTTGGTAATATGATAATTTATAGAGATGAAAGATAAGAAAGTTTTAAATAACTCATTGCAGGATAAATTTAAAATATCAAAAAAACTAACAATAATCAATAGATAAATTAAGTATTAGATGGTAAGAGTTTACCTTCTTTGTTTCATTTTCTTATTGAAAATAGCTAGCGATTCATTTATTAGTCAATAATTCATTGGCTTGCTAACTAAACTTGTTATGGGCAATATATTTGACAATTTAAATTCTAGCAGACAGATGCAATATTATTATATCAGACTTTTGCATATGTGCATATATAAGTGACTGTGTGTAATTTTAACTTCATTCAAGAATTATTTCATTGCTATAACAATTTGATAAATAAATTTAATCTCTCTATTTCTAAGATGCTCTCAGAGTCCAGAAGATCTCAATGTGGATCCAAATTGCACATCACTCTAATAGCTTTAAAAAAAAATTCTATTTTTGTAAATAGAAATTCTCATTGACTTACAAAATTTAAAATGTTTGATGGCATAGATAACTTAAATTTTACATGACTAAAGAACTGAAAAAAATTATTTGAGCTAGTGCTATTTTGAAAAGTTTGTTTACTGTTTGTATTAAAAACCTAATTAATTAAGAAATAATTAATGCAATTTCACAGATTGGAATTTTATACACACATGTCACACTGGTGGCTTTTTTAAAAATATACTCAGTATTATACTTCAAGCTTCAGTTTGTTCCTACATTAATTTTAATTGTAATACGGATGAGAAATAATTCATTAAGTTTTTCAAATAGTAATTTTCTAACTTCTTTACTCTTATATATAGTTAAAATAAATTATCTAAATCTAAAAGTGATGTTAAAAATACTATAATTCTAAAAAATATGCCTCTACATATTATTTTGCTACTTATATCTAAAAAAAAAATTAATACAATTGCTTTCCAGTTTATTATTATTAAATATAGGCAAGTTAACTTTTGGTGCCCATATAAATAAATACTTTCCCAATCCTAGGTTTCGTTTTTTGGAATCTTCAACAACATATTCATTACTGCAATAATGAAATCTATTAATCTTTTTTGCCAATCTTCTATTTCTTTTTTTATCTTGAATCTTTTTGAAACTAATAAATTAAATTGCTATATAATATTATTAAATAATATTTTAATTTGTGAAGTGCAGATAGTTGAAAATTGAAATAAATTGAGATACTGATGAACCTCACTGCACTCGTTAAAATACGTATACGACAGCCAATCAGAATGTCATGATAGCCATCTAAAACAATCAAATCTAAACACACAACAAATAATAATAATAATATTATTATATAATATTATTGTATATTATGGTAATGTTATGAGAGAATCTAATTCATTAGAAAATATAGATTTAAACTGATCATCTGTGCTCAAGTGAAAATTAACATATTATTTTTCTTGCTATCGTATTCATAAAGTCTTCATCGATGCTACACCTAAATGATATCAATACTTTTATGCAGCTTCTTTAATGTTTACATTACATTTCAATAGATAATCAAAGAAAATATTATAGCTTAAAAATTATGATCTTCATTTTTAAAAATATATTCCTTCATTTAAGGATCTTTTTTATGCTTTCCACTGAAATTTTCTTCAATATAAGACTATGTAAAATCTCTTAACAGAGAATCCTTTATTGTTGGTGAATGACTTCTGCTTAGAATATAATTTTGAAATTATCAGACATTCTTGTTGTAATAATCTCTGAATAAGTATTTTATTTTTGATGTTCTAGTTCTTTTGCCAGATAAAAGTTTTCTTTTTTTATTCATCCTATAACTTTCTAAATAACACTACAATTTACTTCTCATTTATATTCAGAATAATAAATTTTTTATTATTGATGCAAATAATTCCAGAAAAAACTATATTTATTAAGCTTAATTTATCTTATTATTTCACAAATCTTCTTAAGAAATTTTCATGATTTTTTTCTCAGTCCATTATTACTTAATTTTCTATTTATAACATTAATTTTGTCTAAAAATATTTCTTGTAATAATTTTTTTTGTTGTCTGTAATTTTTTTCCTTTTGCAATTTATACATATTAATATATATATATATTTAATGCTTAAAGCTTTGATTGTTTCACATGGTAAATGTTATATTGGTTTCAAATGTTTAATCCATATAAATTTTGACAATTGTGAGTGCAAAAGAAAATTTAATATTAATTTGCTAAATTATGGTTCTATTACAACCATTTTATTTATGAGAATTGTATTATATTTTAGATTTGGAGATTATCTTCAAGAAGGTCAGTTTATCTGCTATAATTCTCTTAAAAGTAATTATTCACAATGCAAAATAGAAATATAAAAATATTAACTAAAAATTCAAACTGCAAATTTATTTTACATTAATATATATATTACTATCAATTTTCGATTCAAAATATTAAAAAAAAAATCAGAATTTTATAAAGTATTACCTCTGGATGTTCACTTTCAATCTTTTCAGCTTCTTTTTCCAAAGAATCCAGCTAATAATATAATTTTTTAAAAAAACACAAATATATATATATGCAATTTGTTGACAGAATAATAAAATATAGTTAAGTATTTAAAAAATTCTTGTATTACAACTACAAATATTAAATGTAATAAATTAAAAGCAGCAATTACTCTTGCAAAAATAATAATAATAACTTTTTTATTAAACTATGCAAATGATGTGTACAATATTTTATCCTAATAAAGATTACCGATTATGACAAATTGATAACAACTACAAACATTAAAAAATAATGCTTATTTTATGCAATCTTTTTATCTAGTACAATAATAGAAATTTCATTGCATCAAGAAGCAAACACTACTAAATAAAATAATTTAATATTTATTTGTAAAATGTGACAATTATTAATATCCAAGTATTAAAGTCATTTAAACTTATCTTTTCCTTTTTTGCATTGCCTTAATTAATTAATTAATCCGTTTTTTATAAAAAAATTATTTTTTGTACAATGCTTACATAACACTCTTCACAAATGCAGATAGATTTATTTATTGAAGAAGTTAATAAAATAGATGAAGGGATTAAATTTACTGTGGAAAAGGAAAAAAATGATAGAATGGTATATTTAGATATAGAATTAAAGAAATATAAGGAAGAGAAATATAAGATAAAAACATCAATATATAAGAAGAAAAATATATATAATATTGCTAATTGGTTTTCAAATATAGATATAAAATATAAGAGAAGTACAATATATTCTAGAATTTATAGGGCAATAAATTAGTGTTCGGATGAAGATGAGTATATTAAGCAAAAAAAATTAATTAAAGAAGAATTAATGAGTTATTAGTATCCAGAAAAGTTTGTGAATAATAATATTAAAAAAATAGAAAAGAAGATGAAAGATAAATATAAAGAAAGAGTAGAGATAAAGAGATAACTAAAAAAGAAATAGCTTATGTAGGTTTAAAACAGAAAATAATTATATAGTTAAAAATTTAAATAGAATTATAAACAAAATTAATAAAAAGTTTACTGAGGTATTGAAAGTAAAAATAGTTAATAAAAAAAGGAAGAATATACTAGGAATATTAGAGAATAAATATGAATGTTTAAATAAAAACAGAATATAATAAAGTTAATGGAGTTTATGAAATTAATTGTAAGGATTGTAAAGTTAAAAATAAAGAGGTAATGAATTATGTGGGAGAAACTAACAATTCAATTTATAGGAGATTGATACAGCATAAATATGATAGGAACTCATCAATGTATATGGACTGATTGGAGACAGAACAAGAGTTTGATAAAGAGTGTATTAAAATGTTACATTTTACAGAAAGTAAGAGGGAAAGAAAGATTAAAGAAGCTATTTATATAAATAGTATTAAGCCCAGAATAAATAAAAACTTTGGTTTGAGAAGAATTTTATTTTAAAAGTTATTATAATAAAAGTACACCTGGGTCTCGTTTTACGCAATAGATAGGTTCCTCAGAAAACACGTGCAAACGAAATCGCGCAAAAATAGACGTAACTTACATTGAAAAGGGGGAGATGCGGTCTGTGATTTTTCAAAATTCGCGTAAAAGCAAAGCACCAACGTAAAATTACTTTAAAATTCGCGCAAAAAAAAAATAAGGTAAATAAAATATGACTAATAAAAAATTTCAAATTTGAAAAAAATTGATACAAAACAAACTTTTTTTAACTATATTTAATTTTATTCAAAATAATATATTTTTATGCATAATTTACAGTACAGTAATTTAAATTTTTTTATACACATTTTAATTATTATCGCTAAAAAATCAGATTCTCACAAGAGAAAATACAACTAGCGCCAAGTTCACTCTCATGTTTTGTTAATGGTTTTCTGTTGACAACGTAATTAGTAATTAATCTTTGAGACAATGATTTTATTAATTGTTTATGAACTTAGACTTATGATAATAAAAAGACATTTATTCACCACTGCTGGGAAAAATTTAATTAAAACTAACAACTAAAAATTAAATTCTTATTTTTGTTTTTAATTTTCAATTCCGTTTAAAAATCAAATTTCGTTTTACATCACATTAATTTCAAGTCACCGTAAGTAATTTTTAAATTGTTAATTAATATTAAAAATCAGATTTTAATTTTTAATTGTCAAATTTAATTGTGCCCACTGCTATTACTCACCATTTAAAAATAAACTTGCGGACACTAAATGATTAATAATTGATTACGTTCTTTTTTAAAAAGCAAAAACAGAATGTGATTTAAAATGCAAAATTAAGACGCACAATGTTTGAACAAATTTACATTATAATCTTGTAAAATTTAATGTGTGTAGACATAAAATGTGGAAATCGTGATTTTAATTTCATTATTGCATAAAATCTTACTATTATAAAGCACTGAAAATATTGAAATGACTAAGATGAAAATCGAATTCCAATAATGAGCTATTACTTTCAATATAACGTAAGTGCGCGGAATTTATTATTTAAAGTAATAGCGCATTATCGGAGTTCAACTTCCGGTGAAACATGAATCGCGTAACTTCAAAATCATGTTAAATAAGTCTGCGTAAAAAGATACCCAGGTGTATAAGAATAAAATTAAAGTTAAGGTAAAAAATTAATTAGTAAAAAAAGCAATATAGGGAGCTAAAGTATGGAAGCTATAGATGTAAATGTAAAATAAATTGAAAAAAAAAACCGGTTTAACAGTAGAAGAAGAAGGTAAAATTAAAAATTAAGTGTTAGAGTTAGTTAAGATTATTATAATAGTAAAATAAAGGAAATAAATAGGAATTAAACATGGTTTTACAGGCAGTGGTTTTATATATTAGATTTTAAGTGTAGAATATTTTGAAGAGTTTAAAAGTTAGGTTTTTATATATATAAAAAATATAAGAGATATATAAAGTGAAAAATTAAAAGTTTTAAGTAGGTATATAATAAAATATAGAAGTAAAAAGGAATGAAATAAGTAAGAATTGATACATAAATAAGATAGTATTAATATATTATAAATGTAGTATTTAGTTATAGATTATGGGTATAGGATATAAGGTTATAAAGATGAATTAACAAGAAGAAATAAAATGAAGGACAAGAGTAACAAAAGAAAAAGATAAGTAATTGACATAAATGTAATATTTGAAGGATATAAAATGATAGCATGAGAATACAATAAAAAAAATATATATATATATAAGGGGGGGGGGTTTAAAAAGTAAATATATATATATAATGTATAGGAAAATTTTAAAGAGTTTTAATGAAAGGAAAAGATTAAAATTAAAATGTTTAAGGGATTTATTTTATTTGTATTTATGTATTTAAAAAGATATATATACATTCATAAAAAAAACACAAATATATGGGTTTTTTATATATTTCATATAATTTGTATATTTATGTATATGTGTATATATTATAACGGTCGGGGTGTAATTGAGTCTTACATATCTACCGTACAAGGGCGCCACCAGGCCATTCGAACCTGGAAATAGGTGGCAAAGGAATATATACTTTGTCGGGTCTATTTTTTTGCAGATGATATCTTTTTATGTGCAGAAAGAAGAGAAGATATGGATATTATGTTGAAGACATGTGCAAGGGTGGGTAAAGAGATGGGGATTAAATTTAGTGAAGAAAAATCAAATATAATGATGGTTAATACTGGGGAAACAGAGAATGTAGATTTTTTATTGCGGGATATAAAGTTAAGTGTGGTGGATAGATATAGGTATTTGGGAATCATCTTATGTAATCAGGAAAATTGCTTGGATGAATGGGAGAAAAAATTGGTAAAGGAAGCAAAGAAAAGAAAGGGTTTGGTAAAGAAACTAAATGTATTTTCATATAATAAATATGATGTAGTTAGAATTGTATGGAAGGGAGTTGTAGTAGCAGGGTAAACATATGGTAATGATGCATTATGTGTTAGTAAAAGGATTTTAGATTATTTAGAGAAAGTACAAAGGGAAGTAGGAAGACATGCATTAGATGCAGAGATGTGGACAGCAAAGGAGGCAATTCAAGGAGAAGTGGGATGGTCAAGTTTCTATATGAGAGATGCAAAAAGTAAAATGAAAACATTTGGTAGGTTGCAGTTTATGGATAGTAAAAGAATAACCAAAATAGTGTTTAATTGGATTATGAGTAAAGGGCAGGTAAGATGGGTGAGAAAGGTAATGCGGTATGCAAAAGATTTGGATAAAGAATTTATATCGGTATACTTGTATAAAAGGTGGGATGATTGTGTTAGGACGATTGTTGAGGGTTATAGTGGTAAGGAATGGGATAAAAGAATAGAAGCATTAATAAAAAATAGGGAGTTGGAGAGATGGAGAAGTAGTATGGATGGTAAGAAGAGTTTAAATATATATAAAGTAAACGGAATATTGGAAGCTAGTTAATTTATGATAATAGTAAGGAAAGTAGTTTATTGTTTAAGGCTCGAACAGGATCTTTAGCAACAAGAGAATATATATGTAAATGGAAAATTATGGGTGATTTAGTCTGCAAATTGTGTAAGGAAGGTATAGAAAATATTAGGCATCTGTTGATTGAATGTAAATGCTTAAAAGCAGAAAGGGTACAGATAATGAAGTTATGGGAGACTATACAGAAAGTGAGTTATTAGTTTTTAGGCTGGGTTTGTGAAAAGATAAGGGGGATTTAGATTTAAAGGTCATAGAGTGGACAAAGATTATGTTGTGGAAATGGGATGGGGCAGAATATGGGAAGACTTAGAGTGGGGAATGGAAAATAAAGTGGCTAACAGGTTTGTTTATCTGGGCATAGTTGCCGAGATATTCTTGACTTCGTTTAAGGAGAAGCCAAATACATCACATCACATGGAAAATTTATCAAGTAGGCAGATACGTTAAGATCCAATTTTATTTTATTATCGACCGTTAGCCCAGTCATTAGCTCGCAGAGCAGCAGAGATAATGTATACTTTATTTTTAAAGAAAGAAAGATAATAAAAAATAAAAATAATATTACACAGAAACATTTATTTTACACATATATAAAATTCAGAATTATTTTATTTTAGTCTAACTTTTACTTTAGAATTTAATTTACATTTTAACTTTTTATTTTAAAAGTTCGCACAGATGAATTTATTAATATTTTATTAAAGGGTTGAGTATGGATAGACTACATAGATTGCACTCGAAAAAAAAAAAAAATTCTATATCCCTTATTTAACCCTAGGCCAAAAGTTCGCAATCAAACTAACGCCAATCTACCTGATATATCGATGTATTCAATGCAGCACAAATATGACAGCACAATACTGCACTGTCAGAAATATATATCTGAACAGCACAGTTATCGAGAAGAAATGTCTCTCATCCAGTATAGGAATACTTAGTCTGTCTGGCGAACAGAACAATAAAAAAGAAAACTCCATAGGAAGGGATTGCTGTCCTTTTTACCGTCTTACTATCTCATTCCATAGAGTAAAGGGGTGATCCAAGGAGCTGGGAATACTATCTGCTTCTGATGGTCAGTAAGAAATGGGTCTTATTTTGCCCAAGTACGGCGTATAAGATGATCCTGCAAGTAGCGGATCTTCATGCTACATTTACTAATTACACTAATACATCCAATCCATTGACTCAATCTAACTCCGAAACAAATAACTTAAGATTCACCCTCCCTTAAACTAACATAACTTTACGAATCTATGCAGCCATTCATACCCGACTTAAATTTAACATGATTTAATTAAAAGTTTTAGCTTAATGTGAAAAAAAAAACATAATAAACACTTAAAAGAACGGAAAAAATAAATTAATGGAAATGATTTTAAGAAAAAATACATTCAATAAAAATAATTATTAATAAATGATTTAGTTTGGTCAGATACGAATTTCTATTTCTATTTAAATATTGGGAAAGTTTAATACTTAATGTTCATGAATTATCTAAAATTGTTATGGTTTTAAAAGAGTAAGTCCATACTTTTTAGTTGCTTGTAATTTGGATCCAGCGTTAATTCCCACGATGCCCTGGAGGAGACAGGTATGCTGTTGCCATTCTGTTTGTATTTATTCGGAGGTGCTTTGCTCTACTTGGTATAGCTTTGTAGGATCTTATCACAGGACCCCGGTGTCCGCAATATAGAAAAACAATACTTCCATTTTTTTCTTTCTTTTGGAAAAACTAAAGGGATTGAAAGTGCGTCTTTTCAATTCCTTCTCCTTTCACAGCACTAACACATATAATACACCTAATATTTTATTTCCAATATTTTCCTTTTTATATTAAAATCGTGGATTAATTGGGCATGAAGTCATGATGATGATGATTCTTTTGCTGAGGTCCATTTCCTGAGGAATTTTTTTTATTGGCTATTCTGTTCCTATTGTTTTTCTCTCCTATCTGACTTTTAATTATAAATTGGCTAGTCCACTTTGACTAATTAAAATAATCATTTCCATTTTACACAATAGCATTAATTAAATTATTGTATATTCTTAAAGATATATATATATTTTTATCTTTATATCTTTAAGTTTTTTTCTTAAAATTTAGTTTTAAAACTTTTTCTTTTTTTAATAGTTTTCTTTTAATAATTTTTCCATCTGTGCGATTTTATATATATACAAGTTTAGATGACTTAATTTTTAAAACATTTTTATTTGCGAACTTTTTTATCTTTAATTTCTAATTTTATTTATAGAATAATGTAACAGCATGTGTGCCCGTTACAATATATTTTATAGTTCTGAAGAAGATTGCAGGGGCAATCGAAACTGTTGAGATGAAGGGTGTTATATAAGCATTGTACAAAAAATAAAATTTTTATAAAAAACGGATTAATTAATTTATTAAGATCATTGTACTACAAAATAAACTATCAAGAGATTGTTTTTGATATGATTCCAAATAAAATATCATAACATCTCGTCCTGATGAGAAGATTTACTAAAAATTTTAAACCCATTGATATTATTAATAAAAATATGTGTATAATAATTATTTCAATTCATTCCACTTTTAATATATGGTCAAAAAACATTACTTCTAACATTTCAAAATATCTTCTGGCAGATATTTTATACATCTAGCAATTATTTTCTATAATTCTGCAAAATAAGCTAAGTTAGTTTTGACTATAAAAAAAATGTTGGTCATATAAAAAAGAGCCATAGAATGTGCATAAAGAAAACTTAATGTATGTATGTTAAATAATCTATCTGAAGGCAGATGGAGGTAAGTTAGTCTACAGGGTACTACACAAATAGTATTTAATCATAACTGGTAGTAGTTTACCATTTAATTTTAATCTTAAAATAATTTATTTTAATATCTTAATATTTAGGGCTAACACCATAAGCATCAATAAATGTTTTATAAAAAAATAATTTTTTGTTTTAAATTTATAATGCTAATTTTAAGAAAGTTTAAGCTTATTATCATTCTTATGATAACTCTCACAAAGATAATATATGCTACCCAATCTAAATCCCAATATTTAATTCAAATAGTTTTTGGTCGATTATATCAAGAAAGGATCTTGAATATAAATCTTCATGATTCCTCCAGGTCATATTTAATTTGCATAAGACTATCTTTAAATTCTAAAGCCAATTCTACAAAAGCAAGTGATTATGGAGTCTATCACTACGTAGTGCTGTGATTTTAGCAGGTTTCACTTTTATATGCAGAAATCATTTTTGAAATTGCCACCCTGAAAGCAATAAATATGACAGCAAGTTTATACACTAATTCTATGCAATTACAAAGTGTATTGATATCTAAAAATGCCTGTTAAATATTTCCAGATTGATAATCTCAAAGATGTTAACTATATTTATTAAAACTGTACTCACAAACCCATTCTTCCCAAGAAAAATAATAGATATTATAAAATATTGCAAATCAAATCATTGGAGAGGGTAACATATCTTAATATGCCAACATTTTATGGCCAAACTGTCATGTTTAAATGTTAAAAGGTGAAGAAATAATGCTATCAGAAATAAAAATTGGACAATGAATGACTGAAATTAATATTATATAGTTGGACAAAGCTTTTACACTTTTCCTGATAATTGTAAAGATTATGTCTTATGATAACTAAAAAAAAAAAATCAATTGATTAAAAAGCCCTTTTCCAATTGTGAAGAGAATAGTTAAACAATAGTAATGTGGAAAACCATATTGTAGTCTTCTTTTAATATAATCATTTTTCTGAAAGAACATGTTACAATTACAGATTACTTCAATATTTTAAGAGACAAAGTTCATCCCATGATGCTGACAATGTTTCAAATAGAAAAATCTTCCAAGATAATAATGCTCAAATTTATATATTCCATACAGTCAAATATTGAATTTAAGAAATAAAATATTAACAATCTCCTAAAGCTTTCCTAAATACTGAATTTAAGTATTACTGAATCTCTGTGGTCCATTCTTGAACAAATGATAGATCAATGTCTTCCATTCAGAATGATTGTTCAATGATAAATGGTGTAATATTTCTTTAGATACTGTCTAATTTCATCTTGTGTAAATTACAAACAATTCTTGATACAAATGGTAATTCTATATTAATTCATACTTATATTTATAGTCATGCGCATATAAATATTCATAAAATAAAATAATCTATTATATGGTTTAACACTTTAAAACATTATACAATAAATAAATTGCAGAAGCATGCTTTTAATTATTTTATCATAACCTTTTTCAACTACAGACTTTATTTCACATTACACTTTTTGTTGGTTAAGCAAATTATTTTTTTTCTTATTAACAAAAATAGTTTCTTCTATTCTTTTTTGTTTTTATTAGTACACCTGGGTCTCGTTTTATGCGGTATAGGTTCCTCAGAAAATGCGCATAAAAGAAATTGCACAAAAATAGACTTAACTTACCTTGAAAAATGGGGGATATGTACTGTAATTTTCCAAAAATCACATAAAAGCAAAGCAACAACTTAAAATTCGCATAAAAAAAAAATAAAATAAGAAAATAAAATATGACTAATAAAAAATTTCAAATTTGAAAAAAATTGATACAAGACATACTTTTTTTATTGTTTTTATTAACTGCAGTATTTAATTTTATTCAAAACAATATATTTTTATGCGTAATTTACATTTTTTTCATACATGTACGGTATTTTAATTATTATCGCTATTTGAGACATCAGATTCGTCATGATGTGATGTACTGTAGCTTCTCCTTAAACAAAGTCAAGAGGAAATACAACTTAAATGTTTTCCAATCGTTGTTGATCCTTCCCATTTCGCTAAGTGATCTAAAATTGATATTTTTGTTTCCAAAGAAATTCATTTTCTTGGGTGTTTTTTCCTCTCCATTAGGGTAAACTAAAAGTTTAAAATAAAAATAAGAACTTAACGATAATAAAAAGACACGGACTCACTACTTTTGGACAAAATTTAATTAAAACTAACAATAAAAAATAAATTCTTATTTTTGTCTTTAATTTTCAATTCCGTTTAAAAATCAAATTTCAAAGTTTCACATCACATTAATTTCAGATCATGTTACATAATTTTTAAATTGTTAATTACAATTAAAAATCAATTTTAATTGTCAAATTTAATTGTGCCCACCGCTGTTACTCACCTTTTAAAAATAAACTTGCAGACACTAAATGATTAATTGATTAGGTACTTCTTTTATAAAAAGCAAAAATAGAATGCGATTTAAAATGCAAAAACAACATACATAGTGTAGGCATCTATAACGTTTGAACAGATTTACATTATAATCTTGTAAAAGTTAATGTGTGTATATAAAATGGGAAAAATCCTGATTTTAAGTGAATTACGAACTTCTTTATTGCATAAAATCTATTACAGTACTATTATAAAGCACTGAAAATATTGAAATTATTAGATGGAAATCGAAATATGGTAATGCGCTATTACTTTAAATATGATGTGAGTGCGCGAAATTTATAATATTTAAAGTAATAGCGCATTATCGGAGCTCGACTTCTGATCTAATAATTTTTATCACATAAAAGAAAACCGCAAACAAAGATATTAAGAAGAAACATGAATCGCATAACTTCAAAATTGCATTAAATAAATCCGCATAAAACGAGACCCGGGTGTACTTCTTTTTTCATGTAATATCTTTACCATATTTATGTTAAAACAAAATCTCTACTACTCATGTTAACACAAATTACATTTTTTTTCATGGTCAATAAACATAAAAAATGTTAGTGAATTATTTATTTTATATACTTTAATTCTACCACATAATAACTGATGCATTTAAAATGGTTTTTAAAATGAACATTTAAGATTTATCAATATATAATGATCCACAAAGGCAAATTATTTTATATATTACATATTTTTTTTTTGATCTTTATTAATTTTGCTTTCAGCATTATTAAACAGTGGATTTATAATGAATGGTGAGCTATATATAATATTATAATGAACCAGAACAAATATATAATATAACTAATGATAAATTAAAGCATTTAAAGTTAAGACTTTCCAAATTAAACTTGAAGATCTATTTCATAGTAGTTTAGATTTCTTACAATGATCACTTTCGATATTTTAACAAGCAAATTAAATCAAGTTTAAAAATAATCAAGAATTATAAAAATAATATTAATGATTTAATATCTCTAAACATTTATATTTAAAACTCACTTTAGCTTGAATAGCAGCTAAATCTCTTTCCATTGTACTGAGGCGACGTTGAAGTTTCATTACACTTGCTAAATCTGTACCAAGATCTTGAGTTGATTCCAGAAGTTTAGTTTTTTCTTCAATCCAAGTCTAAATAATTTTTTTTTAAAAAGTTAACAAAAAAATTTATTTAAAAACTTATAAAAATACACATTTCTTTAAAAAAAAAAGTTATTTATTCATTGTAATGTAAATACTAACTATTTACTACACTAGATTGTGATACTGATACATGGTTGTTACTGTTGTATATTCAACAACAACAACAAAAAACTGCCATTTATAATATTGATATAATTAAATATATTTTAATATTGATACAAACTTTATATTAATCATAGGTAAGGATATATGATATATATATATACCCAAACACACACTTTAAAAAAAATTCTAATATTTTTCATAAACTTTTATTGTAAGTTTTGATTTTTCACAATAATTCAAATATTTTATCTTACTCCTCTATTTCAAGTTTGATGTTTTACATAGATAATATCAATATATTTGTAAATTATTCCAATATAATATTGAAAATAAACTTCTAAAAGATCAATGTGAATTATAATTTATTATTTAAAAAAACAACAACAAATGGATCAATGTCTATAGATTCAGCCTTTCAACAGTAATGCCAGCTGAACAGTCTCTGCTTGTATATATATATATAGACTGATATTGTAACTAAAGTTTACTATGAAATTATTGCAAACATAGTACAGAAAGTGCATAAATAAAATTTCCCTAATTATTAACTTACACTCTAGAAAATTTACATGCATTATGCATATTAGTTGAATGCCTATTAACTGCTTGCTCCATGAGTGCTATTGGGGGGCTCTTTGAGTGCTTGTTGAATGACGTGTTGTTTTCTTTCTTTACTGATGTAAAAAGTATAAGCATGACGTCAACCAAAATATGAGCATTTGATAGCTTAATAACGTGGCTTTCAGAAAATGTTTACCTCAAAAAAATTGGTTGAAATTTGGATTTTTGGCAGTAGTTTTAATCGACCACAGTATTTAATTTTTTTTCTTTTTTGATAACTTTTGTAATTACTACAAAGCGATAAAAGAAAAAAATGGTTTACAACCTGCAAGTAAAAATTTCTCCGGTGTTATTCACAAACAAGGCCTACAATAGAGCTTCAACGTAATGACTTGTAAGTATACAATTTTAATTTTTTTACTATTTAAATTTTTTTTTGAATTTTTTGAAAAAAATATCTTTTTTATTAATTTTAGTTTGTAATTATATATTTATTTATGCTCATATAGAATTCATATCTATCACAATTTTCTAAATTCCTACCTACACTAATCCATTTATTTTTATAAAAATAATGATTTTCAAAAAGTATAATAATTGATTATTTATAATTACGTTTATATAATATGTTTGTGTTTACAACTAATAAGTTATAAAACTAATAATCAAATGTACACAAAGATCCCATACGCAGACATATAATCAAATTCTGATTCTTATTTTTATAAAAATAAATGATTTTCGAAAAATATAATAATTTATTATTTATAATTATGTTTATATATGTTTGGGTTTACAACTAATGAGTTATAAAAGTAATAATCAAATGTATACAAAGATTCCATATAATCAAATTCTGATTCTTGTTTATGTTTTTGTTTATTCTTGTTCAAGTTTTGATTTTGCTATATGTTTCATAACATTATTTTCAAGTCTATAGCTAACAAATGGACTACATGCAAATAAATTATATCTATGTGATACAATAAATATAACAAGATAACATCACTTCTGGGCATAAAGAATATAAACATCACTTGTGTGCATAAAGAATATAAACATCACTGGTGTCCATAAAGAATATAAACATTACTGATGTACACAAAAAAATATAAAATGAAGAGATGAAACTCATTTTATCAGTGATATAGACAGTAACCTACAATTTCTAGTTTTAGATAGACAAGAAGCCAATTGCTATGATAATTTCTTTTGTAACTTTTATTAGGATGAATCTTTTTCTTTATAGATGCCTTTGACATTTAGAACATTTGGGGTACAAGATAAAAATGAAAAAAGTCATATCCGACTTCTTTTGGAGATTTTAAGCTGTGGATTATCTCAGGTAAGACATGTTATACATGTTTAGAAAGATAATTTTGTGAGGAATAGAAGAAATTATCACTGAAGATGTAATTTGAATTTTAGTTAATGTTAATTTCCAAAATATGAACAAACACTAAAATAATAATTATTTCGGATGTGAAAATTTCTTTTTTTTTCCTTATTTTTTATATAGTAATTACTATTTATTTTATGCTTATTGTTTTCCTTAATTGTTCTAGTTTCTAGCAATGTAATTGTTTATGCTCTAACATGATTAAAACTGAAGTTATTGTGAAAATTGTTCTCAGGCCAGTATTTTAAAAAATTCAATACGGCGGCTTAATCCGAAGCAGTTAAAATTAATATATGCTAATGAGGACAGTTTTATGCAGGATTGGACTAATATAAAAAAAACCTTGCAGAGATATATAATGCCATCATAGTCATGTATAAAGAAGTTACATGAAATGAAATTTGTATATAGCTATGGGCATTGAACTTGGCTGTTTAGCATACAATCGTCATGTGTAGCAGTTTTATATATTGTGCAGAAGCACAAATAATGAACTGTAGAGATTAAGAAGTAATTTCAAAGAATAACTAACTCTTTATTTTCATTTATATATATATATTTCTTTGATAAGTGAATAAACTTTGTTAAGTTTAATTTGTTGTAATATTTATTTAACGAACTTGACGCTACTCGGATGGGTTAAGAATATCCCTCTGGGATGCAACACCAGCTATTCAACATATTAAGCCCTATTTGATTTTATATACTTTATTATATAGTAAAAAGGTGTAATTGTATGTATCTATTAAATGTATACCGTGTTTCACCGAAAATAAGATTGGGTCTTATATTAATTTTTGTTCCTAAAGACACTGTAGGGCTTATTTTCAGGGGATATCTTATTTTTTCATGTACAAAAATCTACGTTTGTTCAAATACAAAAATATACATTTATTGAAGTACTTCTCTTTACAGAAAACTTAAGATTCTTATCCCGAGAGCCCTTTCTTTTTATCTGGCGATCAGAATATATTATTATTCGGTTTAAATTTATCATTAAATCAAATGATAATTGAAGACTTGTAAGACAGGAGTGGTAATAAAAATGATTACAGTTAAGAATGGTTTGTCCACACAAAATCAGCAAAAAAAATGCAAGCACAAAAATTCAGAAAATGTTTCTGCCCTTTATATATGCATATTAAGTACTTCCATCTGCTATTAAGTGCACACATTGTAAGCATTTTCCAAATTACTCCTAATAGTCTTGCTTGTGTATTCTTTTAAAAACTTCTCTTTAGGAGAAAGAGTGATGATTTAACTTAAGCTATTATTAAAATCACTTCTGTTATTTTTATCAAGTCTTTTAGGAGGAGGAAAAATGTTTAAGAAATCAAACTATACATTATTTTATTTTGAACAATTAGGATGAAACTCTAAAACTAAATCAAACATTCTAAATCTAAGTATTAAATATAAATAAGTACCTAAAAATACATAAATGAAATTATAAATTGTACAGTATATTGACTTATGATAGATAAATCATTTCTCCATAAAGGTAGAATTACATTTGTCAAAAATGGTAGACGGAAAAATACAAAAGAACCATATAATTTATATTACTATTTATTTAAGGCATTAATGTCAATAATATTCTTTGTTTATATATTCATTACTTTATAATTCAATATGTCTATTGTGTGTTACAAAGGAAGAACAAAAGCCATCTATGTAATTGACAATTTTAACTAGGGCTTATATTAGAAGTATCCTAAAAAATCATGCTAGAGCTTATTTTCTAGTTAGGTCTTATTTTCGGGAAAATACAGTAATTTTAAAAAGTAAAATACATTCCATCAAGGTAGAATTATTCTAAAAATAGTTAGATATCTTTGCTGCTAATAATATCATTAAATATAATATATACAATCACATTAAAGCACTTTAGAAGTAATCGTGAAAAAAAGATGCCTAAAGAATAATTGGAATTATGATTTCACAATGACATAATAAATTTCTGAAATTGTAAGCTATGACATAAAAATAAATTTCTGAAATTGTAAGCTATTCTATTATGTAAAAATTAAAATCTTAATTCACATTATGTTATAATGATTTTCTATATTACACTATAATACTTTTGTAGTATTTTGATATTACTATACGTACATTTAATTATATTAATAACAGGAATAATGATGAATTATAATTTCCTGCCAAAATGTACTGTTGGAAAAATTATATACTCAATAGATGTGCACAATTACTGTTGGCATTGAAAACATTTACAAAATTAATGCCTATATGAAAAAACAGAGTTATAAATAATTGGTCAAAACATAATTATTGAAAGTTTTGATACAATACATTGCAGATATAGAGATGTGAGTCATGGACAATGAAGAAATAAGAGAACAAAAATTGATGCTTTTGAAATGAAATGTTAAAGAAGAAGCCTGCTATATCTTGGAGAGTTAATAAAAGAAATAATTTGAGTTTTGGAGAAGGTGCTGAAACAGTGAAAATTACAATATTTTGGACAATTAAACAGATATCATATTTGGTATGGTGAATGGATTAAAAGAAAGAGAATGTCTATGATTATCAAGAATGAGACTGACAATATTAGAAAGCATATGAGAAAGCAGAGAGGAGAATCTGGAGGCAGTTGACTATTATAGAATTGAAGATTGATGATGATGAGTGATAAAATTTTCAAGCTTTATATTTGAATTAAAATTTTATTATAAAAAAATCAAGTCCATTCTATCTATCAATTTCTAAATTCTGCCTTTCATCAGCAATGCCAAGCCTTCAATATACTAACTCCAATTCAAAATCTTTTCAAAGTTCTAATATACAATCAGTCCAATGGCCTTACTTATTTAGTTTTCAATTTCCAAAGTTTGATATTACAAGCATGTAAAATCTTAATTCAAATTATTCTGTAGGTTCCGAATGTTTTCCAGTAAATATATGTAATCTTGTTCAATAATAAATGCATGTAATAAATCAAATTTTTATTACTAACTTTATATGACTTGCTTTTTTGTTTACTTAAAACTGTGTTGTGTTTGTGCATTGCACTTATGTTTTTAAACTATGACAAATATAACTGAATTCCACAACTAGACATTAGTGATATTTTTCGTTCACTGCCAAAACTAGAAAAAGTAAACAGCAATAAAAATGGTAAATACTAAATGGTAGTGCAGCTAGATCAATTTTAAAAGTCTGGATGCATTTTCATTTAAAAATTCATTGATTTTGCTCATTATCACTATGTGAAAAATTTTAATTCTGTTAAAAACTTTAGTATAAAAATTATATAAAATCCAATATTTAAAGAAGAGTTTTCATAATAAATATTATTAATGTATATAGATAAATTGCAATATTTTACTTTAATAATTTACAATTTTTTTACAATTAATGTGAATTTTTCTTTAGATAATTTTCAGAACTCTCTTCCCACCACTCAACACACTACTAAACATAATAAAGAACGAAAATTATTTATATTTTACAAATAAATATATTTAAACTTACAATAGTTTCTTTACATTCAACATGAAATGTTTGAACACCATGGGAGTTGTATAATTCATCTCGTTTTTGATCAGCCATTTCACGAAGTGTGGACCATCTACATAAACATACAAAAAGCAAGCTATTATTAATTCTGAAAAGCTTTTATAAAGATTTAATTTCAAAAGAATGCTTTGATTTTTTGCAATAATATTTTTACCGAGAATTGAGTTGATTCTGCCGGGCAACAATTTCATCTGAATTAGGATGTTCTACGTGCAATAATTGTCTTGCTAATTGATTAACAACAGCTACACGTGAAGCGTTGGAATTCATCTCCTGTTCGAAGCCCTCAAAGCGGTGCATCATTACTTCAATATCTTCAATGTCTGTGGTAGTACTGGGTACCATTGCAGATAACATTTTTTCTTTCTCATCAATCCATTGTTCAACAGCATCAGATTCATTGAAAAGCTTATAGAGTGACAGAGCGTCAAGAAGACGTTGCTTTCGAAGCTTTGCCAACTCTTGCAATTCTTTGTATCGACGACCAATACTAGATAACCGTTCCACAACATCTGGAGATTCTCTTTCCTGAAATAATTATCAAAAAAGTTATTACAAGATTGAAAAAAGATATACTATTTACTTTAATGATAAAGAGCATATACAACTACTTAACAATAATTTATCAAATACATGATTATTAGTAAATAAAAATGTAGTATTACATTTATATTAACTCATAACTGTTCATTTATATAATAGTACATTGGGAATGTGCCTTGCAGTTCTTATTATAATATACTAATCATTTGGTTTATTGTAATTAAGGTACTAATATAGTCAATAGTTCTATATTTGAATTTATGTTTTTAGCTATTTCATGGAGCTAATAAAACCATACTGAGATAACATTGATAAATTAAATGGATAATTTCAAACCTCTTATGACTTCCAATTGACATATTTGTTTCAAACTTTTATTATTAGTGTTAAAAAGTGAGAAAAATATTATCAATTGGAAGTGTATACTGAAAAAAAAAAAAACAAGATTTATTTTTAGATTAATTACTAAAAAGTAAAAAAAAAAGTATTTAATATAATGGATGAAAATGTTTCAGTTTTATTTTTGATTTTCTGTTATATTTTATTATATGTATTTACATATATAAAATATACTAAATCTTAAATTTACTGATTAGTTATCCCAATGTGGTTTAATTAGCAGCATGTAGTGTTTTAAAAGCATAAATTAAATATAAAATCAAACGTAGAATTCTGACTATATTACTATAGTTTATCTGTATGAATTAGCATAATTAATTACAATCAAACAATAAATTCACATTGTTGATCTTTGGTTTTAAAATAACTTTTACACTAATAAAAATATTTATTACACCATAAGCATAAACTACAGTATTATGATAAATATTTATAAATCTAATCTAATCTATTGGAATCATTAACTTCAAACAAGTTATATTACTAACTAATAACAAATGGAATTTATTAAAGATTTCAGCCAGCAATCTATTTCTCCCATTCAACAACATATAAATATTTTTTAATATATGTGTTATGTTCTTGGCCGTAATATCTAAATTAATAAATACACACAGTTTAGATAACTATCAAACTTTTATTAACTACTCGCGTTCTCTAACATAAGAGCGATGTTGCGCGCTCACTACTCTCAGTTGTTACCGCTAGGCGTCAGTCCATAATTAAAGTATTAGTCATAACATGACAACTCTCTTTTTTTTTATTATTTACAAACATAGTCTTTTAAATATACTGGAGGCCTTCTTCTTCTGCTTGATTTTTCTCTCATCTCGGAACGTTCGACTGGTATTCTCCTTATTGCTGTGCCATTATCACTTGATGTTGATGGTGGTGATTTCTCTATCTCAGATACGGGCAACTGTGTCTCCTCATCCGGTTCTTGTGTCTGTGGAGTTGTTGTGAATCTTTCAGCTGTGTTCTTCATTTTGATAAAATCAGCTTTGGCAACTTTCAGTTCATTTGTTAATAAATCAATAGAAGATTTTAATTTGCTGTTTTGTAATCGCAAATCCTGATGAACAACTGATAAACTTTGAAGATCATCTTTAAGCTGTTGAATCTGTTGATGTAATTCAGAATTCAAACTTTTTTCTTTCTCTAATTCTTCTACACTAGATTGATGTTTGTGAACTTTGATTCTTAACACATTACATTCCTTTTCAAGTAATTCTTTATTGTGAATAGCTAGCCTGGCATTATCTTCAGTTTTTTAACATCAACTTGCTTTTGATTACTTTCACAATTTTGTATCTTTCTAACTCTTGAATTTTATTTTCTAATTCTAACATTTCAGCTTCTATATTAGTGATTTTATGCCATTCCTCTTCCTTTGTTAATTGAAATTTTCGCTGTACTTCTCTCTCCTTTTCAATTAATTGAGGGGACAGTTCTTCACCCAATTTCTTTAATATTTTATGTTGTAAACAAATATCTTCCAATTTTTTTAATTCCTCATGTAATTGTTCATGTATACTTAGTGGAATTAATCTAGGTGCATGGACAACTGGTTTAAATGTTGGGTCTACTGTGAGGTGGTGTTCACCTTCATAACAACCCACACCTTGAAAAACATCTTTGTATTTCTCATATATAGACTTGAAGTTTTCATTTTCTTTTACTTCCTGTGTTTTAATACTTTTATTATCTTTTCTACTCTTTGTTATTTTATCTTTGTTGTTGTTAGATATATTTTGATCATTTTTACTTTTATTTTTCATCGTTACTTTTTGTACTGTAATTTTGTTGCGTTTAATTAAACCTAATAACTCACAATCACGGCCACTAAGAAGTGTTGGTTCGTCTTCTTTTATTATTATAAAATGTAAATTACGCAGATCTTTGTTTATTTTGCATTGAAGTTTTGCTTTTCCTATTGGGGTAAGAAATGATCCTCCAAAAGCGCGTAATTTCTTCTTTGTTTTGTATATTATTGGTTGTGGATGAATAGTATTAAGCACTTTTTTAGACATAATGTTTACATCAGCTCCTGTGTCTATTTTTATTTTTACTTTATTGTTGTCTAATAAAATCTGTTCATACCAACCATTAAACGAATGAGTTGAGTCTACACGTCTGACGTATGCAATTGTGTTTTCAACATCACTGGTATATGATGAATCCGATGTCGTAGTATCATGTACTTCGTTCACATAACGTCCATTTCTATTAATATTTTTATATCTTGTGTTTGAGCGTTTTTGTGTTTTTAAAATTTTATGGTCGTAGCTTCTCGTATGGCAATTATTGGCAAAGTGGTTTAACTTTCCACAATTATAGCATTTTTTACCAAATGCGGGACACTCACGTTTTGGGTGATTACGGTTGCACTTTTGACAATTGCGTATGTTTGTTGTATTTTTCGCTATTACGTTAATACATAGTTCAGACTTTCCCAGTAATTCATTTTTGAGTCTTCTAGTTTCATGTCCACGTATTATTTCCAGTGCTTTTTCTAATGTAATATTCCCTTTTTCAAATAATCTGTCTTTTAGTCCTTCTTCTTTTTGTACCATTATAATTCTATCGTGGAGGATATTTTGTTTTTGATCCCTGAAGTCAGCTTTTTCAACTACTACTTTTAAGCGAGTAAGAAAGTGATCAATCGATTCTCCCTCATGTGGCTCCATTGTATATGCTTTTATTCCATCATATAATGTTGTTTTCATGGTGTTAAAATATTTATCCATTTGGTTTAAGACGGATAACAATTTTGTTTTATCTTCTGGATTCGCATGGTCTAATGTATTTATTACATCTCTCCCTTCTTTTCCAATGAGATGACGTAATATTCCTAATTTTACTTTATCTGATTTCATATCGTTTTCTGTTGCTTCTAGGAAATTTAAGAATAATTCTTTCCAATCAATCCATTTGACTGACATATTTCCTTCTATAGATAGCGGTTCAATATTGCAAAAACAATCGAATTGTGACGCCATTTTGTATTTCGGCAAATATGATATGAAAAAAAAATTGCTATAAAAACTATTTTTATCAATATTTAAATACTCACTGTTTTATAGACTTTAGAAATATTTTTTTTACTAATATTTCATTAATTCACTCCTGACACCATGTTATGTTCTTGGCCGTAATATCTAAATTAATAAATACACACAGTTTAGATAACTATCAAACTTTTATTAATTACTCACATTCTCTAACATAAGAGGATGTCGCGCACTCACTACTCTCAGTTGTCACCGCTAGGCGTCAGTCCATAATTAAAGTATTAGCCATAACAAGAGAATATGTGATATATTCTGTAAGAAAACATTTATGTAATATAAACATAGTTTTGCTTCCTATAATAAAGCCCAATATGAAATTAAATCTACATTCTTTAAATGTTTCTTACCATGACTGCAATCATAATACAGAAATTGCTCTAAACTTAACCTAATTGCACAGATTCTTAAAGAATGTAGTAGCATCTAAATATTTTACTACTGTTTTATCAATCTTAAATTTGAACATTAATATAACCTGTAAAGATTTCATTAAAAATATCCATTGATAATGTGGCAAAATTCAGGTTTCATTTCTGAACCTAATGTCAACTTCCACTACCTTTTAATTTAGCATTAACATATGTAGTTTTTTTATTGCCAATTCCTGAAAAAGGAATTCTTTTTCAAGACACGAGTTTCCAAAAGCCAATTAAGATCACTTCTTTAGAGAGAAAAAAAGAAGATTGATCTTTTTATTTAAATCACTATTCCACTTGGACAAAGACACAATATAATCAAGTGCCCAGAATATCCATATCACACATGATAATAATAATAATAATAATAAACAATAATAATAATAGAAATAATAATCTTAAGATATGCATCTTCTAAATCATCCTTGGAGACTTATTTTAATGCAATGATTCAGAAATCTTTTTCTATATTTTAAGATGAATCTAGCATAATAGAATCATCATTAAAATACTATCATATTTTGGCTTTAGAAAATTGTATTTTACCAAAAAAAAACAGGGCATGACTCACAGGATCATCTGAACTTTTTTATCGCTGCAATAAAATAATAATTTAAAATAAAAACAATTACAATAAGATTTTTCAGTCACAATCTCTATTTATAAGTAAAATAAAATTAAATATTTAGTATAGTTAAATCTGGTTAATACAAATTTTTAAATTTTCACTTTTAACAATTGTAATAGAAAAAAAAAGAAAATGAAAATTTATTAAAAAATAATGTTGCCAATAATATCATAAACTAATTTTTTTAAATAAGTTCTTTTATCTTTTCTAGCTCAACTATTCAAAATCATTCCCATAACATAATCTGCTATTTAAAAAAATAAATCATTATTTTCTTTATCAAATCTCTAACGACTATATTAGTTGTTTGTTCCAAAACTAACTCAGGACTAACATTTATTTTTATAATCTATCTCCAAACTGAAAGATAAAATTCTACCCTATTTCACTTAATCTTTGAGAGCTGGCATACAAACTTTCTTTATTCATGTTACTTTAAAGCATGCTTTATACATTTTTTATTTATTTGATCCTAATTTTTTTTAAAAAGATCTCTATTCTTACCAGTTTTGATACTATGCAATGTTTTATTTTCCACAAGACCTTAATGGTCATTTCAAAAAAAGTTAACTGTTTAGATAAGATATTCTTTTTATGCCACATTAGCTCTGAAAATGAAAAGTCCATTTTTTTATATTACCATCTCTACTAAAGACTGATACTTTTCAGATCTAAATTTAGTGTTAAAACTGAACAATTAAATATTTTTCAATAACAAAAACAAAAAATAATGCCACAAAATATTATTATTTTAAAAGTGAGAATAATAAGAAAAAACTCTCTTACACAATTGGAATCTTTATTTTTCTCACAATTCATTCAGACAGATACTAAACAAATTAATGATCTCTAATCTATGTTTTATTTTAACTGTGATGCACTATTTTGCAAATATACTAATTCTCTTGTTGCACTACCAGCATAAACTAGGTTTTATTTTTTTTTAAATTCATTTAAGTTATGTAGTATCGAAATGGAATTTAAAAAAAGTTAACTAGACATTTTTAAAAATATTAATAGAATAATACTATTCACCTATTGTTATGAAAGACTTAAACACAAACTCATATTAACAGCTGTCAAAGGTACTTCTTCATTCCATAATGAAACAATCGTGACAAATTTAGAAAATCTCTTAAAGGAAAAAAAGATGCCATAATCAAAAGAGAGAGAGAAGTAATTGAACTATCTGTATTTAAAATCATTCTAAATAAAAATATTATAATATTATAAACAATTATATGCTATAGTTAGCATTGACTTGTTTTAAATTAAAATAAAACTGTCTTAATTTTTAAAATACTTATTAAACTATCGGTTAAATGCATTACCCCTAATAGTTAAAAACTTAATCAATTTGAATAAAATATTAATTTACTTCACTAATTCAGTCATATTTAATTTTTTTTAAAAACTCTTTATACTAAAACAAATTACATACAAAAAAAAAAAAAGATTTCTAAAAATGTATTTTTCTTTTTTAAGCAAAAATATATTTATAAATTAATACTACAATTTAGATTAAAAGTGAAGAGTCCAGAAATTTACAAGAACAACTTGATTTAAGACGATAACAGCGAAAAATCAAATTATAATCATAATGCAATCCTAGAATGTAGAAACAAATGTATATATATATATGATATAAAAGGTTAACTTTTATATCATATAAAAATTAAAATCCTTTTGTTTTGTTTTTTTAAAAAGTAAGATTTTAATATTATTTACAATAAAAATCACTTTAGAGTTCTTACCTGTTCACCTAATATTGCAGCTTGTTGGTGAAGTGCTTCAATAGTGGTAGCATAATTATCCAGTTCATCTGTAACATCCTTTAATAATAATAAAAAAGGATTACTATTCAAAAGGATATAAAATAAATAATAAAATTTATTTGTACAATATTTCAATCAGTTGTTTACTCTTGCCTAGAAACTAAACTCAATATATATTTAAATAAATCCACAATATAAAACATTTTTATATAACAGCAATATATATAATAATAATGATATACAAAAAAGCTCTTTTCAGCAAATATTAATTTTTGCCATTTTCAATGTGCTTCAACTAATTTACAATTACATGTGATGTGATGCACTGTGGCTTATCCCTTATCATTCCCCACTCCGTTTACCCCATATTCTTCTCTATCCTGCTCCATCCCATTTCCACAATATAATCTTTATCAATTCTGTTGGCTTTATATTTTAAATCCCCTTTATTTTTTTCCCAACCCAGCATAAAAACTAAGAACCCACTTTCTGTATAATCACTGTTTATATTTATTCTCCCACAACTTCATTATTTGCACCTTTTCTGCTTGTAAACATTAGCAGATGCCTAATATTTTCTACGCCTTCCTTACATAACTTGCAAACTAAATCACCTATATTTTTCCATTTATGCGCATATTCCCTTGTTGCTAAAGAAAAAAAAAATACTCTCCTTGCTATTATCATAAATTTACTTGCACCCATATATATTTAAACTATTTCTACTGTCCATATTATTTCTCCAATCTCTCCAACTCATTTTTTTTTATTAATGCATTTATTCTTCTATCACATTCCTTGCCATTATAACACTGAACAATTCTTCTAACACAGTCATTTCACCTTTTGTATAGGTATATTAACATAAAGACTTTATCCAAATCTTCTGCATACCCTACTACCTTTCTCACCTATCCTGTCCTTTACTCATAATCCAATTAAAAACTAATTTGGATATTCTCTTATTATCCATAAATTGCAATCTAACGAACATTTTCATTTTGCATCTCTCATATAAAAACTTGAACATTCCATTTTTCCTTGAATTGCCTCCTTTACCATTCACACTTCTGCATCTAATGTAGGTCTTCCCACTTCTCTTTGTACTTTTTTAAAGTAATCTAACACCCCATTACTAACATATAATGCAATATTACCATACGTTAACGCAGCTATTGCCATTTCTTTCCATACAATTCTAACTACATCATATTTATTATATGACAACACTGTTAATTTCTTTATCGGCCTCTTTCCTTTCTTTGCTTCATTTATCAATTTTTTCTCCAATTGATCCAAGCAATTTCTATGATTACTTAAGATGATTCCCAAATAGTTATATATATTCACCACATTTAACTTTTATATCCCCAATAAAAATTCTTTCTCTTCTCTTTCCCCAGCATTTATCATCATTACTTTTGATTTCCTTCACCAAATTTAATCCCTATTTCTTTTCCCATTCTTGCAAATGTTTTCAGCATACCTTCCCTACTTTCTGTGCACAAGAAGATATCATCAGCAAATAAAAGACCTGATTATCTATATATTCCCTAGCACCTATTAATGGTATCTCTAGCCCTCTTCCTAATCTTTCTATTGCTCTCTCCATTTCTCTCAAATATAACACAAACAAAATAGGTGACATAAGGCATCCTTGCCTTAGTCTTATCCATTTTTAACTTTATCACATTCTATATTTCCGATATGATACGTAATTATTTTCATACAATCTCTTAATAAGATTCACTAAAGCTCCATTCATTCCCAAATTTTCTAAACTTACTCATAATCTATTTCTATTTATTCTATCATATATGCCTTATCCATATCGATAAAAACCATAAATAACTGTCTACTATATTCTCATTCATATCTATAAGTTGTGTGACTACAAACAAACTATCTCCTATATGCCTAACTGTTCGAAAATCTCTTTCCATTTCTCCCACTATATTATTTTTTTCCATCCATTTTGCCACCCTTCCAGCCACCATATATGCAAAAAACGTTATATAACACTGACGTTACCAGTCTATAATTGTTTAACTTTCTATGTTCTTTACCCTTTCCTTTAAATAGTAGCCTTACTCTTGTATTATTCCAGCTATCTGGAAGCTTTCCCGTGCCATCTTATTATAATAGATATAATTTGCCCTATTTCCTAAATTCATCACCATCTCTGCGGCACATCAATCTTCACCACTTGCCTTTCCAATGTCTTCCCATTCATTTTCATGTTGTTATCACTCTGTCCTTCACATCTAACATCTATTCTATATCCATTACATACTTATTCAAAATTGTCTCTAATTTTTCTCTAGGGCTACTTCCCATTCCCTCATCACCTATTAATACTATTTCTCTCTCTCCTACATTCCTTTTTACTCCCATCTCTGCCACTTTTATTAATATCCTCCAATAATTTAGTATTTTATTTCATTCTCTCTATAATTATCTATTTTAACAACTTCTTTTTTAAGTACTTTTCCCAATTACTATTAACATCTTTTAGACTTTCTTTGTTTTACTAGCACATTTATCTGCTCTGCATGCCTTTTCTCTCACTTTCACACTTTTACTAACTCTCACTTTTCTATTACTTTTATTTTTCTGAATATTCTAGCCTAATTCCCTATTTGCCATTTTTTCTACTTCTCTACACCAGTCCTTATATTCATCCCCAATAAACACTTCCATGATTTCTTTTACTTTTATTTCATACTCTTCTAACTTATTCACTCTCCATCCACATCTTTCATTATCCTTTCTACTTTTCTTACTATTTTCCATCACATTACTAGCTATTTATATAATAAAAAAATTATGATCACTATTTATTACATACTCTCCATTATCAAATACTTTAATTTTCTATACTTTATTCATTCCCTCTTTCTCAACTAATACATAATCTATTGTGAAATATAGTATTTCTAGACCATGTGTATTGTCTCATAAATATTTGATAAATTTCCAATGCTCAAATTCACTCTCTGACAAAAATTTTTCAAAAGCTGTCCATTCTTGTTATCCAAGTCATCAATTTCCTCAATATGCCCATTCATATCCCTATAACCATTATCCCCTCCCCCCTTGAAACTCTTTATATCCTTAACTAGGCATTCATATATGTTAATGTTCCACTCCATTATAGTTTGACTATCTCTAGTAATCATACACGCTATAGTCACCATCCATTCCTGTCCTCCTAACCTTATCTCAAACCAGTGTTCTTGACATTTAACATTATTTAAATATTTTTTGACGTAACCCCTATACCACCACCCCATTTTGTTTTCTTTTCCAATTTATACTCTGCCATACTAAGTCTTCTAGTGTACGTTCTTCTCTTAGATGTGTTTCCACTACTGCTAATACTTCAAATTCTTCATTTTTAACATTAATTCCAGCTACTTTTCTGGTCTCCTACTACCTTGCATATTCAAAGATCCAATTTTAACAATTTCTTCTTTTCTTACTACTCTTTTATAAATTCTTTTGACTACTTCTCTATTATATTTGTAAGTAACTTGCTTACTATTAATTTTATAGACCCAGTCTCTTTCAACATCTACATTTAAATCAATTACCCTTTGTTTATTTCTCACATCCCACCCATTCTTCTTCTTTTTGATAATACTGCAATTTAAAGCCCTATCCCCTTTACAACTCCCTCTTACTAATAAAAAAATTCCACACATCCACAAATATAACATTATTTTTCTCACATATTTTTTCAATCTCTCATTTACAGAACATGCCCTATCTAACATATATCTATTGTCAAATTTTTGTAATAATCCAACCATTCCTATTCTTCCTTTAACTTTACTCAAATTACTAATCAATTCTATATACTCATCCATTACTCTCTCTCATGGCTCTGACAAATTATTTGCTCTTACCATAACATAAATATCTCTACTTCCTTGTTTTTTTACTTTATCTGTAATATCCCTAATTCTACCTCCAGGTAACCATATTCTTACATTCCTGTTTATGTTTTCCCTAGCAATTTTCCACATCCTCTAATTAGCTAATCTCTTATCAATATTGTCTCATAGTTTACTTTCCCTACTTCATCCGTGATATTCTCTTCCACCTTCTGGATTTTCTTATCTAGTTTTCCCTTACCATTTCTATTCATTAGTTCCCTAATCTGCTCACACTTCATCTCTAACGACTTTAATTTTACTTCTACGCCCATTACCTATTCCTCTCTATCTTACTTATTCTTTGGTTAACCATCTCCATTGCTCTACTTATTTTATCATTCATATCTTGTCACTCCATTAAAAACATACTCTATTCTATCTTCCCTCAACTACATTTTGCTTCATTTCTCCTGATTTTTTCTTTAAACTATCTACACTTATAAACCATTTTTTCATCTCTTTTATCACAATTACACATGATCTACGTAACCATATATCTGTTACTTCTTTCTTAGTCTTATTTAAGCATTTTAAATAATAAACCTTATTACATACGGTACACTCTACCACAGCATGCCTAATTTCCTTCTGACCATTATATATTCATACATTATATATATATATATTGTGGGATACAAATGCAATCCATATTCCTTATTTTTCAAGTCCCTTACTGTATATTTAAATTTATGCTTTCTCTACTACTCTTCAAACCCCTTTATACGAAAGTAGAAAAACGTTTTTTTTTTTTTTAAATGGTGATCAATAAACATATGCTTTCTAAGCTTATGCCTCAAATTATCTTCTTTCTCAGATAAATCACACTCTTTCTTAAACTGAAAAATTCTTTAGTAGTAGACAAACTAAAAAACCACCTCATCTTACATATAACTTAGTTATAAATTCTCCTTGCAGTAAACACACACACACAAATTAATTTTCCCTTTTATATTAAAATGGGTAACAAACCACTTTCCAAATGTTATCAATATTATTCCCGATCTTTCCAAATTTAATTTAATCTATATCTCTTAACCCCAATTTTTTTTCATGTCCACACATTAAGCAAAAAAAATTTGTAGCACCAAAATTTTTCCAGATGATATTAAAAATATATATATAAACTTTAACTTATCTTGTGGAACAAATCAACCACTTCAGCACACAAGGCAGTCAAAGTTAGCCTTACAATCTACATTGCATACATAGCAGCATCTATCTTTTTTTTCACTTATAAAAATATATTTTATTTTTTGTTTTTACTTTAGCTTATAGAAAATTGCTTTCAAGGATTGCAATTGCACGATCTAGTAAAATAAAAAATGAAACAGGTCTATCAAGATTTTTATATATTATGGTGATTCTATGTTTGTAAATCCAGTGCGCATACCATTCTTTGATTCAAATAATGCAGATCAGACTTAAGACAATGTATTACATAAATCATATTATCTTCTTTATAAGTTTAATTATTTTAATGTTCTCTATTAATGTGTGTGCAAATAAAACACATTATTATAATTAAATATAATCTGATTCTTTTATATTTGTAAAAATATTGAATTTAGAATTAAAGTTAAACTATTTTAATTTTTTTTTAATCTTTGCTATTCTGTTTTAGAAAATGAATAAAATATTTTTTTCAGTAGTTTTTCTTCACCTTATTTTGGTCAGTAATCAATACCATGCATGAACTGTTATTTCATCATACCCATTATTGATAAATCACAGTCCTGATAAGATACTTTTAAACATATATATATTAAAAATTTATATTTAATTCTTCTACAATCATACATATCTCAGATTTGCAATATACCCCTCAATAATTTGCTATCAAATCAAGCTGATAAGAATGCACTAAAATCAGATTTGATAATTGCAAATAAATCTTAGACATACTAGTTAATTTATTAAATATATGGGAATATACACAAACATTTTATAAATAGTTTGCTCATTATTGAATAATGTTACAATAATATTTTCATTTCATGCATCATTAGTTGTTCTTTTTGGTTAGTAATAAGTGCAATAGAAATAATCTTTTTTCTCCAGTTTCATCATTCCATAAACTGCTATTTTATCATTTCTATCATTGACAAATTACAGTCCTGACATGATACTTTTCAATATAATTTTTTTTTTTTTTTTAAAAAAAATTAAATATAATTTCTGCAACTATACATATCTCAGATTCTCAACACACTCCTTGCTAGAATGGTTACAAATAAATCTTAGATGCACTAATCAACTAATTAAATATAATCTATTTATATACTCATTTTATAATTAATTTTCATGAATTCCTATTATAAATAATAAATTAAAATATATACAGAATATTTTTTAGAAGTTTCCAATAATATTTTAGGATTTAATTACAAATAAATTTCCTTTATATCTAGGATCTTATTTAAAAAAAACAACAACATTTAATTGAAGTTTGTTTATATTTTCAAAAATGAAGATCAATATTCTCAAAATCAAAATACAAATTCCTACATCCTCATTTTATTTTCCTCCAACTGTGACACTTTTCTTATTTTAAATTAATATATGATCAGTTCTGATTAAATTAGCTACCGTTACTATTTGAAATAATGAGAGAAGATAAATAATCCTAAAAAAAAACAAAACAAAACAACAACTTATCAATATAGACAAAATTTGGGATTAAATTCCAAGCATATTAACTAGAGGTTTTAAATTTTCTTTATAGTATTGTTAATAAATCAGTGAGTACTATATTGCATGTGGGGCACTATTTGTAATGGTATGGAATTAAGGGTATTATGCTGAAATGGGAAATCATCATCATCCCCATAAAATTAAATATTAAATGAAATATGGGGGAATATGAGATCAGCAAAGAAAAATATAAGTAGTTATACTAATAATCAGTTACAAATTACCCAGCATTAAACAAGATTAATTAATTCATCAACTATCAACAGCCATCATTATGACTGGATTTCAAAAAAAGATTCAATAACACCAAACTTAGGGTATGATTATCTGGATGCATATACTTAAGTGCTAAAATATCTATCATAAAAAATAATGTTGGGATCCTGAAATATGCTCGTCATTATCAATGCTCAGACCATATGGTAGTATGATTGTACAACCAATTATAAACTAAATTTTCTTTAAAAAAAAAAAATGCAGTGAATGGACGGACTTTAAAAGTGATAATTTTACATCATTCCGAGAACTATCTGGATGTCAAACACAAGCATAAACTCAAGACATACAAATAAATAAACTGTTATTGCTCTAGAGCTAGCTCAAGATCACAAAACCCTAAGGACTATGCACAAGAAGATAAATGTATAAGCTGAATAGTTTTACTGGGATAATTTACAAATCCCTAAAACCCTATGCTATTATAAAATCAAATCGCAAACACTGCTAATTCATAGAACAGGTAACTGGAGGAATAAAGATTTTAAAACTATTATTTTTTTTAAACAACTATTTAATAAATTAATAAATAATTACGAAGATTCACAAATGATACAATAATTCCAACTTTCATACATTTTATTTTAAAAATATAATTTATATATTAAGTAATATTAACTTGTTTGCTCTTACTAATTCAATTAATTAAGTAAATAAAACTGTTTCTTCATCTTTCACGATTAAAATTGAAAAACATTTCATGGATAACAAAAAAAAAATTAGAAAACCTTTTCTTATGAAAATAAAAATGTCCTATATATTTAAATTTTCAAGAAAATATAAAATAAAATAAAAAAATGTTTCACTAAAAAAAAATTACTATTATTTTTTTTAAAAATTATCTAGAAAGGTAGATGATGTACACATTATAATTCCTTTTTATCATGAATTTTTCTTTTAAGTTCTTTGATAGTTGCAATTTTCAGTTGTCTTTCCTGTTGGCTTCTTATAAACTTCTCGATTAATTCTTCAACTGCCTCTTACGAGGCATCTCGTCGACATCTGATGTCACTCTAACTCTGCTAGTTCTTATGCTAAAATATTCGTTTGACAGGTATTGATTAGGTTTTTAAAAGTTCTGTAAGATGGTGCCCTCTTCCGAATTATTTTACAAGTAAAAAATCAAAAAAACCGCATTTTAAACTAAACAAAGAAAGAACCTTGTCAGTGATTCGCTGTCAGCCGACTCTCAGCCGAAAAAGACATTCTGATTGGCTGGAAAGAACAAAGAAACCGCCTGATCAAAGAAAATAAAGAAAAACGCTGAGATTTTCATTTCGAATGCAATTTAAATATTAAAAAAATATAATTTGAGAAATTAAACTAGTTTTTTAAAAAATATACCAAAAAAAACAAAATTATTTTCGAAAAATATTGAAGATTTTAGTAAAAATATTTAAGATTTAGCAAAAAGAAATCTTTACTTTTCGATAACGTAAAATTGAAAAAAAGCGTTTGCGTCAGCACTTTTTTGTTTAGACATTCGCTTTATATTTGCCGAAATTGAATATATTTTATAATAAATAAATAGCAATTTATTTTTGAAAGAACTTTCGTTCTCTTTCATAACCTGAAAAATTAGTAATATACTTTTTATAAACGTATCTGAGTTGAATTTAATATTATAGGCGAATATGTTTTAACAATAGGCTTTGTCTTCAGTTTGTGAGTTGGCCAATTAAAAGATTTGATTTTTACCTCATACAACCAATAATATAATTAGCGGTTTAAGGGTTAAAACATTTGCAGGATAATGTACACAGTTCAATTTATCAATTTTTAAATGCAATAATTTGCATTCTGGCCTAACAGAATAAGAGTCATGCTGCTTTTGGATTGAGACAAGGCTTGTTGCAAATTACTTCAGGGAATTTCTCCTTCTACATTTTCTTTAATGAACAGATTACATGGTGAGGTTGAAAATGTTCAGCTTTTAGATAAAACTTAGCACAGCACATAAGTTTTCCTCAAAGCTATTTTAGAAAACATTTTTCATTTAGTATGTGAGATGAATCTTAATTCAGACTAATAAAATTATTTTTCAGTTTTCTTAATAGCTGAACTTCTGTATTCATCAACAGCTGAATCAAAACTGACTGCTCATATTGTTTCAACAGCTTGATCAAGAATAACTGTTCTTACTGATTTCTTAAACAGCTTGGTCAAGAATTATTGCTACTGTTTTAAACATGCAAATACTGTGATATAAAATTGCATATATACTGTAACTGGTTGGGTATAGCAACAGTTGTGTGTGGCCACATATATATATATAAAGGAAAAGTAGAAATAAACACAGATAAAAAATTTTAGTCGATATTTTCTACATTCTGAGAATAATAATCATATAAAGGATTAAATAATTTTGAATTTAAAACAGAATTTTATTATGAAATAAATATTTTTTTAAAAAACGGCTAAATAAAATAATATTCTGATTTTGAAATTTAAAAACAAACAGGGTTTATTTTTGAAATCTTTTAATTAAAACTTGTATAAAATATCTATTTTTTAATTAATGCTTGTATGCATTTCTATTATCTATTTTTAAAAATCTTTGATAAGACTTCCAAATGTAGCTTTTTAATTAAAAGTGCTTTTGGGGGGATTAAAATTGATTCCAATCAAGACAGATAAGAAAAAAACAGTTTTTAAATTAATGTTGTTGCCACTTCAGATGATTCTGTGAAAGGACTGTTAAAAAATATCAGTTCAGTTTGGCTTGTAGTTTTTGTAAGAGCTGGCAAGAAGAGTCTGGTTAATATTTTTTTGAGAAGCAGGTGGACAAACTGGCCAACTGCAAAGTCTGGATAGTAATTTTTGGAAAGAGTTGGCTAATATTTTTGTAAGTTAGTTGCAGTTTATTGGTAATATTTTTGTAAGTTAGCTGCAATTTGTTGGTAACTGTAGCAGAGAATGGTGACAGTAAAACTAGCTGCAGAGATGGCTAGTAGATTATACAGTGAACTGCCATAAGATGTAAGAATGCAAGAAAGCAGCTGCTCTACAGTTCAATAGTGGAGTTTGAATTCACATGGCGGAAAATGACCCACTTCTTTGTGTTGAAATTCATAGCCTTAACAAGTGTTCTGGAAACAAGCTCGCTAGCCTGAAGCTTACCAAATCTTAATCTAAGTGAAACCAACTACAGAACAACTCTTACCTAGACTATACCAATGATAAGCCAGTCTACCAGCTTGCCCAAGAGAAACCATCAGTGGATGAAAAAGTAATTATACATATGTTGATGTATCTATATGCAGAGAAGCACAGATAAATGTATATATAGTAGTGAGTTAGTTTAAAATTCTTAAAATGACTTTTAAATTTATAACTTAATAACTTAAAACTAAAACAAATGAATAGTTTGTTTGAGTCACATGTCTAAAAAAGGAGACATAGACGGTTTTATATATATATTGTAAAGAAGTTATTTTAATATTCCTTAAAATGAATTTTTTTTAAAATCTATATTTTTAAATTTAAAGACATTATGATTAATGGCAACCCGTAATAGTAATAAAACTTAAAAGAAGTAACTAATTTTTGATCGAATTAAGACACTTGCAAGAGTATTATTTTTAATATTCTTAAAATCTATATTTTTAAATTATTCAATCAACAATAATCTGTCAAGATTGACTTTTATTTTTTTTTGTAAAGAGAAAAAAAGGAATTTATAAATTTTTTTAAAAAAAAAAAACAAAAACTAAAACTATTATGATAGAATTTGATAACTGATTTTTTTTTATATTGATACTCACATATATATGTGAAATTAATGTACTTTTATCAAGAAATTAATTATGAAAATATATTATTATTACTGTTAAATTAAAATATGATGTGAATGTCAGTGTGCGAATACACACATACACACACATAAAATTTTAAACATTTATAGTATTTTTATATAACTGCAAAGTTTAATCATGTATTTATTATTTTATAATGATTGAAATATAGTCATCAAATGTACTGCACTCTGTATGTGTATATATAGCAAACGTGTCAAATAGGACTTATATGTAAATTTTAAACATTTTTTTAAAATTCAAATGTATTCATTGTAAACTAATGTATCACATGTCTGTTCAAATTATATATATGTGAACCCATTAAGAAATATTGCAAACCATAGTAATAATTTGAATTATGTGTAGTAATTTTGTAATTCACAAATATGATAAATTTTTTTATTGTATGTTAATCAAAATCAGAAGGCTTCTAATTGTAGTATCATATCCTAGACCTTAATTTTATTATTATTTTTTTTATTGTTAATAAACTTGAATTCAATTGTTAAAATTGCATTGCATCATTTCTTGGTCACATAACAGTAATGAGCTTGTGTTTTGAACTAGATTCGTGTATAACAGCTGATATATAAATGACAATACATTTTAGTGCTTATGGGCATCCAGATGATGATGATTGATATATCCTGAAATGATGCTAAGATTATAATCTTTAAAGCCCATGCACTACATTTTATTTTAGTTTAGTCTTAGAAATGAAGTTTATAATTGGCCAGTGCATCAATGGCACTAAGTGGCCAGAGCATTGACGATAATCAGCATGTTTCAAACATATTCATAGTTAGCCACACAAGGCGTTCTTGAATTTTCAAATTTTCAACATCCGGTTTCAGTTTAAAACTTTCAGAAATCTATGCATGCGCTTTTTACATCTTCATTTCCATGTTTCTTTCTAGTATCAAAAAAGGTAAGTTTCATTTTTTTATGATAAAAATTAAAAATTTTATGATAATTTTTGTGATCAAGTAAATTGAATTTTTTTTGTCTTTCTGTTTTTTCATTTTTAACGGAATTGGAATTGCCCTGAAATTTACATAAGAAAAAATACAAAATTTTACCGATCTGCTTAGGTGAACGAACATTACTGGGAGTAGATGGTAAGTATATAATTTTGTATATTTTTAAATTATTATTTGAATATATTTTTTAATTATTATTTGAATTTATATTTGATAAAAAAATATATGAAAAAATTATTATTAAAACTAACATATACACTGATCAAAAAAGTAGCTTGTGATTGCGTAAATTTAGTGAATTATCTGCATTTTTTGGTATGGTGTGGGCTTGGGTCCAGATGTCCAGTATATGAATTAGCTAATATTTAGACTTCTGATATGAGACGAAGATAAACATATTTTGCAAATATTATGATCCTGATTTAGATTTTTTTCTATAATGTCTTATCTGCATTTTAATGATAATAAAAATAAATGCTAAAAGTAAAGATTTTGACAGTATATAAACTTAGGCCAATTATACACTACTGCAATGTAAATTTCAAAGCTGCATATCAAATGCAAAGAGAGGTGGTAGTCGATGAAGCTATTACTAAATTTATGGTCATAGTAACATGAAGCAATATGAGCCCTCAAAACCTATAAAGATAGGATAAATAATACTACATTGTACTGACTCTAAATTACTAAGTTATGTACCTCAAGCGTAACTATAATGAATTTAATATTTCATTCCCTTTTTATTTTATTTTGTATATAGTAACTATTTTAGTAATAATTTTTAATAAATTACAAACTATTGAAGTTCTTTATTATAATATTCAAATTATTCTAATTACTGACCAATATTAACTATTTCTTATTAGGGATGACATATTCATTGCAAATGCCTATGTGGAAAAACATTTTGAAGGGCTACTAGGAAAAATGAAAGGTACTATTATCTTTATTCTACGAAGTGATCAAATGATAGATTACCTTAGGTAAATGTTATTATATACAATTTATTAGAAATTTATGATGAATGTAAATAACCTACTAACAAAATTATAGTTTTAAAATTTATGCATGATAATTTTGAATTTATAAAATAAGATGAAAATAATTATTAGAAAATATTAATTTTTTTTAAAATTATTTTGAATATCAATAACTATATTTTTTTCAGCTTACTTACATTCTTTGGTGATTTATATTTCAAACAATATATCTTATGTCATTTTTGAATAATATAAACTTAAGTTATGACAAAATGTGTGGCTTAACATAATTTTTAAAATATTCAATATAGCTGCTTTGCCAGCGAAGAGGCTAAAATCCCAGCATTATTTAGATATTTCCGGTTATGTATTCTGATGGATGAACACTTAAGACGGTGCATCCCCATGCTGGCAAAGGCTAAATAGTTAGCCTGGTCTACAGGAGATCCATTTTCAATCTAGTCAACAGATTGACTGCTGATTTATATTTTGTATTATTCAAATCCAGCCACAAGGTGGATTGCTGACTTTATTTGATGTTGATCATTCAAGATGATGAATGGTTATTCTAAGTATTACTTATGACTACTTTTACTTATAATAATGCAGATGGATTTATAGTTGCTCTAAAGAGTTAACTGAACTTTTCTGAGTTAGCTGGCTGATTTCTCAGAGATCTCAGGATCTCTTTAAATATTCTTTCTTAAATATATATTATTCATGCTTAAACATTACTTTAATAATTTATTTGATATTTCATTTTAAATTGACTGAGTGATGATGATTTTCCATCACCCCCGAATCAAACCCCATCTATATATATCCCAGGGATGGAATGTTTTGAATTACTAAATTTAAATTTTACTTTACATGTACCTCTGTGAACAATCATTAATTCCTTCTTATCTATAATTTTAATGGGTTCCAAGTACTATTACTTTCTCATAATTATCATTTATTTTGTTTGGAATGTTAAACAATGATGGATTGAGATTTCTCTTGACTACCAATAAATCTAAGTCATACATTTATGAATAGATTTATTCCACATCTTTGAATTATTCCATAAAATACACTTCAAAACTATTACAATGACTATATAAAGAATTATCTTTAAGAACAAACTTTATTTACATCTCAAATATTGATTAAACAAATTTGACACTTTATAATAATGATATTCATTTTAATAATTCTTTAAGACACTATTCCAGTAGGAAGAATTTTATATTAGATGTATAAACACACTAATGATTGATTCAATAATTTACAGTATTCAGTTTAGAATTACCTTATGCTTCTTGAGAAGAGACTGCGTGTTGGCTTCATCCCGGCCTACATCCTCACTAGAAACTAGGCGTAGAGTATCCAACATCCAAGTATCTATGTCATCTGCATCGGCAAAGAACTAGAAAACCAAATTAACACATAAACATGTAATATATTTAAAGAAGTATTTAAAACTAAAATTAAATAAATAATCATATTGTGATTAACAGGCTACCATGTGGATAAAAGGTATCACTTTTGTGCAAGATAAATTTTAGCCTCCTACTCCATTCTAATAAATAAAATTTGTAAATTAAAACATTTTTTCTCCAGCACTTTTGCAAAAAAAATTTGAAAATATGGCTTAGTCATTAAATGTGTTCGATAAACAACTTGTGTTTTACTCATTTATTTCTATAAAATAAACCTGGAAATTGAAACACTTGCTAAAATAAAACAAATTAATATTCAAAAAAATAATTATTGAAACAAGAATTAAATAATATCTTAGAATAATAAAATTTATTCATTAAAATTAATTGTTTGTTTGAAAACCCATTCAAAATCTCTCATGCAAGATACATTCCCTTCATTAAAAAAAAAAAAAAATGTACACATTATTTAATTTTTTATGTTTGTGTTATTACACTATTAATAACTCTAATTTATTATATATATAGTCATATTATTAAAATGTACACAACATTTAAATATAATAATCCAGAAAAGCAAGTTTTTGATTTACTATATATATATGGTTAGATATTATAAATTTTCATATTTACATTGTTTATTGACAAAACTTTTATATTTCATTAAGACCACCAATCTAGGCCAATTTTAAATAACACAGCTGATATAATTCTTTCATTCCATTAGCACCAACTTGTCAAAAAGTTTTTTGTTTTAAAAATCCATTAGTTACTTTTAATTCAGAACCTCTCACATTCATAACTTGTTTATGTTCAATAATAAAATAGTTATACTTCTATATTATTTTACTTTTTAAATGCTTATTAATGACTAAGACATATTACACATTATTATATAGTTTGACAATTAAGGATTTAGCCAAGATTTATTTAAGGAAAAAAATTTAAAATTTTCATATTTAGATAATTTATTCAATACATTTTTAGAAGCTATTAAAATAGCCTTGCACTTTATTTTGTTTATTCATAGGTTATGTTGGATAACTATAAAAAAAAAAATCAAAAATCAAATGCTTGGTTTGTCCCACTAGTTACATTTTTTAGACTTTATCAATAGTGCAATTATGTAGGGTTTTTATTATAATTAAGAAAATTGCATTAAATAATATCATTATCATGAAATTTGTTAAGAATTAAATATTTTGGCATGCAGTAATATTTTTTTAAAAATTATGATTTTATTCATTCCAATTAAGAGACAATTACAAGTATTTAGCTAGAGAACAAACCCTAATCCACATCCAAAAAAAAGCTGTTTAGTAAATTGTGTAAAAAGATAATATGGCATAAAAAAAAGAAAAGAAAAAATAATATTGTTATTTAAAAAGTTTTGCACAAGATAGCATTGGAATCAACCCTAGGACTTCACATTTCAGAGTTAGCCAGTCTATCACTACTCTAAACTAAATAATACATACAGCTCTGTAATACCATTGATAAAGACAATTTCATCACAAGCAGAATTACTGTAATTATGGGGCAATATTTTTATAACTTTTTATTTTTAGTTTCAAAAGGAATTTTATTGATAAAAACTTAGTATATTATAATAGGAATGAAAAAATCCACAATATAAAGAACTTTACAAAGTTACAATTTTGTTAAAATTTGAAAAAATAAAACACTACATCATGTTAAACACACAATATTGCAATGAATATATCTGACAAACTATAAGATATATATTGAGAAATTATAGTTAGAACATCTCATTATAGGTTAGAGCACTGATGAATGAATAAGTGACCATGTACCATGTATAGCTGCAAATATATTTAGGGAAGTAATTTTTTTGTCTCTCTGTTTTATTATATATAGTTTGTTTTTAAATGTGTTCAAGTGCCTTCTTTGGTGGTCGAGAGGTCAACACGACTGCCTTGCACTTGCAAGTAGTTGCCCGGGTTGCGGTTCGTGTCCCGGCCGATGCTATGACACTTTAAAAATAAAAAAATAAGCATTTTGCACCTGAGAGCATAATAAAGTATAAATGGTCCTTATTTTTGCAAAGCAAGCTTTTGGAAAAAAGTTACTTATCGATTGAATTGTATTATTTTTCTGAAGTATTTTTGTGATGTTTTACCAGGCATCTTGTAGAGTAAATGATTTTTAAAAAAGTTGTTTTTTTATCTAATTCCTTGAGATGTAACTGATATATAGTTTCACTGATGACAAGATTTCTCTTATACACTAAAAAAATACAATATAGGCAAAGACCACATGTTTATTTTGAGTATAAAATTGAAATATTTGGTTCAATCAAGAGCCCAATATCAGCTCCTTCATTTAAGTTTGAATGTAAAAGAGCAATGAACTTTGCAATATTGCCATTTCTCTTGTGGAAATGTTATCTTAATATCTGTCATTAGGTTAATTGGTACTAGAACTATTTGAAGATGTTTTGTTTATGAAAGGAGGCTTGTCTGTTGATGTTACCGTAAGTTTCATTTCCAGATGTGGAAATAATCTTATCATAGCTGACATAAGGTTAATAGATTTTTGGATCCTATATATTAATAATACGCTAATGTATAGAAAGTGGAACTATTCCACATAACAATTCATTTAGGCTGAGCGCTTTCAAAGTTTTGTTACTCCATAATCATAGCCTTGTAGATTGTCAACATAATTGTATGCAAATATATGCAAAAATATTTTTTTTTATATTATCCATTTTCTGGAAATGGAAAAGCAAGTGTCTTTTCTATTTATAAAGTTAGTGTCACTGGTAATAAAACAAGCTTCCTTGATCTTTCTCTTGATGTCTTTCTTCTTTGTACATAATATATCAGCTTTGGAGGGCTAAATTGAGTATAGTCCAAATCCATTTTGAGTACTATGAAACTGTAATTTTTTGAGGGAAATTGCAATTGTTTTCTTTCGTGACAAAAGACTGAGGGTTGATTACAAAAGTCCAGAAATTAATTTAAACAATCAGTAAAAAACATAATCTATACTTCAATAAAGAAAACAGTCAAGAACCAAAAAATAATCAGAATACTATAACTTGATGACTCATCATTACAAAACATAGCTTCATATCATGGAATATTATAATCTGGCTACATGTTTCTTAGCTATTATTACTGTTGTTTTCATTTAAAATCCAATTATTGATTTGTATCTGTTAAGTGTGATTATAATATTTCCTTTAACTATAATATTTGTCCTCTTAAAGGCATACTAAATTCTTATATATTTTTTTCCATTTTATTTGCTTTAGACAATCAAATGATCCAAGAAACATAATTATTTACCCATTCAAATTTCTTCTCATTACTATGTAAGGTCAATAAACATCACATGACCACCTCCTCTTATGTGAGTTTTGCCTGTTTTTTATTATGTAAGGTCTTCAGCAATATAAATTTATTGCTTCACCTAGTATTACTGATACAGCATTGCCAACACATGTAATGAAATACCATCAATAGCAGCTACCATTATTTTAAGCTTGACAGTACTTAAGTAACCAGGGTTCTCTTAATTAACCACTAGATTACTTCGTTATATTCTAGTAACCAATGTTGTACTTGATGGACTCATAGGTGTAAATTATTAATACTATAATAGAAATTTTTATGTATTTATCTAAATATATATTTAACTACGATGTAACCAGGCAAATAACCAATTAAAAACAGACATTGCAAACTGAAATTTTATCTAAAAATAGTATTTCTATCTGACTCACTTTTAAATCAAGATTGATACTTGCAGTTTTCATATATATAAAATGATTTACAAATGTTATATAATCTAAAGTATTGAATTAAAAGCAGTTTCAGCTTTGCTTTAAAGATATGTCACCAGTAATCTTATATCTAGATTAATGTCATTTCAATTTGCAATACAAATTTTTAATTAGTTATTTGTCTAATTATATCATAGCTGAAATATATTTACATAAATACAGAGATTGTTATAATTTCAATATATGCAGTCCAAATTTGCATTTATTGTTTGATATCACATGACTCCAAGTTAATATGATTATCCACTTTTCAAATTTCATCTCATTGATTGTAATATCCTCCTTATCAGTATAAACTTGTTAAATATTAGCTCTGATTAAAATTTATTCTTAATCTTTTTTCAAAGTAACTAAATTTTAATTCAAAATTAAAGATTATAAATTATTGGCTATCATTGCAAAACAAAAAAAAAAAAGGATCAATGCAAGTTCAAAACGATTTACACAATTACTATTTATCTTGAAATATCCCAATCTAAATTTTAAAAACTTTTAAGTGGCTGAAAATCGATTGAAAAAATTCCCATTTCTACAGACTGTAAAATCATTCCCACAAATAAATCACCTTCTATTCAAGGATATGTGAAGACACTATTCATTCCATTATTATCTATAAAAAATTTGATTTTCAAACCACCTCAAAATAAATTCAAGTACTGGGAAATTCATTCATTTTTACACCCTATCCAAGATGATGACAAAACTGCACTCAAAATCACCAAAAACAACTTTGCCACTTGAACCAAAATATTTTGATTTTTTACTTAAAATTAACCTAGACTCACTATCCACACAAAACTTCCTAAAATATAAAAACTGCCAAAATGTATATTATATATGAATTCTTTATCACAAAGATTCCGAAACACAGGATCATCTTTTTTTTTTCATGTTAGGGACTTAATAACATGTTTTTTAATATACACACTCTTCAAAAATAATATATATATATATAAATTGCCTATTTGACTCATTTGCTGACATGTTCAAAAATAAACTAGATAATATATGTCAAAAAGACAAAAGAATAACAAACCAAAAAACTTTCATTGACACTAGCCTCAATTGCAGTTATCTACAAATCTATAAGAAAGAAATCAGCATTAAAGATTAATAAATCTTATATAAAAAAGATACCATATGCCACCATTGCAATACGTCAAGTGGAAAACAGCTCATCCAAATGTGTACTTTTGCTAACTTTCAAACAATTGTGTTATTTGTATTACTAATAATAGTGACAAAGAAATTATGTAACCTTTTTTACTTAAGTGATAAAGTCCTTTGAAAGATGATCTGCCAACACTGATTAAAATATATATATATATTTACCAAAAAAAAAAACATGTCTGATGTATCTTTCCTAAAAAAATATAAAAAAAACTTCATGTATATGAATTTATTTAAAGTAGTTCATTTATTGTTTTTCTATATAATATTTCTTCACAAGTTTTTCTCAATCGTAGATTCAATCTCTAAATTGATCTCATTTATAATCTATGTAAACATTTGACACAGGAATGTGCAATTTTTAATGAACTTTGACAAGATATATTCGAGAGACTATAATAGATTAAATTTTTCCAAATAAAGCATTTATACTTTTTCAAGTACATTATAATAGGATTATTGTTTTCGTTATGTGTTATGAATGCCTTAGATGAATTTATTTTTGAAAAAAAAAGTGTAACGCTTTAAACTTGATTAGAGCAAAATAAGTTCTATGCACAAATATCTATGTTTCTGAAAAAATTTTTATGAAGACTATATAACAACTTTTATTCTAAAAAATAAAAGTTTTATAACATATTAATTTATAATTTGTAACATAATTACTAATATTTCATCTAATACCTGTGTTCTAACATGTGTTAAACATTGACATATGCAATAAGATGCTCTAGTTACATTTTATAAAAATTATATATTAATTAAATATTCTCTGAGAATAATAAATATTCCTTTTTTCACTGTATATAATTATTGTATTTGACAAAATTATTTTAATTAATTAAAAAAAAACCCAAGAAGAATAAGACAGCTTTTTTTAATGATAGCAAAAAAATATTAAGTTTTCAATTTTCTATTCTATAGTTTTAACATAAATGTAATAATAGCTTTTATTTATTTACATACATATGCCCTTAAACATATTCGCCCACAAACATATATATATTTTTCCTCCTTACCTGGAAGTAATCTACAGCTTCCAGTAATCTCTTTTTACGATAAGCCGCCAATGCCATTAAATTATCCCACATACCATTGATATCATTGATACGTTGTTGAATTTTTCCAGCACCAAAATGATCTTCAGCAATAAGATCTTCACCAACTTTGATGACATTGAGCAAGTGAGCTTTGCGTGTACTTAATTCATCTTCTATTGCCTATGTAAAATAAATAAATTTTGGTCAATAATTAAACAGCAATGTTAAAAAAAAAAATTACAAATATTTTATTTAAAATTTATCAACAACTGAAAATATGTACACATACTTTATATCGTTTTTTTTAAAATAATAAATTACATAACTATGCACAAATACACGCATATTTAAAGACAATAGTGCTTCACATAAAGGCTTCTATTTAGCATCTTTTTGCCATAATGATCATGTTAATTTATGTGCAAATGCTCAGTTTAGAAATATGCATTTAATATTTTATTTTCATAATTATATTAAGTACCATTTCTTTTTAGGAACAATAATATCCAATTATATATTTTTAGTAATTTCATAAACTTTATTAAATTATTATTCCTAATTTTTATTGTATATATAATATTTTTGTGATAACTAATATATCAGATATTATCCAATTATGCTGTACTGTTTGTGACATAATAAATAAATAAAAAAAATTTTTTTTATAACTTTTACATTATCATTATCTTCACATTTCCAATCATTATCGATCTACTTTAGGATGAAGGGCCGTCTCCCCAAGTTTAATCCAGTTTCTCTGATGCCTAACTTTTCTACACATCATATTAGCAAACTTCCTTGTTTCATCCATCCATCTTACATGTGGTCTCTTTCAAAGTCTTATAATCTTTTGGGATACAATTTATAACTTCAATTGTCCATTCTTTGTAATCTCTTCTAGTATTATGTCTACCTGAAAAGTTCAATCTCTTACTTCTTTCAATTATATCAGTGATATCAGTTTGTTCTCTCACCCATGTATTTGTTTTTGATCTCTTCTTGTTACTACTAATATACATCTTTCCAAACTTTGTTGAACGATCTGAAGTCTCTGTATTGCTCTTCTGTTAAATGTTCAAGGCTCATATTCATAAATAAAAAGTGATACAAATCTTTTTAAAAGTTTAATTCCACAATTAATTTCATCCATAGTTTCTATCTAAAATTAATAATCTGACTAAAGTATTTACAAATATTTAACTTCTGCGAAAATCCACTGAATAAAATTTTAATTTTTTTAGTGTTTATCTTAAACTTAATTTTTTAATTTTCATCTGATAATTTATAATCTTTTCTGAAACTCTGAAGCATTATTTGCAAAAAACAAACAAATCATCTGTAAAATCTAGATGACTTAAATAATCTCCATTTACTTTTGTTTTCTTAGTTTTCCATTATGTCCATAAAATACTTCTTGTAAAACTGTTGTAAAAAATTATTCTGTCAGAAATCCTTCACAATGTTATCTTCTTAGTATCACCATGTAATGTAATAATTGCCATTTCATTTTAATAAATATTCTTCAGAATATGCCACTATTTTGGATCTATGTATATCTTGGTGATCCAAAGTTTTAATCACTGTGGAATGCTCATAGAATCAAATACTTCTCTCAATACTTAGATGTGATCCATTAGTCTAAAACCATTTTTATATCCAGTTTCTTCTTTTGAATGATTAGAATCCAAAGTTCGTTGTAGATAAGTTATAATTATTTCGGTAAAGAATTTGTATGCAAATGATAGGACTTTAATTTCTAATATTTTCTTTGCCATTTTTCTTAACTTCATTTCAGACATTCGGCATATAGATTTGTCAATAATTTTTCTATTTCCTTGCTTCTTTTAAAATATCAATAATAATTCCGATCAGGCAAAACTCTCCATATAGTAGTGCCACTCAGTGCAAACCAGAGTAATCAATGGATGCAGGAAGGTTTGTGCATAAAATCCCTATCTAATGGCTACTCATCCAATATCCTCAGACTAGTTTATAGCTTTTGGCTTTCATCAATGAGGAGTCTTGGGTCTGAGAGCACTGTACCTAGACCTAAGGATCTAATGCAACCCTCCAGCAGCCACCTTTTACCCCTTTTAGCTAACTATAAAGCTAAGCTCATTAGCTTGTATAATACTATGGATCTGAACGCAGTTCAGCATCCATACTTTTTGGTGTCTGGTTCTTTAATAACCACAGTCATCATAATAATCCTATTGGGCAGGAATGTTATTAAACCATCAAACATCACATGATCATCCTTCATTCTTTATGCTTATACAACCTGTTTACCCACAGGCAAAACTCTCCATATAGTAGCAGCACTTAGTCCAAGCCAGAGTAATCAATGGATGCAGATGGTTTGTGCATAAAATCCCTATCGTGATTGTGATTATTAAAAAACCAAAGACACCAAAAAGTGTGGATGCTGAACTGAGTTCATATCCATATGACTATACAAGTTAATGAGCTTAGCTTGAAAACCTTATTGTGTTTACATTTTGGACTCAAAGCTTTATAGTTAGCTAGAAAAGTAAAAGGTGGATTCTGGAGGGCTGCATTAGATCCTAAGATCTAGGTGTAGTGCTTTCAGATACAAGGCTCCTCACTGATGAAAGCCAAAAGCTAGAAACTAGTCTGGGAATATTGAATGAGTAAACACTAGATAGGAATTTTTATGCCCAAATCTTTCTGCATCCACTAATTACTCTGGCTTGCACTGAGAGTTGTTACTATATGGAGAGTTTTGCCTGTGTGTAAACAACTTGTGTAAGCATAAAGAACAGTGATCATGTGATGTTTGATGGTTTAATAATTCCATCAATTGCTGGAGTTTTTCCCCTTTTCATAGATTTAATTGCATGGCTTACTCCCTCATTTAAAATACTTTACAACTAAAAAAAATGTAATAATTGCAAAAAGACGTTAATTTTTTTTTTTTAACTCTTTATATAGTTCTTCCACTTTTCATCATGTGGCTCTCTTTTTAGTAACAGTTCCATCTTTTCTTTTTATTGCTGAAACAAATTTTCTTCTAATGTCAAGATGTTATTTTACATTTTTGAGATGTTTATATTCTTTTATAGCTTTTCTTTTCATCTCAAAATTTACAGTATTATATACAAGCATATGTAGATCTTATTTTATAAGCACTATATATTTAACTAACGATTATTCATAACAATTCTTTAATAAATGCATAAAAGATTATTGACTATTTTTTATTAGATTAAAAATTATTACACTTCTTTTAATCCATAGATATAGACTTTAATTAAGACATAAATAATAATTTTAGAAATATATATATAGAACCTGTTCAAAATTATAATATGTAACGAGCACAGACGTTCGTTACATTGTTTTTTTTTTTTATTTATTAAACATGAAAGTAAATTAAAAAGTTCGCATTTAAAAATTTTCTTTTAGAATTAAAAATTGAAATTAAATATCATCTTAAACTCGTATATATTAAATCGCACAGATAAAAAAAATTATTAAAATAAAACTGTATTAAAAATAGAAAAGGTATTTTAAAACAAAAACTTAAAAAGATTTAGAGATAGAAATATATCTTTGATTTGGAAAACAGGTTAATTAATCAGAAATGGAAATGATTGTTAATTAGTTAAATGTAAACCAGCCTTGGGCATTTAAATGTAAAAACATCGGTCAGAGAGGAAAACAATAGAAACTTTTAGCAAATGAAATAAATCCATTGGGAAATCGGACCTCAACGAAAAGGATCATCGCATCGAATACGTAATGTAAATGCAATCCTTCAAATGAATATAAAAGGACATGGTTGAAAATTATTAGTGAGTGATCATGATTATTACGATGTGACAGATAGGTGTTAGTGCGGAGGTGCGGGAGAAGAGATTGAAGGACGCACGTTCAATCCCTTCAGTTTTGCTAGTAAAGAAAGAGAAATGAACTATCGTTTTTCTACATTGAGGACCAGTTAAAACAAAAACCTCCGGATGAATAAATAAAACAACGGCTAAATTGATACCAATCTTAGGACGGCGTGGGAATTCACGTTCATGGCAAGCAACTGTAAAAGATGAACATTTTAAACCGTAAGAACTTTATAAAAAATGAACATTAAATTAAACTTTCCAAATTTAAATGATTGCAATATTATCCTATCTGACCAACTTAATTTATTAATAATGTTATTTGATGTATTTCTTTTTTTATATATATTTAAAATCATTTCCATTTATTTATTTACTTTTTTGTTCTTTAAGTTTTATTATGATTTCTGTTTTCCGTTAAGGTAAATTATATAAATGTTAAACTTAAGTCGGGCATGAATGGCTGTATAGATTTGTAAAGTTATATTAGGGGAGGGTAATCTTAGGTTATTTGGTTCGTGGTTAAATTGGGTCAATGGATTGGATATATTGGTGTGATTAGTAGATGTAATATTGATTCGCTACGGGCAGAATCGCTTCATACGCCGCACACTTCCGTTTGCCTATGGAAGGAATTATAAGTCGGATACCGCAGTTCCTTTCTATGGAGTTTTTTGTTTTATTGCTCTTCTTTGCAGATAGATGTAATATTCCTATCTCATGAGAAGCAATTTCTTCTCTTAACTTTTTGTGCTGCCGTATTTTATTACATTGAATACATCGATATATCAGATGAATTGATGCCAGTTTGACTACGAATTTTAACCTAAGGTTAAATAGGGATAGAATGTTTATTTTCAAAAGCAAATTTATGTGGTCTATTCATGCTCGACCCTAAATAGAAATGCATTAAATTTAAGTTGTTTATAGACGCTTGCATGGATTGTTTATTGGTTAACTATGTTTGCGTTTCCATATTTGATCAAAATATATAGACATTCGATAAATAATGATACCTTACGGTGAGTATCAAAAATGTATTTATTCGGATGTCTTTTAAGTTATTGGTGACAATGCAAATATCTTATGGTGAATACTATTGGGTTACGTATAAATTTCCCTCCGCAATTGTCAGTAATCAATAATTTTGTATTTTGATCATTTATGTTTACTTTGAAATGTGTTTAACCGTGTAATCTATGTAACCGATCTATAGCAACATATTAAAACAAGCTTTTATGATCCCATATGTGCGAACTTAATTAAAATGTAAAATTAGAATATAATAGTAATTAAATGTAAATTAAAGTCAAAAATCAAAGTTAAAAATGTAGGTTAAATTTTGAAATGTAAAACTAATACTAAAATAATTTTAAATCTTATATATATGTGCATAAATAAATGTTTGTATGTTAATTACTGGCAGTGGCTTAGTTTATTACTCTTAGATATATATTCTTAGATTATATTATTTAATCTCTGCTATTCCACTGAGCTAGTGACATGGGCAAACGACCGGATGAAAAAAAAAAAAGATTTTTTTTTTTACTTACGTATCTGCCTACTTTATAGATTTTTCTAGGTTCAAATGCCTAGATGGCGCCCTTGTAGTGCAGATATTGTTTTTGCGGTTAGATATACTAATACAATTTGGCAGTAACATTCCCTATATTTTCCTCTACGCTCATCCCCATACAATGTGAATCACATACCCTCATATTTTATTGAACAGAAAATATATAGTATTTTTCTACATGTATACATATATATATATATAACACAAATGCTTTTTTTTTTTTTACATATGTAGCATTCATACATTAATTAAGATTATAGTATAAACAAAATTGAAAAAAAAAGTGATTATAAAGAGTAAATTGAAAGAGCACTCATTTACAATTATACAAACAATAAAAATACTATATTGTTATTTTAAAAATAAAATAGAGAAATATCATTTAGCATCATAATTACATACATTCAGGTCAATAACTTTTTTTTCTTGTCCTAAACCAAATGTTAATATTCTAGACGTATTGATATTTTTAAATCTGTATCAAATTCAGAATTTATAAAATCATCCCTACTTGTTACTCATTTCAGATTCTGGGTTAAACTCTTCAAAGTTTAAGCTTTTTGACACAATAATAAGAATGTTCTGCTGTTCTTATTTTTTATCATTACTATATCAATAACTTTCATTATTGTTTAAGAAAGAAACTGAATTTTATTAAATTTCATAAAACTTTTAAATTTATGTTTAGAAAACATTTTATCAAGTGAATATATTATTACATCACATGATGAATAAAATATATATGCTTTTAACTTAACTTAAAGAAATGTTATTAATAAACCAGATAAGCATATGGCACATGAGATGGAAAAATTACTATTACCACATTGTAAAACTTATTAAATTTAGAAATTTTACTGTTTTATTTTTTCATTTATTTATATATATTTTTGATAGTGTAAATAAATGAAGTTCAGTATATTTATACAATGCATATCGTGGCTTCAATATATATATATAAATTAAACAATTCAAAACAAAGCAAAACTCTCCATATAGTAGTGCCATCTTGTGCACTGCACCTAGATCTTAGGATCTAATGCAACCCTCCAGCGGCCACCTTTTCACTCTATTTAAGTACTAAACTATGAGAATAAAATTGAAAACACAATATTTTCAATCCAAGCTCAATAGCTTATATAGTCATATGAGTCTGAACTCAATTCAGCACCCATACATTTTGGTGTCTTTGGCTCTTTAACAACCATAGCCACCACTATCCTATTAGGCAGGATTGGTGTTAAACCACTAAACATCACATGATCCCTATCTCATACTAGCACATAATTGTTATTAAACAATTCAAAACAAAGCAAGACTCTCCATATAGTAATGCCATCTTGTGCTAACAAGAGCAATCAATGGATGCCAGAAGGCATGTGCATAAAATCCCTATCTAGTGCCTACTCATCCAATATCCCCAGACTAGTTTCTGGCTTGTGGCTTTCATCAGTGAGGAGCCTTGGATCTGAGAGCACTGTACCTAGATCTTAAGATCTAATGCAACCCTCCAGCAGCCACCTTTTCACTCTATTTAACTACTATACTATGAGAATGAAATTGAAAACACAATTAATATTTTCAATCCAAGCTCAATAGCTTATATAGTCATATGGGTCTAAGATCTAGGTGCAGTGCTCTAAGATCCAAGGCTCCACATTGATGACGGCCACAAGCCAGAAACTAGTCTGGGGATATTGGATGAATAGGCACTAGATAGAGATTTTATGCACATGCCTTCTGGCATCCATTGATTGCTCTTGTTAGCACAAGATGGCACTACTATATGGAGTTTTGCTTTGTTTAATAACAATTATGTGCTAGTATGAGATAGTGATCATGTGTGGTTTAGTGGTGGCTATGGTTGTTAAAGAGCCAAAGACACCAAAATGTATGGGTGCTGAATTGAATTCAGACCCATATGACTATATAAGCTATTGAGCTTGGATTGAAAATATTAATTGTGTTTTCAATTTCATTCTCATAGTTTAATAGTTAAATAGAGTGGAAAGATGGGTGCTGGAGGGTTGCATTAGATCCTAAGATCTAGGTGCAGTATTCTCAGATCCAAGGCTCCATACTGATGAAGGTCACAAGCCAGAAACTAGTCTGGGGATATTGGATGAGTAGGCACTAGATAGGGATTTTATGCACATGCCTTCTGGCATCCATTGAATGCTCTTGTTAGCACAAGATGGCACTATTATATGGAGAGTTTTGCTTAGTTTTGAATTGTTTAATAACAATTATAGTGATCATGTGATGTTTAGTGGTTTTATATATATAAAAGTATAAAACAAAACAAAATTTAATAGAAGACATTCATTTTATTTTGTTGTAGACTTATAATTAATTTTAGTTATTTAAAAAAATCTATCATTTAAAAGAAAAACACGAACTGAGATATCTTTCAAAATTAAATATAACTTAGCAGTATAAAAAACAAGAAGACTTTCTTTTTTCAATTATTCAAACACTATTAAGAAATATATTTCAGATAATGCCTATGCCCCCCTTAAAAAAATTGTATAGGCTACATAAAAACTTTTACAAAATATGACCATTCTTAAATATATAACAGTTAAAAAAGATATGAATATATATACACATCTGGGTCTCGTTTTACGCGATAGATAGGTTCCTCAGAAAACACGTGCAAAAATAGACGTAACTTACCTTGAAAAGGGAAGGATAAGGACTGTGATTTTTCGAAAATCGTGTATAAGCAAAGCACCAACATAAAATTATTTTAAAATTCGCGCAAAAAAAAAAATAAGGAAATAAAATATGAGTAATAAAAAATTTCAAATTTGAAAAAAATTGATACAAGACAAACTTTTTTTAACTATAATATTTAAATTTTATTCAAAACAATATATTTTTATGCATAATTTACAGTACAGTAATTGACATTTTTTTATACACGTTTTAATTATTATCGCTACTTGCCGATAATTCGTTTGCAAACTGGTAAAAAATCAGATTCTTCACAAGAGGAAATACAACTAGCGCTTACTTCACTCTCATGTTGTGTTAATGATTTTCTGGTGACAACATAATTAATAATTAATCTTTGAGATGATGATTTTATTAATTGTTTATGAAGCTCGCGATATCCAGACATACAACCATTTAGTTCTCGTTGGAATTTAAGAGCACGTTCGTGATTAGTGTCATTAATAAAAAAATAATTAAAAATAAACTTGCGGACACTAATTGATTAATAATTGATTATGTTCTTTTTTAAAAAGCAAAAACAGAATGTGATTTAAAATGCAAAATTAACACGCACAATGTTTGAACAAATTTACATTATAATCTTGTAAAATTTAATGTGGGTATACATAAAATGTGGAAATCATGATTTTAATTTCATTATTGCATAAAATCTTACTATTATAAAGCACTGAAAATATTGAAATTACTAAGATGAAAGTCGAATGCCAATACTTTCAATATGACGAAAGTGCGCGAAATTTATTATTGAAAGTAATAGCGCATTATCGGAGTTCGACTTCCGAAAAAACATGAATTGCATAACTTCAAAATCGCGTTAAATAAATCCGCGTAAAACGAGACCCAGGTGTATTGCATAAATTGGCAAACAAAAAATTATGCAATGACTCCTGGTGTAGTTTAATTAACTATAACGTTTTTTAATTTTGGTTACAAATATTTAATTATATGTGTTAATAAAATAATATTACATTAAATTAACTTTTGTTTAACACTTTGTAACATTGTTACATGCAACCATAAATGAAGAAAAGATCTAATTTACTTATCAGCAGGAGATTTATTGTAAAATGTTACTATATAGAGATAAAAATAATAGGGACAATTACAGATTTCAAAATTAATAATAAGACGCATATGTTATTGACAGTTTTTGGCCTTCTTGCATAATTCATCAATAACAATGGATCCAACCATCAAGAGATTTGTGTCAATCTTGGGAAAAGTTAGAACGATAAGTCTGGCAAATCTTTTTAGGTGTAGAATATATTTTTAAAAACAAAAATGGGAATTACTCAAACGCTATATTTTCTCTATGAATGTAAAAGTTGGACAATGCAAAAGAATGGGAAAAGTAGTGATATTATCCATGTGTGCTAAAACTGATAAAGATTTTTGAGAATACTTTTGAGAATACTGTGAGTGACAAGATAAAAAAAAACAAATGTTTGAAGAATAAATATAATTCGTTAAATAATCTTATGCTTAGAAAAATTGATGGTAAAAAAATAGACCAATAATCAAAAATAAAATGAATCGATACCATTCATAATAATAATGAACGTGCATTCAACAACCTGAAAATCTAAATAGATGATGTCATTTTTTAGAAATGGTATTCATATGAATATCAGAAATTAATGTCAACTTTACAGCAACTAATAATAAAATCTCTCATAACTGAACTACTTAATATTAACTATTAATTGAACTTAGCATTAATAATACCATTTTCATTATTTATAATGACATATCAGGTAAAATATTACTAAATATTTTAATATATAACGTAATATAAGCACATGATTTAAAACTATCAAAATCTAAGCATAGTTAATTATAAAATTATTAACTGAGAATAAAGATACGCAAAATTAAAGTACAAATTCATTTTACCTTATGTTTATTAAACAATAAATTAACAGTTGTTAAATCATGTCCAACATCTGGTGAAGACATAATCTGTTCTTTTTCTCGAATCCATGCTTCTTCTTCTGCCATATCCCAGTAAAATTGCCAAAGTTTTCTAGATTCTTCTAGTCTTGCTCGCCGCTCAGCAGCCAGCTGCACAAGTTCGGCATATGCAGACTCTAGATGTGTCATGTGTTCTATTACCAATTGTGGATCACAAGGACGATAGCCTATAAATAAATTATCCAAATTACAATGCTGCAAAATAAATATTAAATATGTACATCAATATAAAATGTAGAAAAAAAAAATTTCCAAAAGTAAAATAAATAATATATATATATTTAAAAATTTGACTTTTTAAATCAATTTAAAAATATGCACATACAAAAATATTTCTTTAGCTGAATTAATCTTACACCACAATTGAAATTATTGAATATAAAAAATATAATAAATAATGTAATAAGCTTTGTCTCCTGATAAAAATAAGAGTAAAACTTACCCATATCAATTACTGTTTAATTTAACCTTTTATTATATAATGAAAAAAGATCTAATATAATCCATTTTTATTGAAGTAGAGTATATCAATTTTTAACAAAGTAATGAGCAATCTCTTATCTTTTGTCATTAAATCAATATGAACTTTAAAAGAAAAAAACAACTTAATTCTAACTCTTCCACAAACTTCATTTGAAAAAAAAAGAAAAAAGGAACAACTCCTTATCAATAGTTAATGTAAAATGATTACAAATGTATAATTTTCAATTCATTAATCCTTATTCATCATTATGAGATCTGTTTACACTCACAGATCATTTGTGAATATGACTTTCATTTATATATATTGCTTATAACACTTCTTTCATATACACTTCAATGCAAACAAATTTTCTTAAAAACTTATTTATTTTCCTTACAGTTTAATTAAAGCAGAGAAGCATATTAGAGCTCTGATGAAGACTGCTGGACAGTCAAAACTGTAAGGAAAATAAAGAAGTTTTTAAGAAAATTTGTTTGCGTTGAAGTGTATATGAAAGAAGTGTTATAAGCAATATATATATATATATGATTATATGAAGATATGCAAAGAAAGTGAAAGAGAAGAATAAGAGATTTTCATTTATTAAAAGTTGATATTATTTTAAAAAATCTTCAACTATGATATAACTTAATACTACTGAAGTTAATTACACATATATGTATAATTATCCTCTATATAAAAATTTACTGCTGTATTTTTTTGCACATATTAAAAAGTTTTTAAATGTGTATATACACTTAAATTCATATTAATTTTTATCAATTTCCATCTTAAAAAATATAATCATATAATTATTAAAAATTATCTATCAAGAAATAGTATCAAATATTTCTCAGTATTAATAATTATTATATATTTATACAGAATTAGAAATGAAATGAAAATAAAACAATAGAAAAAAAATCTAAGTTGATACTTTACAATATGTATAAATATATATCTTTAATTTTACCACATTATTTTGAAGCATCTATGTAAAATCTCGACCAATTTTTAGGTTTAACTGAAGTATAAATAAAATATTGTAGAATCAATAAAAGAACATTTTTAAAATTTTATTCATTTACATTAGTCATTGTCAAAATTTTTAATTAGACTGTACCAGAAATAATTTTAAATAATATATTGTACTGCTAATGATAGCGCTCCATGAAAAATTGTTAGTTACAATTATTAAAAGAAAAGTTTTCATAAATAATGCAAAAGTTTAAAATTGATTAATGAATAATAAAATTAATGCAGAATAATTTGTTCGTAAATAACTGAATTAAAATATCTCATTTGAAAAAAAAGGAAAATCTAAAAAAAAAGTTTAAATAGTTATTCATATAAATGTCATTATTAGTAAAAGTTACGTATTAAAGAATAATTAGAAGGGGGTAGAAAATTTAACTTGGAAAAGTTAAAAGTAGTTGAATTTCAAGTAATTTAAAAGTATGAGAAATAAATCTTTTATATAAAATTAAAAATATCTCTTTTCATTTAATTTAAAGAAAAAAAGTATCTCCGTTATTTAAAAAAAATAAAAATATATGTCCGAACATAGCGAGATTGTAAACATAAAGGAATAGTAAAATGTGTGTGTGTGTTAATAAAATAGAATATGAAAGTTAAATATTGAAAAATAAATGAAATTAAAAAAAATTCTCTCAAATATTGCAAATACTCAGAAGCTACATTAAAGAAATGGATTAGCAATGGCTACTAATTAAAAAATACATAAGAACAACCGGATTAATTAATTAAAATCTTATAAAAATTTAAACAAAAGCAGTGGACAAATTTCAACAATGGATATAGCTGGCGGGTATAGAAACTAATTTAAAAAAATGACAACAGGTCATCACATAAATAGTCAGTTTTTCATCATTCAAGCAGAGTTTTTTACAATCAGTCTTCAGTCAGTCTTGTCACGTATCCAGAGTCAATGTTTTTTCATGACAATGCAATGTTAGCAGTTGTCGGAAGTATACGGCCAGACTCCAGCCTGTCCGATGAAACATTAGCAACCTGCCCGATAAAAATAATTTGAAACAGCCAGAGATATCTAACTATCTTGAATAAGAGTATTATGAATAGCAATCATAGGAACCTCCACAGAAGTCTAAAATCCAACCGGTTGGTAAAAATTCACGAGGCAGCAAACAGCAAGAAGTCAATGTCCAAAATCCTATAGGTAATAAATAACATTTTCTTATTCTATTTCTGATATTAATGTAGCCATTGCAATCTTTAAAGCCTCCAGAGTCAGTAAAACTATAGCATGCATAAAATGAACTATTGATGTGCATATTTTAAATGCCTTATATTATTTAAAGCTTTATGTTATATTATATTTTACTGTATGAATTAAGAATATGTGTGGTCATTATATAAAAATATCATTATTAGACTAATTGAGAATTTAAAAAAGTAGTTTAAAAATTATAATAACAAGTATTTAATTAAAATAAATTATCTTTAAAACTTAATATTTTGTCGGTCAATTCTTTTACCACTAATTAATGCAATAATGTAGTATATTATTATTTTGATTGAGCTAGTTGGAATTTCTTGGGTGCTGAATTAGTTTACAGTTATTCAGAACATGTTAACTACTATAGTTAACTGGTGCCTGGAGTTTCTCTGAAACAAAAAAGTACTACGAATGATAGGTGTTGAATTTGGCAGCCAAGAAAGTTTGTGTCCTTGAAAGGTAGCCACAGTTATGTATTTTTTATATAGCTCTGGCTTGGGCACAGATACCCTCCAGGTATTATGCTTCTCTGCCTAAGGGGACTGGTGTGGAGCAATACTTAAATTGCATTGGTGTAGATCGAATTAATAATAAATAATTGTATCGTATTTTTAATTATAAAATAAGGCCTACAATATTGTTTCACAAGTTTATATTTCATAATTGCTATTTTATTAAAGAGTAAAAGTTAATGCTAGATGAAGTTCCCCAAGCGATCTACAACCCCACCCGGTTCAATATATATATTTAGTACTAATTACTTAGCCGGGCTTGGTCGCTTGCTGGCATTGTTGCCAGTCAAAAACAATACAATTCAACATTACCTATCCGTGATTTTTAAAAATAGGGCAACTTTTGTTTGGGCTATGTGGCGATTTTGTGACTTGCCTATACGGCGATTTTTTTTTTTTTGGCTATATGGCGATTTTTGCCTATATGGCAAATTTTTTACTTGGCTATAAGGCGATTTTTTACTACCTTTATTTGTATTACACGATTACATTATTTTATCCTACATCTTTAATTTTTTTATTTTTAGGGTTTTTAAAAAACCTTACTACTGACAAATTACAATACACAAACACATCTTTACCCCTGATATAGTATAGCATTTATTTTTAAAACCAATTTCTATTACCTTTTCTTTTTTAAAACAAAAAACAAACCAAAAATAACTTTTGGCTCAGTGACGACCAAGTATTTATCAACCAACATCCTCCCATCCGCCCCCAATTTCCATTTTTTTTTTTTTGTAAAAATAAAAATGAACCAAAATAACTTTTGGCTCAATGACGACAAAGTATTTCTCAACCCACTCCCTCCACGCTGATATAGTAAAAAAAAATTTTTTAAAGAACAATTTCAATTACCTTTTTTTAAAAAATTAAACAAACTAAAAATAACTTTTGTCTCAGTGACGACAAATTATTTCTCAAGTCACCCCCTTCCTACTCACCCATGCTAATAAAGTAAAACTTATTTTTAAAAACAATTTCGATTACCTTTTCTTAAAAAATAAAAACAAACCAAAATTTAAACTTTTGACTTTTTCAACTTTCGTTTTCTTTTGTACTGATTTATGTCATAGAACCACAACCTTTTGTTTTGGAAACATGGGCAATCAAATACCTTCGGTTGCAGGAGCTTCACTGACATGGCAACTGGCACAATTTCAAAATCTGCTTGCCGCAGTGCGCCATTTTATTGGTCTTGTATATTTTCTCGAGAAAGCGTGACTTTTTGTATGATTCAGCCCTACCCTTTGAAAATGCTTTGCATATTCTGACTTGTGTAGGGAAGGGTGGGGACAGTGACAATTCTTAGTCAGTCAGACTACATGATTTAAGAAGAAATAAAAATTAGTCTGCTATGGAGATTTCAAAACTTGTGGCCATTTAAAATCCAGACATCGTCAGACAATATGGTAGCGAACAGTGAATTGTGCAAATTCGCATAAAGTGTCATATATATATAACACACATCAAGCTAAAAGTAATTTTTTTTATTTTCTATTTATCATTAGTATAGATTTATATATATAAAAATACATATATTTTCTTTTTAAATGAAACATTAATTATAATGCCAAAGATGTCTAGCCATCCTGCACATATAAAATATACAAATATTTATATACACATGCATTATAATTTGGCATTCAAACTAAATAAAGTTTAGAATTTTAAACTATCAAGACACTAAAATAAATTATATCAAAAATGTGGAAAGCAAAGGCAAAGTATAGCTTGAACATACTTTAATGCCTAGTGATTTTATGTTTTCAAACAAAAAACTTAACATTCATATATAAAATATTTATACCATTTACAATAATGATCATTTAATAAAATTTCATTGCTGTTCTATTTTGATGTATTTGTGGTTTTATTTAAATAATTTTATACATTGTGTCCTAAATGCTAACTCAGGGATGGACAAACATCATTTCTTCATTGCTGTATAAATACAATTACATAAAAAAAAATTAAAATCTCTACATTATTGGAATATTTATCTTAAAATATATTTACAAGAATAAATATATATATATTATTTATAGTTAATGGGCAATATTATTAAAATTTTCAAACTTACATTAAAATTCTATTCAGTTTGTTGTTTTTCTTTCATTTGTTGAAGTCATTTCCATTTTATCCACTATTTTTGTTTATCTGACTATTTATAAATCACATTTCTTTAACATCACTTTTACTTTACAAGGAATTAGTAAAAGTAACTTATATAATATTTTTGTGCTTTTCACATTGCTGTTATTATTGCAAATGTCTAGATAGATTGAAACATTTAAATTTTTATTTAAGACCTTACTTTTAATATAAGTAATAACTGAACTGAATTTTAAAATAATTATTCCACATCCATTAATTTTTCCATCTTATATTTAAATTTATATCTTACATGATTCTTTAAAAAATTATCTTTCTAGGATGAACATATCAATAATCCATTATCAAATTTTATCTAATTTTTATGTTCATCATTATTTTTTTTTTAAGTATTATTTTTTGGGTTGTCATTTACCATTCATTTCCTAAAACAATTATTTTTATAATATTTCACATTTTAAAATAAAACAGCAATAATCTTACATTGATATTTTAATTTTTATAAAATGGATAGTCCCAAGAATATCTGATTATCTATGTGAACATTAGTCTCGATATCTTACTGTTCCACAAATATCCAGAATAATACAACAAACATTTTCAAATACAACTATAATGATAAAATTACATTTATAATACAAAAAAACCATGGTTATACCCCGCATTTTCATAAATGCTCAAAAAAAAAGGGGGGGGGGGGATGATGGTGAGTAAATGAAAGAAAAAGTTATAAACAATTTTTTTTTTGTTTTTTTTTAAAAAAAAAAAAAAAAACAAAAAAAAAAAAGATTAGTTAGTAGGGAGAGTGGAAAAATAACACAAATTTTATAAATTAGAAAATGAATTGTTTAGAAGAAAAGAATATATACCTATTTTCAAAAATCTACACAATTTATTAAATTCTGTTTGTATATGATTTTGAAACAATATTAAATACATTTTTTTCCTCCATTAAAATGTCTTCTTTAATCTTCTCATCAACTATAAATATTTTTAAAAAAAATTATTTAACTATAAAGACCGTTTGTTTTAATTATAAAAAATAAAATGTTTTTGAATTCCCTCTCACATTGTTTTCTTTGATCATCTAATCAATTTTGAACTCCAAAAGTTGTGTTTGTTTACAAATACATTCATAATTTCTTAGATCACATAAAAGAAAATATTTGTTGATTTTTTTTTTTTCTTCTCAAAGTATCTGATTTCCATTAGCAAACTTTCTTGCAGAAGATTATTTATCAAAAATGTATTTTAATTCAAGTTTTATCTATATTCAATTTTAATAATAAAAGTTCCACCACCCCCCCACCCCCATTGCTAAGTCTATCTAAATATTGCACAAATAAATATAAGGCTTTAAGGATTTTGTTTTTCTGTTTGCAAAAATGAAGCATTTTTCCATATGTATCAATAATTTATAGGTTTTAAATAAAATATTTTTAAACATGAAAAAGTTAGATGATCACTTACTGTTTGAATTTTCATGTGACTAAGTTCACTTTGGATAATTTGAACATAAAAAATATAAGTTAAAAAACAAACACACACACACAATAAATAGAATATTGCAAATCAAAATAAAGATAAAAGTGAAACATTTTTTATTTTTCTTTGACAGTAAGAATAATAAAAAAAAAATCTTTATATAGAGTTAAGTGATATCATTTCACAAGATGTAAAACTTCTAATATAAACCATAATGGGTTTTTTTTTTTTTTAGAAAAAAAAAAACATTGAGCAGGTATCAAAGTATTCTAAAAATCTTTTTCTAGAAATGCATATCAAAAGATAAAAAAAAAAATCGAATTTTGACTGAATTGAAAAAAAATGCACCTGTTAATATCTTCTTATTTTGACCACAATTTATTTATCAAGTACCAAAAAATAAATTTGCATTATCCTAAGTCCAATTTCCTAGGATTAATATATATTTTTACTAATCCTCTTATATCTGAAAATTAAAAAAAAAAAATACAAATAATTCTGTAGTCAGAATATAAATGAAAAGAAATTATATAAATTTTACATATATGTGTAAATAATGAACAAATGATAAATAATTGTATTAGGAAACATGTTGCAAAGTTTAAGGAAACAACATCCATACATAAATTAAACGATAATCCCAAAAGTGCAGATATATGTAGAGGAAATGAGAAAAACTGAACATTTACACCAATCACTACTGGAACATTAGAACACTATCTCTGAAAATACTGTTTGTTGACTGGATAAAACATCTATATCATACTAAATAAAAATTAACAAAGATAATGAAAATAAAATTATCTTTTTGAGAAAGTTTGATTTTGCCAAATTATTTATAAAATCTTTATGAATTGCAAAAAAAAAAAATCAAACAATTTGGGGAGAGATTATAAATAACATGTGAAAAACTCTTTGTTGGATCTGTTTAAATAATCAATGGTTGTTTTCAGAATTTTATGATGATATAAAAAATAACTGGTTTTATCGTATTTATCTATGATTTTGATAATTAAACAAATATCTCATCCAAAACATAATTTTAATATAAATATATTAATATGTAACTACATATTGGAAATATTTTCATTATCTAGAATTAATTTTTTAAATGTCCTTAAAAAAATTCAACTTTTATTTAAACTTTTCAAATACATTCAACTGTTTAGTAATAATGCACATGTTATTACATAATTATCACAACATTTCAGACAGTATTATTCTCCTCTCTTCTTCAGATGTGTACAATCAAAGGAATCAAACCTGGGATCTTTAATATGATGAATAGAGAATTTAAGATGATGATCTAATCAACCTATGTTATATTAAAGATGATAGAATAGACCAACATATAATTATAAGTAAAATCCATCACAACAAACTCTCAAATAAATACAATAATATATTTTAATTTTATTAAAACATTAATTCTGAGTAAATATTTTGTACACTCAAAAAATTTGTTTAAAAAAAAAAAAAAATTTAAGATATCAGCAGTTGTAATAACAATTAATGGCTATATTGTTAATCTAAAACCAGCAACAATAATGATAAAATTATTGCTTAGTTAATAATACAAAAGCCATTGCTAATACATTTAATCACAAACACATTTAATAAACAATTGAAAACAATAAAATTGAAAAAAATTGAAATTCTTATGATATACTGCAAACATACTATTAGTCTTAAATATTTTGTGAAAAAAAAATTGCTGATGAGATGGTTTGGATAAATAAAAAATTGGGTTGAAATTAATCACTTAATATAAAATGCGCTTATTCATAGGGCAACTAAAGCAAATGTGTTACTTCAACAATTCATAATTCAGATTTCTAAATTATAATTTTAATTAATAAACTTGAAATAACACCCACTTTTCATATTAATGCTAATGTGTTCAAAACATTAAGCTGACTTGATTAATAATTACAAAAATCATCATTAATATAGTTTTATTCTTTACAAGTGATGATATAAACAATATTATGCTCAAATGAAAGTTATTGTTGTTTGCAAGTTTATAAAAACATGATTTTTTTTAAAAATCGAATTGATGAATTATTATGCTAACACATTCAAACTTAGCTACTTTATGAATAAGTTTATATTCTCAGTATTACATATTTTATTTATAAAATTATTAAAATACAAAATAAAACACAAAAAATATTATAAGTAATGTTTTTTATATTAAAAAAAGAATCACATAAAATATACCTTGCATGAAAAATTATAATATTAAAACAATTACCTCCAACTGCTGAGGCATCTTTATCTATAAAACTCTGGGCTTGAAGGTTGACCGCTTTTACTCGGTCACCTAATACTACAATGTCATTTTCAAGAAGGGCATGTTTCTGTAACAAATCCTCAACTCCCATTAAATGTTTGCCATAATCTTCAGACAGCAGGCGAGACTATAATATATATTAAAAATAAAAAAAGTATAATACAGCAAAGACATTCATTAATATATATCTTTATTTATAGATAGCTTTTTTTTTATAAAAAAATATTGATAAATTCAAGTATATACATATTTGTCTTTATAAAGCAATTGACTAACAATATAAAAAAATCCAAAGCTATTATTAAAAGCTAGAACTGATTCATTTTGTTTATAATTTCAGAAGCATTTTTTTAAAAGATTGACTTTAATTATGATGAAAAGGAATCAAACATAAACTAAATACTAAAAAGAAAAAAATGACAAAAACTTTTTTATATAAAAGTAGTTTATTTACTATCTATAATCCTTCCTATAATAATATCAAAAATAAATTCACTATAACATATGAATATTAAAAGATTGCAATATTTTTATAATTTTTGATAACATTTTAATTACTTCAAAATGCAATATGTATAGACAGTTTCAGGTTTTCACTTCAAATTAAAGCTTTCCAGCTAAACCTGGCTATCCATATAATTGACAACACAAATCATCATATTTAAACACGGACGGACTAACTACAAGTAAAATACAATTTGAGAATAAATTCATGATTTTATAAATTTTGTTCTGCTGCTTTCAAGCTGGCTTTGACCAGATATTCACCAAAAAAGAAATTATTTTTTTCCATCTATTAATCTAATTTCTCATGAAGTTTTTTTAACCATTTCTTTAGTTCTTATAATCATAATAATTTTCACATTTTGTACTTGCTTTTCCTCTTTCACTATTGCCTTATCTACCTTTCACAATCATATTTTTCGATCACTCTTTTTACTTTAGTTACATATTTATTTACTAAACTATAATGGCATCTCTTTTAAAAATCTATATTTCTTCAAGAGCTTTATATAGAAGTATGTGAAAAATATCATAATGTCAAACTTCCCCCATTCAATTATATTCCTTATTTCCTTGTGATATATATACACTATATCAACCATAAGAATTGACAGAGACTAGATTGATCAAACTGTGATTTAAATTTATTCTTCTATTCATTTAAATCTCTTAAAAGCAAGCATTACCACATTAGTGTCTTCCTAAAATAGCAAAATTCTCCTATTTTTTTGTCAGTGTAGGCCAATTAGATATTTCTTATCAAATTAATAGAAACATTGCAAGTGAAATCATTAAAGAATAATTTATGATCACTGAACATTTTTAAATATGAATAGCCACTACCTTACATACTAAAATCAGGTGGATCTCATTAATATTTTCTCCAAAAAAGAAAACACAAAAGCAGAAATCTTTTTTAAAGATGTTTGAATAATAATAAAAAATGAAGAAGAGCAGGAAGTAAAAAAAATTAATAGTAACAAGTGAAAGCAATATCACAATTTAAAAGCACTGGTGACTATCCTCACACTTACACCCATAAAAAAAAATACAGCTGAAAAATTGTACTTATTTGAACTTGGCTGAAATTTAACTTAAAATTTATTTTTGTTTTCAATTCACTGCAATTTTTTAAACTATAAAAGACAAATTGATATTTTTATTTACAAACAAAAAAAAAAAAACACAAAAATAAATATAAACATGAAAAATTAATATTTATAATACTTTAATTTCAACATTTACAATATATATATATTAGATAGTAAATTTTAAAACTAAAATATAAAAAAAAACGCTATATATATAATCACCATTGATAACAATTTTTAACTATATAATTTCATTAAAAACATTGATAAAACAATTATATAAATATGATCAATTTTAAGTTCATAATAAGATATTTTAAATTACCTTAAGTTCTTCCATAGAGTCCAAGATATAGAGCATCTCCTGGAATGTTTGTTGGAGTTGCATAGAGAGTTCTAATCGAGTTCTTCTAGCTCGCAATAGTTCAAGCAGATAATTCCATAAACGAAGTACATTATCTTTCCTAAGTAAAATGAATAAATTTTTACATAAATCCTTTCAAATCCAAATAAGTTTTAAAAATTGTTTAAAAGATATTAAAAATCAAAAAAAAATTTTTTTAATATTAGCAGAATACACAAATTTGCAAGTACTGAATACAAAAGGAAACACTCTTTAAATAGATTTTGGCAGGATAAAGACCTCTCCTCATAGAAAATTAGTGAAAAAAATTTGTCAAATGCCAGGTATACCCTAGTTATGAATCACAAGACACCAATTTATCAATCAATATTGAATGGTTAGCTAGGTTGGTTAAGAGTTAGCTATATAAAAAAAATTCTAAACTGATAGAAACTCAGTATAATTTTCAAATTTCATACAATCTGGATTCAAAGACCAAATTATGGACATGGTAGTCACTACAAAACAAGATTTATATATATATGTCATTGAAATTTTTTTAGGAGTGCAAATATTGAATTAATGATTTTGTTTTATTTTTAAAATATCAAAAGTAATATTGTTTTCCTGAAGATTTGTGATGAGTGGGTTTTAATTGTATTCATATATTGGACTATTTCCATTATCTAATATTAAGTATTGAATGTCTTCAGGTATTGCTGGCCTGAACAGTGACAATACTAGCATGGGGATCGAACCTGGATCCTTAGTTTTTGAATATTGAATTTTAAGATAACACTCTAACCAACTGAGTCATCCTGCCAAAGGCAACAGTCAGTAGAAATTTCATATATTTATCTATGAGGTTCCTCCTGATTTCTCCAATTCTTCCTAAGAGCAAAATTGATTAGTAATTTCCATACATTATCCATAATCACACTAAGATGACTTATGGGATTATTCTCCATTGTTAGACAAGCAGCTTCTTTGAATTTTCTTCTTTATACCTTTTCTTCTCTATACAATATTTTTGTGTTTTCTGTTACCTTAGACACATTTGTTTTCTCTTTTCTAATCATCAGTTTGTGCTCTTGCAATGCAATCATTTTTCAATGGGGTAGTTGGTTTCACCAATGTACTCTTCCACATTCACATGGTATTTCATAAATGCAATTTTTGCTTTTCAGAATTTCAAATTTAGGCTTTGTAGACATTATAATTCCTTATAGTGTGCTATGGCTCTGGAAAGCTGTTCGTATGTTAAACTATTTTCCTTAATTTGACTGCTATTTTATAGTATGTATGGGTACACTACAGTACCGATGATTGTTTTTTTCGTTTGATGTTCTTTTTGTTGTCTATTTAAGATTTTTTTAATAACATCTGATGGATAACCATTTTTCATAAGAGTTTGTTCTATGTAGATCTTTTCTTTTTCAAATCACTGGTTTCTGAACAAAGTTCTTTTGCTTTGTTTCATACTGAGTGTCTCTTCTATTACTGCTCTTTATTAAATTAAATATTTTCCAAACATATCAGGCACATTGATTTACTATTGCTTTCAGTAAAAAAAAATTTGTGCTGATCCATTTCTTTTAAAATGTGTGATTTTCTGCGCAAAAAATAATGATAAATTTAATTAAAATTCAAGGTTTATTTTTGCTAGTATATAGTCATTTGTAAAAGTCACAGTAAAAACAAACAAAATATCCTCCATCATAGGTGAAATCCAGCCAGAAAGACTACATAATACATTATAAAAATTTAGAAAATGAAAAAAATATAGTTGAAAAAATAACAAATATTTTATTTCAAATTAACTCTTAATTCAATATTAGCACTAAGTGCAAGTTTAAATAGAAGTATTATACACAGCCATTTTGTATATGTTTTTGAAAATGTCCACAGGTCGGATCGAGAAGTTTCAAGAACCAGAGGTTCCCCCCAATCCCTCTCTTAGATGAAAGTGAAGGCAACAAAAAAACTTCATAATCATTTATATGTAAATAATTCATATCACCCAAAAAAAAAAAAAATAATCAAATTAAAAAAAAAAAGAGAGAGACTTCATATCAATAAATAAAAACAATAAATAATCATCCACATCTTTTTTAACATAAAAAAATGAAATTGCAAAAAAATGTGCATGATTTTTTAAAAACTAATTTTAAATATCTAAATTTATAATTTCTTTCAAAGTAAAATCATATTTTTTGTTATTACAAATATGTGGGTGTTTAGCTTTTTGCCTGAAGCTTAGGATAACTACATAGTTACTATTAAAAGGGTCTCCAGTTGGTATGATGTCATTAAAGTATATGAAACTGTCTTTGTATCAGTTCTATATAGCTACCCAAATCAATTCACTTGTGTAGCTAAATACCAGAAATCAAGTTAGTTTTATATATTTTTATAGCACCAATTTTATACCAATTATAGGGCCCTTTTATACTTTGGCCAGAAAGGTTTTAACAGTAACATTTTATCTAGTTATTTTAACCTTCAGGCAAAAAGGTAAACATAAACATTATTACACTGAATCCACAGTATTTGGTTCCAAAGCTTTCTTTCTGTGAATAATATAAATCCATGAATAATAATAAAACTTAAAAAGTTTTCTAATTCTTTTATATATATATATAGTAAAAGTGATTTGAATCCCAACTGTATGAACAAAGATCTATGTTCTAATTTTTAAAAAAATAATACCAACAAAATATCATATAACTTCTAATTATATTATTATTTTTAAGTATTTCACCTATCCAGTATTGTCATTTTTTTTGTAAGCTTGCTTAATAAATCCCTAACAGTCCATATCCTCAAGACTAATTCTTCTATCAATGAGGAATTTTTGGATCTGGATCTAGTGCACTTTAATTTTTTGGATCTAACGCATCTTTCCTGCAAAAACTATCATTTGTAAGTTTTCTTTTACTATCAAACTATCAGCTCAAAATTCAAAAACAATGTTTTAAATCTCAGCCAATATACTTATTTATTTATGTAGATGTGACACAAGTTCACTAACTATATATTTTGGTATATCCAGAATTGTTATAACACCAACTAAACATTATTCAACCTTTGCTTACCTATTACTTTTAAATAGCAAATCTATTTTTCCTATTCCAGTTCTTGGTAATAAAAAAAAATAAACGATGCCTTCTGATGATAGTCAAAAGTTAGAAACTGGTCTATTATATTGAGAAGACAGCACTGAATAGGAATTTATTTAGTACTACCATCTGACAATTATTAATTGCTCAAGCTTACATAAGATACAAAACTTGAATAAGGAAATAAATTTGCTATTTAAAATAACTAACAGAAATACTGTATTCAATATTTTACTGCTTAGTTTCTAAACACTTGGATGAAGGTGCAAATCTAAAATCTTCTAATGTTTTAATTGTCTTTCAACTCTTTAATAAAATTAAAAAAAAAAAAATTAGCAACAGAAACGTAAAAAGTTTTTTTTTAAAAAAAATACTATTTAACACATGGTAATTAATTACTACAGTATTAAAATTACGTATATATGTGAATACCTTTTTTGCATAGTTATAATGAAAACTGACAGACAACAAAAAATGTAAAAGATAATTTTTTTTTTTACTAATTTCTAATTTTTTATAAAGTGTGGTTGAATGAATCAATGGATGGCTATACTGAGAATGTTGTGATCCTGCTATACAAAGAATTAATAAATTTGTACATGCTCAATCAAAAAACAATTTATTACAAAATGATTTTCTAAAATCTAAAATCACTGAAATATATTCATTTATCCTATTTTGAATAACATTAATTTAAAAATATCTAAATTACTATCAATTATAAATTTCAATATTCCAGAAATTTATAAATTACCATGTCATTTACCATGTTCTGTATCCTAATTGTGATTATATTGTTTTACAAAAAAAAGGATGGCAAATCTTTTGATGCAAGTCTTATGAAAATAATAAATCAAATAAAGAACAAATATTGAAAGGCAAAATAATCAGAGTAAACTTAACTTAAATAATTAAAAATGTAAGCATTCCTAAAATTGTGGATAATTTTTGAACAATTTCATAAATGATTAGATTAATGCATATTATTAGGCCCCAAACGATTGTTTGCACAAAGCAGAGTAAAAATACATTATTTGACATTAAATGCAATAGTAAAATTAAAGATAATAATGACAATATAATGTTCGTTGAAAATCCCCCCCCCCCCCAATTTAACTTTTATTTTTAATATAATATTTAATAAAAAACCCAAAATGTTATACAATATCTGAAATATAATATTATAAAACTGCCATAAAAATAAATGTTCAACATGATAATATATAATTTGGAAGTGAAATAAATTAATAAATCTAATGAAATTTTACAATTGTTAGATAGGTTTCTTGAGGTAAGCTAAAAAGTCTTAGTTCTTCATGAACCTGTGCCAACAATAATATGTTGAACTGAAAGTATAGATGACATAAATGATCAATTTATGTTTTCTCACTTTAATCTACAGAATGTTAGAAAGACTAGATAAGTGCACACTCTTTTATAAGAGTCTTTATCTATTTGAAGTTTTTGTTTTTCAAAGCATTTTAAGATCTATTTATTATTCTAATAACGTTTTAATTATTTTAGCATATTTTCTATTTGGATTTTATCCATATTTCATAAAATGCTATTACTTGAAAATTTTTGTATTTTCTTGAAGCTTGGAACCAAATGACTTAGACAAGAAAAACTATTGTATATTAAATATATATATAAAAACTCACCTAGCATTAATTCTGTCAATATCGTGATAATTCTCAGCTTCTAGTTCTTGTGCTACTGCAACTACAGCCTGCACCCGTTCTTCATATGCATAAATATCTGTCTCAATGGCTTCATGTTTTTTGGTGGCAGCCTCAACAGATGCCAGGTCAAAACCAAAGTTGTCCTGAGAAACCAAACGCTGGTTCTCACTAAGCCATGTTTCTCTCATGCCTGCTTTGCGGTCAAAACGTGCTGCCAATTGCTCCAATTTCTCTTGTCTGAATTGTTAATTTCATCAATTTAGTACAATGCAATAAGTTTATAAATTACAAAAAATTAAAAATATAAAAGCAATTTACCTGATAAGTTCTTCTCTAAGTGCTAATTCTCTTTCATGTTCAGCCTTTTCTAATCTTTCCCAGGCTTTATTGATGTCAGAAATCATTTTACCTTCTTTGGGCAAATAAGGCTTTTGATTATTGCCTCTCATTTTGCTTTGTAATGTGAAAAGCAGGACTTCCAAATTGCCTTTTTCGACAAATCTATTAATAAAAATAAGGTTTCATATACATCAAAATATATACCTGTTAAAATATTAAATTTGTTTAGCTTTTAAATGTTTGTTTTCAATTAAAAATATTTCAATAATAATTTATCCAAAATATATACTTAGGTGGTTTTTCTACAGTACGATAAGTATTGAAAGCTGCTAATTGCTGTTGGACGCCCATTAAAGAGTTAGCAAAATGACGATCAGATAGGATTTCGATGGTTTGTTCAATCCATTCGAGGAGATCTGATGTTAATGTCTCATACTCTTGAATCATCCGATCATTCTCCATTGCATTACCGACTACCTACAATTAATATTATTAGTCAAAAATATATTTTCTTATTAATCTATTCAAACTTTAAAGTTAATAAAAGGAATATTATACTTACTTTACCAATACGCCTGCCTTGGACAGTATCGGACTTCATTTTGGAGAAGTAATGATAGTATGTGACAACATAAGTAATGATAGATTTTTCATCGGGATTCTCAACACTGACATCTGCAAAAGTGATTTAAAATTCAGAAAAATGTTTAATAAGAAATACCATAAATACATCAGATTTCATTATATATAAAACCACACCTTCTGCATCAAGAAGTTTCGTGAGACCCAATTTCTGTTCAGCAATGTTAAAGGCATTATTGAGATTAAAAATAGCGTTAGATTTCTGTAGTTTTTCATATTGAATGAGGTCTGGCCTAAAAATTAGAAGAAGAAAAATCAAATATAAAATAATGTATATGCTATCAAAAATTTTTATTTATTAATATTTTACTAATTTATTCATTTTGGAGCATATTAAAAGTGTAATAAGACATAATTAAATAAAAAATAATATGAAAGTATCATAAGATAAAAAAAATTTAAAAGTTTCATATTTTTTTATGCTTATAAATAATTTTATAAAAATCAAAAACATTCTGATTTTAAAAAATGTAAATTGCTGATGATATCTAAAAAAATTTTTCTAATAAACATGCTACAAATTTTTATTTTAAAACTTTAATTTATTCTTCAAAGAAAAATATAGGTAAATATCTGAAAACTGAAAAAAATATGCATTAATAAAATGCATTTATTTGTTTAGTGTATATATATCTCTAAAAATATACACCAATTTTTATAAAATTGCTAGTTCAAGTATTAATTTATTAAATCTATGTCTTCAGTCTAATTAGAAAATTGATATATATGAATTTATTAAAACTCACATCAAGATTATAAATGTAAGCAGGCTAAAAGCAATATAGATAGTAAATTAATCATTGGCTAACAAAATTGCTTGTTGAAGGTTACATACATATTTTCTGGAGTATTGCAAATTCAATCTTCAAAATGATTAAAAAAAAATCAATTTCATAATTCAGAAAATAATTTTAAAATTTTTTCTGCCAAATTAAAAATGACACTTTCAAATAATATACTTATGCTATATAAAGTACTGTATAACTTTTAAATGACAACAAAAAAAGAATTTGTATTTTTTAATTTTTTTTATTCTTTAATCACATTACTTTTTTTTTTTAAATCTAAAAAATAATTTTTCTCTTTAATCTTTATTAAAATACAATAAAGGATTAAATGAAACAATAGATAAATTATTCTTGAATAATGTTTTGTAGTACTTCACAACAATGGTATAATGGTATTTTTACCCTCATTAGTAAACTTTAAAACTCCAAGTGAATTAGAACTTTTTTGTTTTCAATCACAAAAAAATACAGTGACAAATTTACATATCAATTCTATTTATATTAATACAAAAAAATATGAATAAGCAAATTTTTTTTTTTAAAAAAAGTACTAATACAGGACATCAATATATACACCTGGGTCTCATTTTATGCGGTAGATAGGTTCCTCAGAAAACACGCACAAAAGAAATCGCACAAAAATAGACTTAACTTACCTTGAAAAATGGGGGATACGTACTGTAATTTTCCAAAAATCGCATAGAAGCAAAGCAACAACGTAAAATCACTTTAAAATTCGCATAAAAAAAAATAAGAAAATAAAATATGACTAATAAAAAATTTCAAATTTGAAAAAAATTGATACAAGACAATTTTTTTTTACTTTTTTTATTAACTACAGTATTTAATTTTATTCAAAACAATATATTTTTATGCGTAATTTACATTTTTAGTATCGCTATTTAAGAAATCAGATTCGTCATGATGTGATGTGATGTACTGTAGCTTCTCCTTAAACGAAGTCAAGAGGAAATACAACTAAAACATTTTCCAATCGTTATTGATGCTTCCCATTTTGCTAAGCGACCTAAAATTAAAATTTTTGTTTCCAAAGAAATTCATTTTCTTGGGTGTTTTTGTCCTCTCCATTAGAGTAAACTAAAAATTTAAAATAAAAATAAGAACTTAGACTTATGATAATAAAAAAACACTGACTCACCACTGTTGGGCAAAATTTAATTAAAACTAACAATTTAAAATTAAATTCTTATTTTTGTCTTTAATTTTCAATTCCGTTTAAAAATCAAATTTCATCGTTTCATATCACCTTGTTACATAATTTTTAAATTGTTAATTACAATTAAAAATCTGATTTTAATTGTCAAATTTAATTGTGCCCTCCACTGTTACTCACCTTTTAAAAATAAACTTGCGGACACTAAATAATTAATTGATTACGTACTCGTTTTATAAAAATCAAAAATTGAACGTGATTTAAAATGCAAAAACAACAACATACATCGTATAGGCATCTATAACATTTGAACAGATTTGCATTATAATCTTGTAAAATTTATTACTTGCGGACACTAAATGATTAATTAATTACGTACTCTTTTTATAAAAAGCAAAAATAGAACGTGATTTAAAATGCAAAATCAACAACAAACATAATATTTTTCATCTATAATGTTTGAACAGATTTACATTATAGTCTTGTAAAATTTAATGTGTGTATATAAAATAGGGAAATTCTGATTTTAAGTGAATTATGAACTTCTTTATTACATAAATCTATTACAGTACTATTATAAAGTGCTGAAAATATTGAAATTATTAGGTGGAAGTCGAACTCCGATAATGCGCTATTACTTTAAATATGACATGAGTGCACAAAATTTATAATATTTAAAGTAATAGCGCATTATCAGAGCTCCACTCCTGATCTAATAATTTTTATCGCATAAAAGAAAACTGCATACAAAGATATTAAGAAGAATCATGAATCGCATAACTTCAAAATCGCATTAAATAAATCCGCATAAAACGAGACCCGGGTGTATATATTTAAAAAAACCTTTTTATTCATATTAATGTACTAAAAAGTAAAAAATAAATTTTCTTTAGTTTTTATAATATACTTGATATTATGTGACCAAAATAAAAACATATAATATTCATGTCCAAAATTATTCTTAGATTGATTGTGAATACTATATACTTGTTTTTATACTGTAAAAATGGTGAAAATTTTATTTTTTTATATTATATGAAAAAATATATATATTTTTTATTTTATAACTTTTTAAAAAACAACAACTAGAAAACAAAATTAAAATTGACAAATTTAAAATTATTTTTACAACCATAGTAACTGTTTGAATGCATATATTTAATATAAATCTATTGCTTAATTAAGAAGGTTATTTCAAACATATCTGTCAACTAATCATCGAAGTTGGGTTAAACAGTTACAGCATGCGATCAATTAGTCAAGCGTTGGTAGCCTAACGGTTAGCATAGTTGCCTTCCAAGCAGCTAGCCCGGGTTCATTTCCCGGTCAATGCATTTGACATATATAAAAAAACATGCGATCAATTATATAAATTGGCCAACAAATGAGTCTCTTGGTTTTTCTCAGACTCATTTAAATTTAGTTAAGAATAGCCCAAAATTATTCAAGGCTAATTTACCAATAATCCAAGATGTATTTATTGATAGAGAATCAGATTGAAGGGAAGCATATGCCAAAATGATTCAAAAGTCAAAAAAGAAAGAAAAAAATGGGTGTCTTAAAATATAAATTGGGAGATAAAGTAATGATAAAGACTTTTCATGTGAGTATCCCTAAAAATTTGCGATTTAAAAAGTTCTGTAATTTATATGAAGGTCTTGTTATGATTGTAAAATATCAAGGTGAAAATGCCCTCTGGGTGGATAGTGATCAAGGTCATGTATAATGCTCGAGCATTAAAACCTGCTGCATAAATACATAAATTTTGGTATGTATTGTAAAGAATAGTGTCTATTACATCTAGAAATTAATTTATAAAGATATTGTAAAAAAAAAAAACTAATTAAAATAATTGGTGATTAATCAGATAAAGGTTAATCACTCATAAATTAAAGGAGCTATGAAAAAACATAGAAGTTTTCTGGAGTTTAGAAAGTAGGTTTGGGTTTAGTTAAATCAGATATTTTGTTGATATTTGTTATAGTAGGGAATGAATGAACACTTTAGTATCCTATTGTAATCTGGATATTGATGGTGCTATTGCAAGTTTTGTACCTATTGTATTGAGTCAACATAATTACTCACACAATCTAAAATGATTAAATTTCTCATCATGCACTCATATAACAACTAAAAAGGTTGACATAGCGTAGGGTTTTTGATAAAAATGAATGTCATTTATCCTGTTTGATGCTAAATGAACCTATAAAGCTCAGATTATCTATGAGCAGGCTTTGCATCTACTTAATGAGGATGTGAAGGCATGTAAGGCTTTACTGAATAATGATCATTTGAGTTCAAATTAATAGTTTTTTGGGGGATGTTTCCTTTTTTGTTCAGTTTGGAATAATGGTTGTGTGACAGTTTGGAATGCTTTTAAAATATTCGAAGAGCAGAAATGAAGTGTGTACCCCCTCCCCCCCAATTGGTACAAGTAAGGAAAAACATTTAAATTTATTATTGTTGTTGTTTTTTATGTTTCTTTTTTTTTTTTAAAAATATATAGATTTCAGAACTTAACATTTTAGCAAAATTAAACTGTACATATACAAATGTATGTATGCATAGAGAGTTAGATAAAGATGTATATAATTTTTTTTGTATTTATTTGTTAATGTGTAGAAAACATGAATATATCTCGCTGATATATATATTTTTTTCCTCAGTGTAATATCACCAATCAGCATGGGTATTATATATCTATACTTTATGTGCTTATTATTTTATATGTGTGTATTATATGCCCATAAAGTTGTGGCAGGAGTACATATAGTAAGAAACTAATAGAAGGGATGGGGGTGCTCTTATAGCACAGCAATGAATTATAAGAGAGAGGGTGTTCTCTTATTACACATTAATGTATTATGGATTAGATTTTTTTTTTGTGTGTGATATTTTTATTATAATTATTATTATTTTTTGTTTGTTTCTTTTAATTGTTTGTATTTAAGATTAAGAAAATAAATGTTTGTTGTATTTTATTAAGAACTGGTGTTCAACATTTCACTCATCTCACTCCATAGTTAATAAATTATATGCATGTTTATTATAAGATAGGCTATTCACATAAAAAAATAGAGTAAGAAAGCTAACATATGGGATAACCTGTAAGGGAATGTTGGGTATGTCTTTCAATAATGGTCTTGTAGGGCATCTTTCAAGGAAAGTGGCTCTTAAAGCTTTTGGGCTTTATAAAATGCTCTAGTTTGGCTAAGCTTAGCCGACCCTGGTGGAAATAGTTATCCATATAAGGGTATTAGGAAATATTACTGATAATTGTTAGTTTAATCCCCATATTTAGTAATAATTAGTGAAATTAATTATTTCACTCTGCCTTATCTGCTAATTGAGTTAAGGGGTTTGAACTCAGTAATGATGGGTAGGGTAGTTCCTGTTACAATATTAATACAAAAAAATATTAATGAACTAATATAAATCCATTGTTCACTTAATTTAAAGAGTCATAAATCATCTGATAACTCATAAAAATACAATGGCATCATTTTTATTCTGATATAGATGACCATTTACCAATAATACTATAAAAGTCTCAACAAAGTTTAGAGTTTTGAAAATAATGTAGGGCATGTAATTTTTATGCAAAATATTATTTGCAATTGTATTTGAGGGAAAAAAGCAAAATATAAGTTGGCTTCTTTAAAAGATCAACATTACAATTACCTTTTTTCTCTGAAATTTATTCTTAATTATTTTGTTTAGGAAACTATAGCACTAAATCTCACATAACAATAAAAAATTTATAATTTTTTTTTGCTAAAATTATTTGTAAAATCTAAAAATATATATTGACATTAAAAATACATATGCAAACAAAGTTTCAACTAAAGTGGACATATGAAATAGAAAAAAGAGAGAGAAAAAAAAATGTGTGCCTGGTTTGTAGAGTGGAAAATTGTTCAAAGATGGATTAGCCTTGACATGAAAGACAGACAGATTTCCAGTAAATAAAATATTTTTTAAATATTATGGCTCAGAAATAAAACAAGATAGTTAAAAAAATAAATTCATTGGCAAAAACAAAATCAGAAATTTATGAGATCCAGTCCTTGTTAATTAGTAAGCCAATTCATGCTTTACCATGGAAGAAATATGTGAAAATTCCTATGATAAAAATATTAAAAAAGTAGTATGCATTTCTTAACTAAATTTTAATTTGTTATCATAGAAAATTTGTTTTTATCTTTTGTTAGCTACAATTATCAATGATGTGAGAACATGTATAAAAAATTTAAAGATAACTAAAGAATTTAAAACAGGGGCTGGCAAACTTTCTCTTTGAAGGATCAGATAACAAATTTTAAAAGTTTTGTAGGTCTAATAAAAAAAAAATACAAAAGTAAATAAAAAAAATCGTAAATGATATATATATATGTTTATTAAAAATGAATCATATTATTCAATGAAATGATTGAAATTATTATTATTATTTTTGAGATATTATTTCTTTGATATCTAGTTCAAAATTAGTGCTACCTGTTTTTAATAACAATTTCAAATTATTCTCCATCAAGGAAAATCTGCAATGGGATTTTATATATATTTCATTTAAGAAAATCTTTTTTCATATAAATATGTACTGCTAAAAATAGATAGAAATTGTTGAACAAACAGTTTTATTTGTTGAAATTTGTCATTAGGTAAATATTTATAAAATTCATTTAAATTATCCTTTTCTTGAAATTTTAAATGCATTATTATATTATAAATTAATAATTTTTAACTGAAATTTGCTGGTAAATTTCAATTGCATAATTAAATGGATTTTGAAATAAAGCATTTTTTTGCATATGCATCAAAATCAAAAAATGTTGCTGTAATTGTCCTTCTGATTGGACAAATTTGTATAAAAATGCAGATTTAATTTCTTGTTCAAATTTTTGCTAACATTGAAAATGTACAAAAAAGTTTGATTTTATACCTTCATGACCATATAAGTATCATATATAAGTCTATTCAAACAGCTTTTCATAAAGCAATGCCATCCAGTGCAAGCCATAATAATCAATGGATGCTAGAATGTTTATGCATCAAAATCCTATCTAGGGCCTACTCATCCAATAGCCTCGGACTAGTTTCTAGCTTGTAGCTTTTATCAGCAAGAAGCCTAGATCTTTAAATCTAATGTAATCCTCCTGCAGTCACCTTTTACTTTTCTAGCTAACTATATATAAAGCTTTGAGTCCAAAATGAAAACCCAATGTTTTCAATCCAAGCTCATTCGCTTGTATAATCATGCAGATCTGAACATTTTTGTGTCTTTGCTTTTTTAATAACTACAGTCATCATTGTCCTTTGACCAAAAACTAGTCTGGGGATATTGGATGAATAGGCATTAGATAGGAGTTTTGATACATAAATCTTCTACATCCACGAGTGGCATTATTGTATTCAGAGAGTTGCTACGGTTTTAATAACTTGTGTACATATAAAAAATAGTGATCGTGTGAGATTTTAGTGTTTTAAGAAGTGTTCATTCTTTAAACTAAATTCATTCAGGAATATTATTAAATCAGTAATGAAAGTTAGTTTCCAAAGATATTTTAGTATCTGGGTGGTTGGTTGTGTTGCTTTTTTTTTCATTAAATAAGTTCTATTTCGATCCTTAATTCAAAAAATTGTAATAATTCCTTTCCACTCTTAAGCCATCACATCAAAATATTCAGCTTCTATTTCTGATAGAAAAAGCTCAGAACTGACGATGATTAAGTCCACAAGAGCAAATAAAATTTATAGTTGTATCACTGATTTTATCACAAGCAATAAATTTAAGTATCTCCCACAAAACTGTTTACAAATTATGCAATATGTTGCCATGAGCTTCAAACACTTCCAATTTCACAAGCTTAATAGATTTGGCCAACTTTTTCTCTAGTCAGTTAATATGCACTTTAATTTATTCCAATTTAAATTATAATTAAGAAAAGTATTTTCAAATTCTCTAAAAAAATTTTTGCTGATAGTTGTATCATGTAAACTATTCTTGGTGGCTAATTGTTCAATTTATTTCAAAAATGGAATTAATTCCCCAGAAGAACAATAGCAATTGTGCAGTATCAACAACATGAAATATAATTAAAAAGCACACAAAATCTTTTGCTTTAATGTTTGAAAAGCAATATTTTGTCTTAAGCTTTTTAATTCTTTGAATAAATGTTTTTGCAAAACGATTAATACATTTAAATAAATTTGGAATTTTTTAGGACCATGCAGGATTTAATGAATTCTCCATCAGTGAGTTCCCTTGTTTAGATAGTTAATAGGCTATAATAAATCCTGTTCTAGCAACTGCTTTATTTTCGCATTTCATTTCAATTTTATTTTATTTTTAATCATTCCTTTCTTTGAAATTGTGACCATTGTGCTAAATGCTTTACCTGGTAATAATATTGCCTATTGTATTCTTTTAATATATCTATGGTCTTATTGCATATTAAATGATCTTTTATCAACACCTTTCATTATAAAATAGTCAAAGTTCCACTGTTCTTTAAAAGATGACATGCAATATCAATTTTTCTTTTCTTTGTTTCTTCTTTTAGCATGATAGCTATGTGGTAATCTTCACACTGATATTCAATTAAACAAAATAAAAATAGCCATATAAGATACTACTATGTAAATATCTATATTAAACACTTAATAAATGCTCACTCTCCTTTCCAAACATAAGATAAAGTCTTTTGAAATGATAGAATGAATCACACTATCTTTTTAACCTAACCGTATATATAGGCAAATCTTAAGCATTTGGAAATGAAAGCATGAAGATATTAAATAATCACTTTCAATTCCTTTTACTTTGTTTTAATGAATGATGCTTGTGAAAATTTTACAATTTATGGTACAACATTATTAGATGAAATATTAAACATATGTAACGAGTTATTTATTTAAATAGAGCTATCTTTTCAAAAGACTTTATTTTGTATTCGGAAAGGAGAGTATTCACTAAGTGTTTAAATCTATAAAGCGCATGTGTAGTGAAGTCATATCTAATTATTATACAGTTTAAAAACAAAGCGCTAAATAAATAAATATCTCGTAATGTATATGTTAAATATCTATATTGTAATATGGTAGAAAGTGGCTGCAATTAATGAAGAAATAATATTGAATATTTCCATGTTTTTATAATAATGGGTATTTATTTAAATATTTTCTTTATCACATAATAATATGGGAATTTTCAAATATTATTTTAAACATAATGTGAATACTTGAATTTGTAAATGTTTGTAAAAAAAAAAAAGAAAAATATAAAATCAGATTCCTTTTGTTTTCTCTATTAACCCATTCCACAGCACTTTATTTTATTGGCCAAGTGAGGTAAAACTCTAAACTTTTGATTGGTCAATTACAGAATCAGCAGTAAAAATATATTCATCTTTTAATACTATATTCATTTTAGTTTCATTTGTAAAAAGTATATTAATAATTTATCAGGTTATGAAAGTGAACGAAAGTTTTTCCAAAAATAAATTTTTATTTATAATTATAAAAATATTCAATAGCATTGAATTTAAAAAGAACATTCGTAATAAATTGAAAAGTGTTGCTGACGTCAATGATTTCTTTCTCAATTTTACGTTGTATAAAAGTAAATAATTTTTACTAAAATCTTAACCATTTTTCTAAAATAATTTTACTTTTAGCATATTTTATCAAAATAATTTATAATATGTCAAAAAATGCTTTTAAAATGGTCTAAAACATTCGTTTATCATTTTCAAAATGTAACTAAGAAGTTGGAACGGTGAAAATTATTGACAAGCGGTCTTCTTTGTCCAATATGGGCAACAACCAATCAGCACCAAGAAAAGGACTGCCTTCTCTCATTGTTAAAACTAAAATTTGAATATTATTGATTTTTTACTTGTAAAATAATTCCAGAGAGGGCAGCATCTTTTTAAGCTTTAAAATGATCATAAATTCTTTACCATAGCGTTAAAAATGATGGAATTCGAGCGACTTGAAGGCATGATCGTTTTTAATCGAACAAGACAGTTAAAAGGTTAAATAATTTTATTTATTTATCAGTTTTAATTTTAGTTTTGAAAAGTACTGTGAGAAAAAAAGTTATCTTCAGTAAATTATTTAACAATTTTTAATTTTAACATTTAAGAGAGATAAAACAGATAAATTTTTCATGTTGATAATTTTTTTTTTAAAAAAAAGAAGGGAAAAGTTGTAACATTTTTGATAAATTTTATTTCAATTATGATTTTTTTTTCTTCTATTTTCTTTATCTTTCTCCAAAAAAAAAAAAAAAAAAAAGGCAGTATTTTCAAAATCAATGTAATTAATCTGATTATCTTGTTTGTCTTTTGGCAGGAAAAAAAATAATTAAAAAAGAATTTCAAAAACTATGATTCTAATTTAAGTTTTTGACTTGTTTTTCAATTTTAATTTTGAAGGAGGGAAATATCTAAACAATGTTTTTATAAAAATAGACTCAATTGGTTAATAGTAAATTTTAACATGTAAAAGACATAATTGTTCCAAAAATAAATGAGTAAATCAGAAAACTTCAGTCTTGTAAGGAGAGGTCAGTCTTAGTCAAGCTGTTGAAGACAGTAGTTATCCTGACTCAGCTGCTGAAAAAAAAAAAGCAGATTTAGCTGGAAAAAATGTTTTCTAAAATGAGGGCAACCATACACTAAGTTTAGCTAAAGCTAAATATCATTTATCTCCATGTAAACAGCTCACTAAAAAAATGTGAAGAAGCAAAATACCCTTCAAGTAATCTCCAACAAACCTTGTCTCCATCACAGAGCATAAGTATCTTTATGTGTTAGCCTAAACTGAAAAATCATTAGAAAGAAAAATCAATAAATTCTTTCTGTGTGTTAGCTGAAAATATTGTATGGCACAATGGATAAATTAACTGTGTGCATTAGGCTGGAATTAAAAGGCCTTCAAAGAGAAAACCTATAATGGAAACTGGAAATTACAAATATCAAAGGATTAAAAAAAAAAAAAACCTATGGTTAAATGTATTTTCTTTAATGTGCACATTACCTTTAAATTTATAAAGGAGTTTTTAAATTAAATAATAATTGATAATTAATTTTACTAGTATATTTTTTCAATTAAAATGTTTTTTTATATTATTTCCCTCTAAAATTAGAAGGATTTTAGCCAATTTAAATTTTTATCTTCACTAGATAAATTTTTGTTTTTAGAAATAATGCTTAAGACATAATGAATATATTTTTTAAGGTAACACTTTCTTTTAAAACGTTTGTTACTTCAATTATTTTCCCTTAAAATTACAAAAAAGAATTTTTAGGTAAATTAATTTTTATTAAATTATATTTTCTTGTGAAGCATGTTTTTTTCATTCATTTGATTTTACCCCCAAAATTATACAAAGGATTAATTAACATAATTTAAAATTCCTTATCTCTGATCGTAAAAAAAAATTGTTTTTCAACTTTTGGTATTTAAGCTGGTTCATCTTTATTTTAAATATGAAATTATATTTTTTGATAAAATATACAAGTTTGAATTATATTATCATGCCACTTTTAAATTTTTTTAAAAATTATTAATCAGTTAATTTATTCAATAATCATTTAAAAAATATTCAAGTGTTAAGGTCTTTATTCTTCTAGATATCTGTTCTATGAATTGGCAGTGTGTATTAGGAATTTTTTTAATTAACCAAGTAATATTAATTTAAAATAGAATAAACTGTTATATATATCTTTCTCTTGTTGACAGTTACAGTCCCCTTAAGTCTTATGATCCTGAGTTAGTTTAGAGCAATAATGGTTAATTATATAGATGTAGTAGCTTATGTTGGTGTTTGGACATCCAGATAATTTTCTCTGGATGGTGCAAAGTTATCACCTTTAAAGTCCATTCACTGCATTTTACTTCTTTTATTAGACTTAGTTTATAGTTGATTGGTACACTAAAGGTACCTTGTGGCCAGAGCATTGATGCTGATCAGCATGTATCAGATCCCAGCATTATTTTTTATTATGAGTGACATATTAGCACTTAAGTATATGCATCCAGTTATTGTTATATTTTGACTTAAGTTTAGCAGTGGCTTGACAAATAGTCAGTTTTGTAGTATATCTCATTTAAATCCAGTCACAAAGTCGACTGCTGATTATTGATAAATTGTTGACTGATGAATATATTGTTTATGTATTCTGCTGGGTAATTCATCGCTATAATTTATTATTATAAGTAATTTATAACTACTATTACTGTAAACAATTACTTATTATTAGTCCATGCTGACCCTCATGCTCCTTATATTTGTAATATTTGGGGATGATAATGATCCCCATAATTCCATGATACCATGTCATCTATTTCCATATCATTATGTATATGTGGTGAAAAACATGATTTTAATAATGCAATTGATTTAATCTACATTTAATATCACCAAATCTTAAATTAATTCAGGATTATAGATAATTAACGAAAACTTTCTACAAAATTCAAAAGTATATGAGATCTAGAAATTCTTTTGTAAATATACCATATAAAAAATGAAATAGCAACATTTTAGAATGGCTATTATAAATGACAAGATTCATTAATAATATTTTTATAAAAGCAGATTGTATTTGATGGCAAAAAAAAAACAGAAACATATTCATGTGTACAATGTTCGCACATTTGTACTTGCTAAAAAACATAAGAATTTCATGTTTAAGTTTCATTTCATTTTTTAATAATTTAATTCTCATATTGAAAATAAATTGTTTTTATACTAAAAATATGATTAAGTGTCCACAATTTATTTCCTAAAAATTTTGGTTTAATTATTAGGGACAAAAAGAAAAAAAAATTTTTATGTAGGTACACAATTACAAACCCAAGCATATAAAGTTTTATTATTTTAATTTATTTATTTTTATGTATGAATGAGACAAATATAATGACAGTGATATTTTTTATTACTATTAATTCTTATATTCATTAATACAAATTTATGTATAATTCATTCATTCAAATCTCCATCTAGTATTTTTTTTTTTAATTATTTTTTTTTTTTAAAAATCACTTTATTTTGGTGTTTTGTTATTTTGAGTTAAAAAAAATTATATTAGCAGTCAAGCGTTAGTAGCCCAGAGGTCAGCGCAACTGCCTTGCAAGCAAGCAGTTGCTTGCAGATGGTTGTCGCAGGTTCGCTTCCCAGCCAATGCTTTGACATCTGAAAAAAAAAAAAATTATATTAGCAACAAATTTAATCACTAGAGGCACTGTAATCATACTTGAACAGGATAAGTTTAATAAAATTGTATGAAAATTTTTAATTTTTACAACATTTTTATAAAATTACATGTTAATTTAAATACTTTATTCTTAATTTTGATATTTTCTACTGTCTGTACATGCCATTTTTAAAATTTTCTGTAAAAATATTTTTCTTTTCATTATTTCTTTTTCATATTATTCTGGCAATGAAATTTTAGACTTCATTAAAATCATTATGATTATTTGTGATAACTAAATATTTGATAGTATATTTCATTTAGTTAAGTAAATTTAACTTTTAAAGATAAGTTGTTAAAGATCTCTCATGTATTTTTATATCTATTATACATTCTTTATAAATTGTTAAAGATTTCTCATGTATTTTTATATCTATTATACATTTATTATTAACCTCTAGCTACCACTGATCGACCTACTTATGCTTTAAATATGGCCATCTTTTGCCACATAAATAAATTGACCATTAATGCAGAAAGTGGAGTTATTATTTACAACTTTGATAAAAATGATTCTTTAAATCTTTGGGAGTTAAATTTACTTAATTAATTAAATAAAACATACTATCAAATATTTAGCAATCATAAATAATCATAAATTCACAGCTGGACTAATACTTAAGTACCGTTTTTTAATAAAATGTTCCATTCATTTAGCTTTAATCTATTTTCAATGAAAAAAATATGTTATTAATCTTGGGGGATATGTTTTTCTATACAAAAATATGTTGCAAACTAGATATGGCCTGTAGACTATAATTTGCCAATGCCTAATCTACAATATAGGCTTAAATCTAGTGTGACAATGTAATTAAGTTTATTTATATAATATTCAAAAAAGACTACAAAATGTTTTGGAAATTAATAGATTTTTTCAAATAAATATTTAAAAGTTTGGGTGGGGCCATGTTTTCCAGATGTTTATAATATATAGAGCTGGCAAAATAAGCTCTTAACAAGCTTTGAGAATATCCTCAACCCCATAACCAGTTTCTGCTTCTGGTGTCATCAGTGGAGTGCCAGGATATTCAAGCATTAGATTAAAAATACCATAACATAATATAATACCATAATATAATATTAAACAAATAAAAAAAAGCTTTATTCACATTTCAACTAGACCAAATTTCATAAGTCATCCATTAAGTATGTATACATGTTTATTTGTTTTACCAACCAGATGGTATATACCAGTCCAAAAACTTAGTATAAATATATCACTGAATAATATATATTGATGAGTTTCTGAATTAGACATATGGATCTGTACAGGTTCAGTATGTTTTTTGGTAATTATAATGTAATCGGGCTTGGCCACTTGATGGCGTTGTTGGCAGTCAAAAACAATACAATGTACGGTTTTCGGGGTCGTGTGATTTTTAAATCGTTTTTTTTTTTTTGGTTATTAATTTATTGATTGCTATAACTTTTTTTTTTCATGCCTTTTTAATTTTGTATTTAGTAAACAACAATCTTTTTTTTTATTTTTAAATCGCTGTTTTTGGACAAATTATCATCATTCCTCCTTTTTAGTTATTAATTGATTGATTGCTAGAACTTTTTCTGCAATGTTTTTCACTTAATTATTGCTTTCTACATAACAAAACAACTGTGTAGGGTTAGTGTTCTGTTGTTTGTAATGCTAAAATAAAAAATATAAAAATCGTAACCATAGTCGGACAAAAGAAAGACTCAAACTTTTTTAAACAACAACAAACACATATAAATGTCTTCTTTACTTATTAAACATGTTTATAATATGTGCTTTCTATGAAATTTACAAAAAATCGTGTATATTTTTATTGGACAGCAGAACTACTCGGCTTCTGTTTTCGGCAACTGCGGAAAAAGTTACGTGATCGCCAGCCATTTTATGAATTACGTGGTATTTCACGTGAAAATGAGATTTCGCATGCGAACTCGGCCGAATTCGTTTTGACATACCCTCGGCAAGCTTTTACACATTACACCTTCTCTAAATAAGGGTGTGGCCATTTGGAAAATTACTATAAAGTCAGGTTTCTTAAATTCATTACAAATACAAAGATTGTGTAACGTATATTGTATAAATTTGACTAATCAAACTACACACACATATATATCAAACTGTACATGAAAGATAAATGTGTGGATTCACAGTAACTGTCGCGAAGCAGAAATAGGCCATATTATTTCTGTGTTACGTCATCATCAACGGCCTTCTAATGGCTAAGACAAACATAGATGTTTTCTATAGCCGTAAGTCAGGCCTTGAAAATGGCATTTGTGAGGTGTTTTGGCAAGCCAGAACGCCATCAAGTGGCCAAGCCCGATTACGTTATAAGAACCTTTTTTTTTTTTTCAAATATACTTATCTGTTGACTGTTTTAACTTTCAAGATAATTCTATCAGTCTAAATTATATACAGTATTGAGAACTAATATGCATTTAAATTCTTCATTATAGATTGTTTAAACACTTAAAGAATGGCACTGATTTTTTTAATTCACATCTTTACCATGTTATTAGTCGGGGTGGTAGTTCATTCTGTTATTAATAAAAATGCATGAACTGATTTAGATTATTTTTATAGGTGAGGTAATGACTAAAATATTAAGTGATAGTTACACTAATAGTTAAATATTTTTAAATGCTACAATTAAAGCTATTAATATGTCTGCAGAATAATTTAAATATAAAATGAGCTTAATAATTGAAATATAGTGTCATAAATTTGAATGTTAATTAAATCAGTGATTGGCACAAGATTTGTTATTGACTTTATCTAAGTTCTTTATTTAACAGTCATTAACTACATAGTTCATAATTTGTGTTTTACCTCAATTATAAAAGTCAAAAACTCTTAAATTCCATTTCTAAAGCAGATGAGTGCAATAATCAGAGGTTTTTGAATCTGTTGGTGAGACTCCATTAGTAATTAAAAAGATCAAATCTAGCTGATATTACCAGTAGATCTGGAAAAATATTTGGAACTTCACAATAAGTTCATTTTTAATTCTACAATTCTTTAACTGTTTGAAGGGATTCTTGGTTTAATATTCATAAAGGGCAATTGGATTTAAAAAGTCTTAGATGATGAAACTCTATCTTGAGTTATTTGCTAAGTCTGATCTATTTAATAGCTTTTTATTCAAATTTCTATGATTTAATTTGTCTTGTGATATCTGATGGAGGAATATATATAAAAAAAAGCAGTAAATCAGTATGAGGAATAGATTTGAGTGTGCCAGTAACATAAATCATGGTAATATTTAATATTTAAAAAGAGAAAAATCAAAGAACATACTGAAAATAAAACAATACTCAAAAACATACTTTTTTTTTTGAAAATCATTATACTAAATCAAAGCACATTGATAATTTATTATAAAAAATAAATAAAGTATAAAAAAAATAAAAAAAATCCAAACAATACATTCATTTTATAAAAGTTATAATCATTATATTAAAAGTAAAAAGCATTCTTAATTTGTCTACTAAAAATAAGTTAGTCATATTATGTTATAAATTTCAACATCAGTCAAAAAAAAAAAAAATCAAACAAAAGTTAAGAGATTATATAATATACAAACAGTATTAAATTTTTATGTGAATATATTTTAGAATTAATAATATGTTGCCTTTGACAAAAGCAATATATGTTAAGACAATTTACATGAGGAAATAAATTATAAATACATTCTTTTATATTAATATACGAAATTCAAAGGTATAAAAAATATCTATTTTCAGATGTTTGGGCATAGAATTAAACTTAATATATATCAGACACAATAGGCTAATTAAAATCTGTGACAGGAGCCTAGATCAAGATATCAAAAATAAGGATGACGCACAGAAAAAAAAAACAAAACAACTAAGACTGATAGAAGAATGACTGACATTAATTTAGATAGGATTGGAAATAGTCCTATAATATATAATATTTTAGAAGTAATGACATAGCATGATATTTATAATATAATTACTAGATCATTATATAAATCAGATGTAAAGCACGAGGGAGTGAAGATATTTACAATAAAGAATGAATTCACCTTGCGCTAATGATCAGTGATGAATGTCCCTTGCATGTTTATACAGTATTAAACAAAATCTGATAAAAAAATCATGAGTCTAGCTCATAATAAATAAATTGATATATATGTTAGGCATATATTTGCTATGGCAAATGTAAGAAAATGAGAATGTTTGAAAATAAAAAGATTACAAAATGTATATAAAATTATTTATTAAAGAAAAAATATTTTTAAATTACTTTTATATATATATTTCAAGTCTTCTATTATACATTATGAAATTTTTTTTTCCTATAATAATTTTTACTTTTGACATATAATGGAAAAATATTTTGTATAAAAATAAAAAATTTGTTTACCTGTGTTTGTGAATAAGAGCATTAAAAGCGAGACCATCACGCCAACTTGTACTAAAGTTGCGAATATTAACATTATGGTAGCCTGCAGTTTTCATCTGACACCACAAAAGTAGAGCATCTTTGGCAGACCGAGTTTCTTGATTATCAACTTCTTCTATGGTAATGTCTTGGATCTTAAAAATAAATAAATAAAATATAAATACAATTGAGTGTATTATTGAGATACATATGATGTTCAAACAGAACTCTATAAACTTATCACAAATAATTATAAGAGACGAAAAGATATTTTAAAATCAACACACAAGCTAGTGTAATTAATATCACTACTAATCATATGCATTTATAACTATAAGTGCTGCAATTGTAATATTTAGAAAAATGTAATAATGCACTAATAATAAACTGCTTTACCAATAAACCATTTCCGGTAGCGTTCTGTTCTATTGTGTCAGCCGCTTGATTTTATTTTTGGAATAGAAAATAAAAGTAAATTATATTACAGTTTACACAGAATTTAAAAATTCAAACAAAATATAAAAATGAAAGCCGACTTTTTTGACTTTTAGGGTCAGTAATTAATCAGACTGACTTTATGTGTGTCTATAAAAAATTACGTTACTTTCTAAGAGCAAATAATAGTACATTAGAGACTTATTTTGAACAGGAATTAATCAGAGACTGGATGTACAGGTGTGGCTATAAAAAGTTACACTCCTTTTTTAATTGAAAATACGAGTAAATTTTAGCCTTTTTGAGACATTAATTAATCAGACACTGTGTTTTGAAATCAAAGTCAATTAGATTACAACTTCCACAAAATTTAAAAATGCAAACAAAATTTTAAAATGAAAGACGACTTAAAGATTTTTTGGGACAAGTAATTAATCAGAGACTGGCATTTTTTTTTGGTTTGTGTATATATATAAAATTGTGTTACTTTTTTAATAACAAATAATAGTAAATATAGTGGAGACTTTTTTAGACAGTACTTAATCAGATACGGGCTTGTTTGGGTGTGTGTGGATAGGAAAAGTTACTGTACTTTTCTAATAAAAAATAAAAGTAAACTTTACCCCTTTTGGGGGCAGTAATTAATCATCCACTGCATTTTGGGGGGGAAAGGTAAATTAGATTGCAATTTACCCACTAAAGTTAATAATTATAACAAACTATTAAAATGAAAATAGACTCCAGTGTCTTGCAATTGCCAATTTTCAGAGTTCGAAGCAGCCATCTTACTTGTCTCAGACGATTTCTCACAAATACATTACTTTCATCGGGATCTTTGAAATAGTGCTGTGCTGCACCCTAAAATCCAATTTGTGAAGGTTACACAGTCTGATGGAACAGTGACGACACTGTTAAAACTGTTAGAAGGTAGAAGTAGATCAGTTCACATAAAAAAAACATTGGACCTGAAAAGTTCAATTATTTAGACACAATGCAATCAATACATCCTCACACAATACTGTAGCGAAAATAGACAAACCAGCATTATGATAAAGTGCGTAACACAAGCAACTACGGCAGCCAATGAAGGCATTTTTCTGCACTTTTAGCATAGAAAGCAGCCACAGCAGTAGCCGGCAGACGAGTAAATGGACTCTGTTTTATCATAGAAAGAAGGCTATCAGCTTGGCTGCGACCGTGGAAATGGCATATTTCTAGAAATTTTAGCTAGAACTAGCGCCATCAAGCGGCTGATCATGATAGAACAGATCACTACCCCATTTACCCCCAAATTCTTTATATGTGGGTATATTAACTAATAATATTTGTTTATAAACTTATATATCTAATTTTGACTGTAAAATTTCTAGATTTAATAAGTCACTTTATTCATTAAATAAGCAACTAGAGATATTTATCAAAATTTATTAATCAAACCGAACATGCAATCCTATAAAAAGCACACATTATTAGTATATATCATTGTGCAGTTGTGTTTTTATAATCTATTTTACATAAGTATATATTACAGATATAATATATAATCAAAATTATCCCAAATTCACAACTCAGCCAGACTAGCCAAAAAAAATAAACTCTAAAACACAACCAACGATTTCACTGCTCCAGACGTCTCAAATATAAAGAACTACAAAATAACAGCATATTTAAACTAAACATTACCCACAATTCCACTTACCTCCCATATACCCTTAATATTAAAAGAACTTTTAAATAAGTTAATTGCTTCAGAATTAAAATTTTTTAATAATAGTTTCTTTAACTTTTATTTCATTTCTCTCAAAGAAGACAACCTTAGCTTCATCAAAATTAATGTGGCCTGTATCTTTTTCATGGATATATAAAGCAGAACTAAGATATTTATTTCTAACCCTATTTTTATGTATCTTTATTCTTTCATTTAAGCTCAAACTATTCTGATTTATATATACCTTCTTACAAAAACAAGGAATAATCTTTCTATCAAAAATTTCTTTTGTATTATTTAATAAATTATTCAAAGTAAGAGCCCCTTTTTCCAAGCAATTTTCTTATTTCCAAATAAATTACTATTTTTACATATAATTTTATAAGGAGACAATTCTAATGGCAAAGAAATAAAATCATATTTGTCTTTATCCTTTACATCATTACAAATATTATTACTATTAAATAAAATACTTTTAACAAATTTATCAGAGTAGTCAACACTCAAATAATCTTTATAAAATTGACTGTTTTAAAACAAAGCTATCCTATTAGAATTATTTAATCTCTTCTTTCCATAACAATAATTTCTTAAAGCAGCTAATTTATGAGATACAGATTGATAGCTATCAGTTTTAATTATAGATTTTAACTCTATACTCTTAACATAGCAAACAATTATTCTTTACATTTCTAATCACCAATAGATCTAAAAAAATTAATTTAACAAAATCTACCCCCCCCCTCCTGCTACCACATATTTTATGGAAGAATCAAAAGAATTAAACTCATTTACCCACATTTTCAATTTATCATTCTCAACTGCAAACAAACAATCATGATATATCTAACAAATAACTTTAAATATAAACAAGAAATAATATATAATCTATTATTACACTTTTCCTTAATCTTATAAAAATTACTATTTTAAGTAAAATACAGAGAATCCTTCAATAATAAAAGCAAATCTTTAGCAACTTAAAAATATATATAATTTTGTCTGAAATTAAAATATTCTTTTAAAGGTCTATAATAAATAAAATGTTAAAAACAATTTTCTGCAATAATGATTAACATTAATAAAAACAACAAAATATTTAATTTTTGTAGTAATGATAACTATAAATTATTCATTTTTCAATCACCACACATATTACATGATTCACAATAAAATCAAACAAAAATACAGTAGCACTTATAATAACAATGCTTAATGGTTTTTCAGTATAATGGCACAGCTTTTAAATTTTGCATGTAGACGCTTTTCAGCAATATTCAGTTAACATTGGAATTAGATACTTTTTTGAGAAAGGTAAAGTTTTGAGGCCCAAGGGTGGGAAATAAGTGTTTATCGATCACCATTGTAAGAAAGTAAAGTTTTCCTCCTTTTATATAAAGAGAGTTGAAGAATAGGAGAGGAAACATAAAGTTAAATATTTAATAGGAGGCTTGAAAATAAGAAATACGGATTGAATTTGTATCCCACAATACATATATAAGGATCAGAAAGAAATTAGGTGTGCTATGGTAGTATACCGTATGTAATGAGGTTTATCACTTGAATGTTTAAATAAGTCTAGGAAGAATGTAACAGGTTTATGATTATATAGACAGTGTGTAAGTGTCATAAAAGACATGAAAAAGTGGTTTTTAAGTGTAGATAGCTTAAAGAGAACGTCAGGAGAAATGGAGCAAAATGTAGTCGAGGAAGATAGAATAGAATGTTATTAATGGAATGGAAAAAAATATTGATGAAAAAATAGGTAGTGCAGTGTAGATAATTAGCCAAAAAATAAGTAAGATGGAAGAAGAGATAAAAAACGTAGGAGTAAAATTAAAATTGTTAGAGATTAAGTGTGTGCAGATAAAGAAATTATTGAGTAGGAATGATAAGAAAGAAGTAGATAAGGAAGTCCAGAAGGTGGTACAGAATGTTACGGATGAAGTAGAGAAAGTAAGCTATGAGACAGTATTGATAGGGAATACACCAATTAGAGTGTGGAGATATAATTGCAAGAGAAAATAGAAACAGGTATATAAAAATATGTCTGTCTGGAGCTAGAATTAGGGGTGTTACAGTTGAGGTAAAGAAACAAGAGAGTAGAGATGTGTAAGTTATGGTAGGGACAAATAATTTGTCAGAGCTATCAAAGAGAGTAATGGAGATGAAAGGAAGAGTAGGAATAATTGGATTATTACCAAGATTTGACAATAGGTACATGTGAGATAGAGCAGGTTCTATAAATGCGAGATTAAAAAAATTGTGTGAGAGAAATGTTATGTTTGTGAATGTGTGGGATTTTTTTATTAATAAAAGAGTTATATAGTAGAGATGGATTGCACTTAGCAAAACAAGGAAGTGAAGTTTTAGGTAGTTTGATTGATAAAAAATATAGTTCGGGGAAACTTATAAAGGGGGGTAGGGATTTAAGTGGGTGTTATCAGAAAAAAGAAAAATGGAAGAAATAAACAAAGGTTAGTTGGTTTAGATATAAATGTAGATGTGGAGAAGAAATGGGTCTGTAAAATTAATGGTAAGAAAGTTATTTATAAATGTAATGGAAAGGGAAGAATCGAAAGAATTTATAAAACAGTAGTTAAAAAAAAAAAATTGTTAAAATTGAATATTTGAATATGCAAGGTGGTAGGAGACCAGAAAAGTGGCTGGAATTAAACAAAGCTGTTAAAAATGAAGAGCTTGAGGTTTTTGGTGGTAGAAACCATCTAAGAGGAAAAAAATGGTGGAGGGGGGGTGGGGTGGGGTGGGGGGGGGGGGAAAAAATAAAAAAATTAACTTTTTAAAAAAAATAAAAAAAAAAAAAAAAAAAAAAAGGGAAAAGAAAAAAAAAAAAAAAGGGGGGGGGGGGGGGGGAAAAGAGCTTGAGGCATTAGCTGTAGTGAAAACACATCTAGGCGAAGAAGAATCTACTGGAAGATTTGGTATGGCAAGGTTTATATACAGAAGAAAAAAAGGGTGGCAGTATAGGAGTTATCTCAAAAAAATATTTAAATACTGTAAAGTGTCAAGAACATTTGTGGCTTGAAATAAGGTTAGCAAAACAAGAATGGATGGTGACTATAGTGTATATGGCCACTGGAGATAGTCAAACTATAATGGAGTGGAAATGAATGGACATATTTAAAAAAAGATGATGTGGATAACAACTTATGGACAGCTTTAATGTGAGCATTGAAAATTTATCAAATATTTATGTGGAACAATACACATGGTCTAGAAATAATATATTTAACACAATAGATTATGTATTAGTAGAGAAAAAGGGAATGAATAAAGTATGGAAAATTAAAGTGCAAATAATGAAGAGAGTATGTAATAATGATCATAATTTCTTTTTAATAGAAATGATTATTAATTGATGGAAAATAATAAAAGTAGAAAGGATAATGAAAGATGTGGATGGAGAATAAATGATAAGAATAAGTTAAAAGAATATAAAATAAAAGTAGAAGAAATCATAGAAGAGTTTGTTGGAGATGAATATAAGGAATAATGTGGTGAAGTAGAAAAAGTGGCAAATAGAGTTTTAAGTGAGAATATTCAAAAGAAAAAAATAGGAAAGTAAGAGTTAGTAAAAGTGTAAAAGAGAGGAAAAAAGCATGCAGAGACTATAAGTGTGCTATTAAAAATAAAGAAAGTGAAAAAGATGTTTAAGTGGAAAAACTATTTTTTAAAAAATAAGTTGGCTAAAATAGATAATTATAGAGAAAAAAAGATGGGAATAAAAAATTTTGGCAATACATTAAAAGAAGAAATGTAGGGAAGAGAAAAATAGTATTACTAAATGATGAGGAAAAAGAGTGTAGCACAAGAGAAGAACCAGAGACAATCTTATATGTGTAATTAATATAGAAAAGAAGTTACATGTAAAGGACAGAGTGAAAACAAATATAAAAGCACAAGTAATGGAAATTTTATTTTTACAGAAATTGAATTGAATGAGGCAAGGAAAAAAATGAAAAGTGGAAAAGCAAAAGATTTAGATGAGCAGCAGAGATGTTGATGAATTTGGGAAATAGGCCAAAATAAAATCTATTATCATGTTTTAATAAGATGACACAGAAGACAGAATTTCCAGATAGCTGGAATAATACAAGAATAAGGCTATTATTTAAAAGAAACAGTAAAGATCAAAGAAAGGGAAACAAGTATACACCAATAGCGGTAACATCAGTGCTATATAGTTTTCATGGTAATAATATGAATACTGAACCCCACTGCTTGATGGCATCATTTTTCACAAAACGCACATCAATATACCATTTTAGCAGCCTTAATTTATGGCTGACACTACAATAGGTGTTTTTGAGCTGTAACAGGCTGCCTGAGGTCGATGTATTTCACGATTATGTAACAAAATACTACGCCCATTGCATTATGACAGTATTCATCAAGTGAGTGCTCTAGACTCTCGCTATGGTCCGATTTAATGGTGGCCGTATTTGAAAGAGACGAAATTCTGCAAAAATTCATTGTCAGAAATTTTTTAGAAAGCGTAGTGGAATTAGTATTCCACTAAGAATTGTCATGTCACACACGCTTCCCTACATTTTTGAACTGCACATAACTTGAAAAGGTTCTTTTCAGCAGAGTTGTTTCCGATTTCGCATGCAAATGCCCGTTAACGCGTGAATCTTTGCAAGAACTGTAAGGGAAGTTGGTTCAAGGGCTCCAAATCCCCGTTACTTACAGCTTTGAGGCTTCCCTGTTATTTTATTTGCATGTTACTTTTGGGTTTTTTTTTATGCCCCCCAAAATGGTGGTTTTTTTGTTACTTATTTTGGTTCACAACTTGTTCAAAATTTCGTTTATTTTGGATTCAATAAATTATTTTATGGGAAGCTGTTGTTTTTTGTTGTTGTTCCCATGATTAAAAAGTAGGTAGATAATATTTGATAAGTTTCATTAACAGTTAATTAAAGTAGGTAATATTTTATTATACCAAAATAAAAAAAGAAGTATTTAAGAGTTTATTCAAAAGGCCCCCATCCAAAAAAAAAATATATATAAAATAATAATAAAGAATTGTGCGGTAACATAATAAAATGTTCAAAAAGAAAATCCAAAAAGAAGTCAATAATTAAAAATCAAAACAAACCTTCCCTGCCACCCCACCCGGCTTTAAAAAAAAAAGTTTTTTTTTTTTTTAAAACGAACTGTTTATGTCTTTTTTAAAATTAAAGGCCCAAAAATTAAGGAAGAACTTTTCACTATCATATAATATAGCTTTCTGTAGCGTAAAGATTTGAAACAAAAAAAATAGAAAAGTCTCGTATTAAATTAACCAAAAAAAAAAAAAAGACAATTCAAAATCAAAACAACCCCTCTCCCCCCCATCCTCTAAAAAACTAAGACTTTGTTTATTCAAAAGTACCAAATTGTTGAAGTCTTTCAGCAAATCAAAACATCAAACAAAAAAAAGAAGATAAGTTCAAAGCAAACAACCAACCCTTCCTCCACTATCTAAAAACAATGTGTTTGTTACCGTATTTTTGTGTAAACAAATCGATGGAGTGTTAATCGATAATGTAAAAGCAAACCAACACCCCTAACACCATCTAAAAACAAAGTGTTTGTTTCTTAAAAACGAACCAAAAAAAATAATAAAGCTGGGTGAAAAACTTTGGTTTACTGTAAGTAATATTATGTAAAGAATCCGACGGACAGTTAGTCGATAATTTAAAAACAAACCAACACCCCTAGACCATCTAAAAACAAAGTATTTGTTTATTAAAAAACAAAAAACCCCAGGTGGAAAAAAAACTTTGGTGGTTTACCATAATATTATGTAAACAAACAGACGGCCTGTGAATCAGTATATTGATGTGCATTGGCCGAAAAAGAGCGCCATCAAATGGTAGGGTTCAGTATTCATACTATTATCATTTTCGCATATATGGTGGCTGCAAGGGTCGCAAAATGGATGGAAAAAAAAATAATATAGGGATAGAAATGCTAGGAGGTTTTAGAATGGATAGGCCACATAGGAGATAGTTTATTTGTAGACCCAACTTATAGATATGAAGAGACAGTTATATATAGTTTTATAGATATAGAGAAGGCATATTATAGAGTAAATAAAAATAAATTATGGGTAAGTTTAATAAATTTGGGAATGAATAGAGCTTTAAAGGATTTTATTTTATTAAGAGATTGTATGAAATTAATTACTATATGTATCAATTAAGAAATATATAATCAGTTAGAATTGAACGATGAGACTAAGACAAGGATACCCTATGTCACTTATTTTGTTTTTGTTATATTTGAGAAAAATGGAGAGAGCAATAGAAAGATTAGGAAGAGGGGTAAAGATACTATTAATAAATGGCAAGCGAGTATATATATTATCAGGTCTTTTATTTGCTGATGATATCTTCTTGTGCACAGAAAGTAAGGGAAGTATGGAAGTTATGCTTAAGACATGCGCAAGGGTGAGTAAAGAGAAGGCGATTAAATTTATTGAAAAAAAAAATCAAAACTAATAATGATAAATGCTGGGGAAAAGAGAAGAGAAAGAATTTTTATTGGGAGTTATAAAGTTAAATGTGGTGAATAGATATAACTATTTGGGAATTGTCTTAAGTAATCAGAGAAATTGCTTGGATGAATGGGAGACAAAAGTGATAAATGAAGCAAAGAAAAGAAATAGGCTGATAAAGAAATTAAGTGTTTTTATATAATAAATATGATGTAATAAGAATTGTATGGAAGGGAGTGACAGTAAGTTAATCCTGATTAACTTATGATAACAATGGGTTGTCTTAGTAAAGGGGTGTTAGATTACTTAGAAAAAGTATTAAGAGAAGTAAGACGACATGCATTAAATGCAGATGTGTGATTGGCAGGGTAGGCAATACAAGAAGAAATGAGATGGTCAAGTTTTTATATGAGAGATGCAAAAAGTAAAATGAAAATGTTCGGTAGATTGCAATTTATGGATAATAAGAGAATAGCCAAAATAGTATTTAATTGGATTATGAGTAATGTACAGGCAACAAGATGGGTGAGAAAGATAGTACAGTATGCAGAAGATTTGAATAAAGACTTTATGTCAGTATACTTGCACAAAAAGTGGGATGATTATGTTAGGTGAATTGTTGAGTGTTATAGTGGCAAAGAATGGGATAGAAGAATAGATGCATTAATAAAAAATAGAAAGTTGGAGAGATGGAGAACTAGTATGGAGAATAAAAAGTTTAAATATATATAAAAGTAAACAGAATATTGGGTGGCAGTTAATTTACAATAATAGCAAGGAAAGTGGTTTACTGTTTAAGGTTCAAACAGGATAGTTAGCAACAAGGAAATATAAACATAAATGGAGAAATGTGGTGATTTAGTCTGCAAGTTACATAAGGAAGGTGTGAAAAATATTAGGCATCTGTTAATTGAATGTAAATGTTTATAAACAGAAAGGGTACAAATAAAGAAGTTGTGGGAAAATAAATATAAACCAAGTGATTATACAGGAAGTGGGTTTTTGGTTTTTATGCTGGGTTAGGAAAAAGATAAGGGGGATCTAGACATAAAAACCATAAAGTGGAAAAGGTGGTGTTGTGGAAATGGGATGGAGCAGCATAGACAAGAAATACAGAAAAAACTTAGAGTGTTGAATGCAAAGGGGAGAAAAGGTGGCTCACAGATGTCTCTGAGCATAGTGGCTGAGAGATTCCAGACTTCAATAAAAAAGATGCCGTAGCACCTTGCATCAATTCATATGTAAAATTAACACTTTAAGAATAATAAAAGTAAAAACTCATATCAATTAAAAATTAGGCACAGTTTTAAAAATAAATTATTGTGTGGTAAAATTATTTATTGTTTATTTTGATTAAATATATTTAATTAGATTTTTGTTTTATATTTTTAAAAAAATCATAATAAAACAATAATATAATTTAATTGGGTGACTAAAACGATTCAATAATAAGAAGTTGCAAAGAAATTCTACTTAATTATTTTACAAAAGGCAGGGTTTTTTCTTGAATTTGATGGTCTAATTTTTAGCTTTCTTAGAGAATGAAAGAAACTACTGCTTTTGATTTCAATAGCTATATTATTGGGTTGTTGTTTTTTTTATCTTTTTGTTCCATAATTATTGTTGCAGTTGATTCAGGAGATAATATGTATTGTTGTGAAAGAATAGAATAACATCACATCATAGGATTTCTATCTCTCTCTTGGATAATAAGTAGTAACTATAGAATAAGTAGTAAAAGTAATACTTCACCTGAAATTCCCTCCATATGAAAAAGAAGAAAAATGCTTTAGATATATATCCTACAAAGAAAATCTAGCAGTAAGGATTAAGAATTATATATTGTTATTGTCTAATTAAATTTAAAGGAAAAATTTTTTCTTGTCTACCCTAAAAGCAAGCAATTTTAAAAAAAATTAACTGTAAATTGACTCTTGTTTTTATTTTATATATAATGTCAACTACATTTTTTTAGTTTAAAAACTGATTCCAGAATTGTGTTGAACTTTATTTCATTTAACAAAATTTTATTTTTGCTTTATCTGGTGAATTATAGTTATATTTTATTATTATTATAATAATATATTAAATGTTTAAAATGTATAAGATTTTTCTTTATGAAAAATTTAAAGTAGCCAGACAAATGATTTACTAAATTGAATATGAGCTTTTAAAATAAATAAAATTAATTAAAAAGGTACACATGAAGTCATGTGTGCATGTGTGAAAATGGAGGTTATAGAGGTAAAAATACATTTACCAATTTATATTAAATATATGCCTTTAGAAGTGATATAAATATTTATATGTATAATTAAAATATGACTTGTTTAAAAAAGGGTAATATAAACATAAAGAAGGTATTGAATGATAACAGTAATAACAAAAAAAAAAATCTTAACAATTAATATTGTATTGTTAATGAGATATAGTATAAAAATGAGATCTTGTTCATTGCCTTTAGATTAATCATAACATTAAAAAGGTAGCATATGCTCTGCTATTGAGCCAGTTTTCGTAGGATATCCATTTGTATAATTGTTTATAGCCAGTCCTAACACCAGGGTTTAAAAAGAGAGGAAATTTTATATGTAGTTGTATTATCCACATCTTTTAATAATTTGTATCAAATGTATTCAGATAACATGGCCCTGCTTAAATGCTGATCTCTTCTGATGATGGAGGTTTACATTCATTTTCTCATTTTATTTATAGAATGGCTAGTTTTAAATGTAAATGAGTTGAATATGTATATTTATATTCAAATGAAAGATTTATTTATGATATTGTTTGAGTTATTAGTGTATGCTTATTGTGATGTTAGTTATTAATGGTATTTTCAAGGTATTCAATTTTCTAGTTCGTCAGTGGTTAGAGATTTATATATTTTTGGCAATATTAATAAAATGGTCATAATAAGATAAAGAAATAATGCTTCCAAGGGTATATTTTAATTTATGAACATACCCATGCATGCTTTATATATCAGAATTATAAGAATAATGGTTTGTCTTATTGTTACTTTAAATAATTAACAAAATTCTTAATATATTACATCAATTTAGCTCATTATTTAATTTACAATATAATATAGAGGTTTTCGTGATTTATCTCGATTGTTTTCAATGATATTTCATTCTTTCAAGGCTTAGAGGGAATTATGAACTTTTGATCTATACCTGGACATTAAAAGAATTTCCCATTATAGTGGTGATAAATTGTTTAAACTAATTAAAATAAGTCCAAAATTAGAACATTTTCAATACTGAATAAATTATCTCCCAAGTTCTTATAGAATCTGGTGGCATCCATGTAAATTAATTAAAAAGGAAACTCATAAGGATATGGTAAACAATTACAATATATATAGTAAATTCTAACATCAATTTAAAGAAAAACTGTTTTTCTTTCCATTAAATAATATACGTATACAAAAACTTATAATAATATGTAAGTTAATTAAAATTTTATTTTTTAGTCTATATTTAAGAAAAAAGGAGAAGAAATATTACAAACTCACTTTTTTCTAATTTGAATTTAATGTCTAAAAAAAAAAAATTTTTTTTTGGTTTAAAAATAAGATACCAACTTAATTAATTATAAGATATCTTATTCTAACTACTATTAGAAATATTTTAAATTTAAACAGTTTAAAATATGATACTCTGTAAATAAAATGTACTTATAATAATAAAAAAGTGTATTTTTTTACAGAAATCAAGATTAAAGAAAAAATTATGTAATTGTAATATTCTGACATGAAGATAATCATCCTTCACACATTCACCATACTTTAATATTCAATTAGCAATATTAAATACTATTAAACTCTCAATCCAATTCACAAGATAAAAACATTGAAAAGATAAGAACAGCCATCCTATCTTTGTATCTACATGTAATTATACAGGCCAATCTTAAACATCGTGAATAGAGAGTATAAATATATTAACTTATTCACTTTATTTATATTTTATTACATATTAACACTTGCAAAATATTGAAATTTACTATGTGTTAATGTTAGAAGATGTTATACTTTAATGTAAATAATCTTTTTTTTTACTAGCGCAGTGTCAAACTGTAATTCTTATATGAAGGCACCAGTAAAAAATTTAGATTATTTACATTAAAGTATAATATCTTTTAACATGTAGTAAATTATAATATGTAAAAAAATAAAAATGTAAGTAAAGTAAATAAGTTAATATATTCACATTCTCAGTTCAAGATGCTTAAGATTGGCCTATATAATTGCATGTAGGTACAAAGATGATTACTAGCATTTAACACAATTAATTGAATATTAAAATATGGTTCATGTGTGAAGGATGATTAACTTCTATAAGAATTAGTTTGACAAATTTAGATTATTTACATTAACTGCAATATTGTTTTTTTTTAAATACAGTATTAATAAAATACTATAGATTTTGACTTATTCTGTATTATAATAGTAAAAAAAAAAATAACATGAATTTATTATAATATGCACCAATGTGTGAAAGCAAAAAATCCAATTTACATAACTGTAAATTTTACTTAACACCTAAAGAGGGAGGTAGTCCTGTAACACTTTGCTCCCTTTTTTTCCACTCATAATTGCATATCATTCCAAATTCATATTATTATCTAATTGCGACGACGTGCTATTATACAATATTAGTCAATCAAACTATCACTGCTGCTTTATCTGAATCTTGACTTCAGTATCTAGTATCAGTGCTCTGATTGTTATGATAAAGGTATAACTTCTAACACATAATATATTGATTTCTGATTATTTTAAGATACAGAATTTTCTATTTATATATCCAGATTTGTGTAAATCTGAATTTACATAAATTATTCTCAGCATATATAAAGTGCAAAATATTAAACCCAATACAGCCATCAGCTGTTTAAACATATTTTACAATATGCTGCAATGTTTTTATTTACTAAAAAATATTTTCATATTCTGTACCATGCATAATATAAAATATGCACCTGAAGGAAACATCTAACTTATATAAAATTTGAATTATGCAAAAATTTGTGAACAAATTATTTATTTAAGTCAAAATTACCTTTATATACAAGAAAATATTAATTTGTTAATAGATTTATCCTCCCAAAAAATTATTACAATTAATCAAAAAAAAAAGTCATAAAAGATAATTGTAAAATTCGAAAAATATTTTTCTAAATTTTATTTTAATTATTAACAAAATTGAGCTTAAAATAGAGATGTATATATTAATAAAATTTTTCATTAATTTGGAAGGGGAAACATATATTCCTTTATTATTACAGTATACTGTAGCATACATTTGAAATTCAATCCATTCCCTCTCCTCATTTTTATATTTTCAGTCTTTTAAGTTAATATAACATTCAGTTGCTGTGAGAATCTCAGTACACATAGCAATTCTGACTTGTCTTTTCTTTGTCCTTCTGTATTTTTTAAAGTTAGAAAGGCTATAATCATTTTAGAAAGGTTTCCAATAATGATAATTGAAATTTAACTGGATATTTTTTAATTAAATAATCATAAAGTATTGAATTGATTTTTGTAAGTGCAATTCAAGTAAAATTTTGTATTTCTACTACTATAATTTAAATATTAAAATAGCAGATTAATAAATTTGTAATTACTATAAGTCTGCTGCTAATAATTCTAAGTAGAAAAAAGAGAGGCAAAGATTTGAACAAAGATTTCTCTTATATAAGGTAAAATAAAAGATGAATAACATTATTCAGAAATTCTTGGTTCTTGAATATTTTCAGATTCAAAAATTTTACAGATCTGAACATAAGACATTCAAATGTATACCTGTATGTAATAATAATGAGATAAAAAGGAAAAACACATAACATGTATTCCTGTACTTGTTACTTAAAAAATATTAATTGAAGGAAAAAGTAAAATAGAAAATTTAAATTAACAGCTTAGTTTTACTTTATGTGAAAGAAATTTATTTCTTCAGCTTTTTAATTAACATTTCATACAGCAAAGCTATTTCTATATGTTTAATTTAATTCTCTCACAATGCAATTTTTCTAACAGTAAATAAAAATCCACCATTTCTTGTTCTATAATAAATGCATATCTATTTAATTCTTTAATTGAATCACAATACCTCAATTGCATTTGTCAGTTTTTCTACTTCTTTGGATTTACTTTTGTCATCACAATTTTATTCCTGTTCAGAATTCTACAATTTCTTAATAAGTTGATGCACAACATTATCAGTGGCCATTAAATCAAATAATTTTTTTCCATTAGAGAAGTAGTAACATTTTTTGAAGCACATTCTGTAATTTTTTTTTTGGCATACAATCTTCTTCGGATTCACTTGTAGACTGCTGGTAGACCAGCCATGCTTCAATGTTGGTCATGCATTTTCCCACTCTTCAGTAATGAACCAAAAATGTTTCCCATGTTAACTTCCTTAATAAATGATTGTATAGAAGAGCCACTGTTTACATATCTAAAAAATAACATGAAAATATAGTAATATTCAGTCTTTTAAAGTGCACATTATTCCTTAATTTAAGGACTGGAAGTTCAACTTTCAAATGAGTTCTGGTTTGTAGATTAAGACAAGTTTTGTAACCAATTTAATATAATAATAATAGTAAACCAGTACTTTTTATTTATGTAATAGAATATGAATTACATTTTAATATTTTTCAAGATTCTAGGCCATTTAGTTTCCAAATGACCAAGAGTTTACATCTGTGATTACCTGCCGCATTATAATATGCTAAAACAGTAACTATATACTTAGATTATTTACAATTTGTGGGATTACTATTTTCTGCTTTGTATCACTACTATATAATCCTGAACTCAGGTTTCCATTATATATAAACTATGTAAATTCATTCATATACTAGGAATTTATTCTTGGTCTGATAACCATTTTTCTCTATAAACTATGACTAAAAATTCCATCATGCTGTTTAAACTGAAAAATCATTCTTCGCTATATTCAAATATTTTAATATAAATTCTTTGTGAAATAACTTAGCATAGTTAAAAACCATGCTATATGACAACAAATCTTTTCCATTATTATAATATTAATAAAGTCAGTACTTAATTATGTTCACTATTTTTATTACTTCATGTATTTTTTTCCCCATTTGTTACTTGCTTTAATGATAATGCTTTATCTAACTAATTTTAATATAATACATGAATGTTGAATAAACATAAATACAATTCATGTAATATACAAGTAAAAAAGCCTTTACCACATCTTTAAAACTACCCTCCCCCCAATTATCAATGAAAAAAACAACAATTTCTATTGATAACATTATTGGTGCTAGAACTTTGATCCCATGACTTGTATGATAATGAAAAATTCAAGATAATGGAAACAAGGGCCACAAATAAATTGTATTAAATTCATCACAAAATATTTAAATAAAATTCTACAATTTTATCACAATGTTCATAAACTATTACACAAATTAAAACATTTATAGGCTGATCTAAAAGTACCTAGATATTAGAAGCTTGGCTTTTGCTATTTGAACTTTTAGCAAATATTTACAAAGCACATAGACAAACTGATTTGAATTTTAAACAATTCAATTTTTTCATAAAAGAGTGAGCTACAGAAACTAATCTTTAAAAATGTTTTTATTACATCATAATGGATTATGTAAAAATAGCCATATATTAAAGCTATTGCCATATTTTTTCTGTTCTTATTTGTTTTGGAAATAAAATTTTAGTATAGAAGTAAAAGTTTTAGCTTTTACATCTTATGTGTAACTGAGAAACAATATGTAATACAGGTATTCATATATCATATGAATAAACGTATTTTGATATAATTTTTTGACAATTCAACTTTTTCATTAATGAATGTGCTACAGAAATTTACCTAATCTGAACTGAGTTAAATAGTAAAAAGTTTTTGAAATTGTAGATAATTTAATTAGGTACTGTTCTATTAACGTGTTGATACCGCTTGATGGCGCTGTTTCTATGAAAACGAACATTAATATAATGTTATTGGGCCCACTACATTATTTGTGAAATAATAATAATAAGAATAATTGTATGGGTTAATGTAACTCATTGATTGATTTCCTTAATAAATTACTGTAAATTTATTCGATTAACAATTTGATGATGATAAATTTAAACCCTTAACAAGTGCCTACAAATTTCATATTAGTCCTGTAATGTAATGAAGCAGTCAATCTTAGCTTAAGATTAAGCTTCATAGTTCCACCTACAAACCTGTATTCAAACCCTATATCCCATCCCGCTCCTTTTGTCGTGTATATGTATATATTTGAGATGCGCGCCTAAGTTATAAAATGTTAACGTTTCAATAACATTTTTAAAAATTATTAGTTCTTTTTTTATTAAAGTACATAGGTGCGGCTCAAATATATATAGGAGCAAAATACTAACAAAATATTGATTTTTTAAAAAATATTTTATTATATGTCATTTATACAATTTTCTTTTTAAAGTATGTTTTTCTCCTATTAAACTGTATTTTATAAAATCCAAGATGGAAGATGCAACCGGTAATTGTCCAAAAATAATTAAAGGGTTGGAAACACTATTGTTTTAATCTGGGGAAGGTATTTTTAATTAAAGTTTTTACTTAAAATAAAATGGGATTTAAGATTAAAGATTTTCTTGTGTAGATTTGAATATATTTTTGGAATGTTATCTAACAGTTGCATCTTTCAAAAACAATCGATAAAGAAAAGGTAAGAAATTTTAAGATCAAAGATTAGATTTCAAGCTAAAACTAAGTAATTAAAAGCATTCCAGAAATACCTAAACAGAATATAAAATGGCCAGATTTTAAGTCGAGATAGATTAGCTACTATTGAGAGAACTGTGTTGATAACATGCTACACGTCGCTGTGAAACTATAAATGACGTAGTAATAAGTCCACCACCCTTCTCGCCCCTGATGGATCATCATCTTCCACTGCCATACCATTCTGCTGCCCAAGAGTGAAGTAAAAGCCCGACCTAAGAACTTTTGAATGCTAATAGAAGCTTGCTGCCACCGAAGAACTTGCATTTCAATTGTCATGCACGTGCCATACTTTAAATTGGACTCTTAAAATTGCAAGGTAACTTTTCAAGCCGTCACCTCAAACTAAATTTAGCCTAACTCATCTATCAAGATTTCTTCTAATGTGTTATTTAACTTTGTTTTAATATGTAATTTGCTTTTAAGTGATTTCTATAAATTTAATTCTCTCTCATATGCTCTTAGCTTTCCTTAACTTTGGTGCGGTCATTTATTTATTATTTGATTTATGTATCTGCTTGCTTATTATTAATATGCCAATTTCCAGCTACTTGGTGAACTTAATTTCTAAAATCCGTTTTGTTTTTTAATTAAATCTCCATTAATTAAGGTTTTTAACGTCCCCTCAAAATATATTATATGATATATGTTTGCCAGTTTGTTTTTAAGAATCAACATTTTATGTTGGTTTCTTATAGAATTATTTGTTCAACTCCAAATAGAATAAAGTAATTCTACCCAGGGTAAATCCACCATTCAAGCTAATTAATGCTTTGAAATCTTTAAAAAAAATTTTTTTTATAATTCTGAAAAGGTGACCTATTATTGGTTTTATATAACTGTTTGTTTTCTTTTCTTTTTCCATTCTCTTAAAATATCAGATGCTTAAATATTCTCAGCTATAAAATTTGCGAAGGTGGGATTGAATTATTTAAAAATAGCAAAAAAGGGGTAGGGGTAAATCTTAATGTTTCTTTTACTAAATAAAATCTTCATGTATATTTTATTAAATGAAATCTTCTCTCTATATATATTATAGCGGCATAGCATAATATTTATATAAATTATGGCATTCAAACTAGGGTCATTTATTTTTAAAGCAGTAAAACTTATTCAATGTCATTAGTGACATTTATCATCACTGCGTTACTGATATTCGACCTATCTTCGTATATATATATATTACGTGCTTCTAATCTGGGGGTTGCGACAAGTTCGAACCCATAGATTTATTTCTCAAGCCTTGTTCTAAGGGTAATTGACCTTCCCAAAACCATTTATTTCATATAAAAAGGCCTCTGGTCGTGATTCCCGTAAGTTTGGCACACACTATGCCTATCCGCTTATTTCATATAAAAGGTCCTGGCGGTGATTCCCTAAGTCTGGCATACGCTATGCCTATCCACTTTCTTCGTACAAAAGGTCTGCACGTCGGCGATGTCCATGGCATGCCTATCCACTTTTCTCTAAGCACTATCCAAGGGAGTCTTAGACTTCATCTTTCGTCCAGAAGCACGACCGTTTCCTCTTAGTTATTTTTTGGCTATTATGTCAGTACCACCCAAATTTCGTATTATTATTATTATTTCTTTTGCTTATGACCTAATTTTAGTGCTGTAATAATATTAAAATTGCGCTCTGCTCAAAATATATATAAATTCCAACTATTATTAGTTTTAATAATTAAATTTATTTCAGTCTTATATAATCATACCGTCGAAACTTATTTCTGTATTTAAGAATATCTATATGCCTTGAGGAAAAATAAAGCCTTCTTCTTACCAGCGCTAATTAACAGAATTTTCATTAAGTATTTTTGTCATATAATCAAATATGTTTTCAAAGGTATTTTATTTATTTTCATGACCGTAATGGCATGAAAATAGTTTATATTATATCTGTAATGAATCTCGGAACGCTCCCCAAAATAATGTTAGTCACCATGTTTCAGAACCGTAATCCAAAGCGTTAATTAGCAATTTTATGTAAATTCTTTCTAATAATTGATTGGCATCTTAATATTGGACCCACCAATTGTGTGTTTATGTATAGTATATATTATTTAATTAATAAAAGAGCATATGAGAAATAATAGCGTGAATGACAATATACAATTATCTATCGTTTGGTAGATCGCTTGTTCATTCATGCACATACTAATGTACGCAATTAATTTATAAATGTATGTAAATAATTTGACATTATATTTAAACTAATTTTTATTATCCAACTTGTCTGAGTAGTTCGAATTCCTCTTTTCTCCACTTCCAAATGTACAGCCATGCGTAAGCATATTTTAGTTAAGTCACAGTTAATAGATGTCTCATTGTCTTCTCCGCTCTGCTAGTGGGCCGGATTTAAAATTAATTCTCATGTGCCATCATTGTTATGTTATCCATTAGGTGTTTGATCTGGGGCTTAGAGAGTGGGTTCGAATCCAGGCTGGTCCCTGACCCAAATCTCGGGCTTGACTGGATTTGAAGTACATTTTGTGAGTTGCAGCTCATGTAAGAAGAATAAACATGTTTTGACCGGTACAGTAAGGGGTATGTCTTTTCATATCCGCAAGAATTAAAACTTATCAATTAACAGACATTATTGCAAATATTCTATTATAGTAAAATCCTCCACATACGCCAGCACTTTGCGCTGGCAAATTCCCCCCTGCCCGCAAACTTTAAAAAGTCTACTATCATTGCTTGACAGATAATTAACTACATTGTGGTGGAAGAAATGAGACTGCTTTAATTACTGAATTGTATTTGACTTTTTTTTAGGAAATTTTTGAAAAGGAAAATTAATATTTATTTATGTGATTAAGGTATGGTGGATAACATTAATGTCACACCTATTAATAACGATTAATAATTTCCAACTAGATTGTTGTTGTTTTTAAGATTAAGAAATGTATTCTTTTTAGAGTTTCTTTTTGTCTCTGGATATAACTATGAAAAATTTTACAGTCAGACATTTTAATTCTCATAGGTGTTCTCGCGAACCGTGACTTTTTTCGGGAGATGTGAAATTGTGGTTTCCCATAACTTTTTCTAATTATTTACACTTTACATTTTGGGTTCAGAAGCAGGGTAATCGGCTTATAATTATTATTTTTTAATACTACGTTAGGTAAGTTGTACTGTAGTTACTTTAGAATGCAGATTGCAATAGTTCTGCAAACTTTAAATCCACCCACTCTAAAATGGTATAGTAGCGAAGTGTTCACATTGGTAAAAGATAGGATTATGTGCATTCGCACAAACTGTGCAAGATAAAGCAGCCGTTAGTTACAACAGAAAAAAAAAAGTTGTTGCTATTTGGTTTGACTGTAGCGCGGTACTAAACAGCATATTTACGTGTGTTTGGATGGGATCAACACGCTAATAGAACTTTCTCAATATAACTTCACCATTATAACATAAAATATTTATATTTTTACTATCAAATTCTACACATTATTCAATTAGAAATATTTGCTTACAATATCAATTTTCAAAACACATTCTGAGTTCCAACAAAAATACCAAATATATATTACTTCATAACAGTTATTATTCAAAAATCATTTTCTAAATCAATTACATGTTATGATAGTTCATATATTAAAATATAGTAATAAACTATTTTGTGAACTTATTTTTTTGTTACATAAAAACTGGGTGTTCCTGTGTATGATTATCCAAATTAATTTTCAGAACTACTGTTGATCTTAATTATTGGGATCAATCAACATTATCTATTGAGGTTTATACACTAATGGATGATGGAGAAAATAAAATATGTAGAAAAATTTCAAGATGAAATAATAATTATTGGTATTCATTGAACATATTAGCATTAAAAGTAATTATGCACATGAAGTATAAAAACTATATCAAAATAAAATAATAATAGAAGTATTATCAGTCTAGAATGACATAAAAGACTATCTGCCTAGTTGTCAGAAAGTTGACAATTTTATATATTTTATTTTATTATTTAATTATCTTTTACATATGAACACATATAATTAGAGGGAATTTGAACCCAGACTTTCAAGCTCCCTTCAATATGGGTTCAAATCCCCTCATTACATGCAGCTTTGATGATAATTAGATATGTTTTGGCTTTAATTACAAATTGAATCCACTCTTCCCTACCCAGCATAATACTGAAATTTAACTAATATTTTATTATGCAAAACTATTCATTATTTTAAAATTAAAGCTTTAATAATATTTAAACAATTTTTCACTTAATATTGTTAGAATTAATTAATCCATAAGATAATAGAGAATTCTTACTTTAAAATAAAAAAAACTTAATAATATAACTTAATAAATTCTCTAAATCTTTTTAGCATCAATCATAACAGCTATCTACAATAATTTTATTTTTAGAATGATTCGGTTCAGCACATGTTACTGAAATAGATCTAATTTTAATTGTGCAAATGATTCTGCCAATTAATGAAAACCAAATTTAAAAAAAAAAAAATCCATAAAATTCTTAAAAAAAAAAAAAAGGAATTAAATAGTTATAACAAATAGTCTATTAAGTTTTATGTAAAAGTTGTGAAAGTATATATTTATCCGTTAAACTTAATAATTACTGCAAATGAACAAATTATAAGAGATATGAATTAATTTTTTTTAATTTATTAAAATAAATTTTACATCAATAAAAGCTTGGATATAAAAAAAGAACAGAATTGATAAGGAAAACCCCCAGAAGGTATTTAAATAGCAAATAAAAGAATCAAAACCAAGAGGAAGATTGAAGAAAATTGTATTTTTCAATCAAAAATATTAAAGGAAAAAAAAATGCTCTTAAATTAAATGGACATTTAAAATATCATTACTTTTTCTATTGTTGCTAACACATGTAATTTTAGAATATAGTAAAACATTTAAATTACTGTACACAACTCCAAATATTAATTTTTGTGATTATTATTACATTGAGTTTAAACATCATTTGTCTCCACATGATACAGACTATATAATTATTACATTTAAATTTCAGAATACAGTTTTTAGAATAACTCCCATAAATGAAATGTAATTTAGTTTTTTCTTAAATGCTATAGTATCTCCACAAAGTTAATATATTTTTTAAAAAAGCTTTTTTAAGAAAACTGAAAATATTATGATGGTATTTCCCTTATAATTATATGCTGGACTATTTCCATTATGTAGAATTATTTTCTAATTTTCAAATTTTAGTTACTTTTCGAATACTTTAAACTGTTTATTAATAGTGCACAGGTTAGTATATATAACAATTGAAATATTTCATTCTTCTTCAAGTGTTGCTGGCCTAACTTGTGACAAGATAGTGTGCTCTAACCAACTAAAAATTCTATCAAAGTCAAAAAGCAGTAAAACTTTGCTATTTTTATCTACGAAAGACCTTCTAATTTCTCCATTTTATCATAACAGCAAGATTAATAAATGATTTGCAAACATGAATTATTACACTAGTTTGACTTTTTTGATTTATGTAGTTATTTGCTATTATCAGGGTAAGCAGCTGCTTTAATTTTTCTTCTTTTAACTTCTACCTATCTATCCAAACATAGATTGATTGGTATATGCATTGTCTATTAGTTTGACTTACATGATTATTGATAATTATTATGTAAGCAGCTTTTCTTTAAATTTTCTTCTTTAACACTCCCCCCTCTGTCCAAAAGTACATTTATTGGTATATGCATGGTCTGCTATTTTAGAAATGTGTTTTTTCCCCTTTAAATCATTATTTTGTTATCTTTTAATGCTTCCCAGTAATCTGGCTGATTTCTCCAATATGTCTAACCACAATCACATGATATTCCATAGTTGCAGTTTTTGATTTTGTAGAGATTAGGATTCCTCAATGTATTAGATTTTTTTAGTTTGACTATCATCCCAAATATATATATGGATTCACTACAGTACCTATAATTAATTAGTTTTGCTTTTGATGGCTTTTTTTTTTTTGCCTACTAAGACCCCCCCCCCCTCTTGATTTCTGAACATTTTTTTTTTGTTGCATAGTGATAATATGCCTTCAATATTTGTATTTCTATTGTGATTTATTGAATTCATATGTTAAATAATTTCATGTGTATATGAGTTTTCTATAGACTAATTGTGATTTTGCTATGAGGAAGACTTTCTACAAAAGCATTTAAGAATGCTATTTTTTGTTTTTGTCCTAATTCTATATGAATTTAATTGAAAGGATATGTTATTGATACGAGACAGAATGTTATAGCAGTGCTTCATTATGTGTCTCATCAACAAACATATCAATGGCATACAATAGCAGACAAACTTTGGATGAAAATGGAATAATACAATGCCTGCCAAGTTCTTACATATAAAAGTTGCTGATCAGAGTGATAATGGGAATCTATAGTCATCCTGGTTTTGTTGGAAGAATAATAAAGAATTGATTTGATTTGTGAGCTTATGTCCTTATTTAATTTTTCTTTACAATAGATGCTTCATCATAGATGCAACTGTGAAGAATTTTTCCACGTTAAAAGTTATTTATTATGTTCGGTTATTTAATTTTCATGTTCTTGATTAATTCTGCAGAGGACTAGGAAAATTTAAAAAAGAACTATGTCTCATATGCCAAAGGACTAGGACTATATGAAATCTTGACAAATTTTGAATTATTAAAACTAATAATAGCTTTTAATGGAATATTGATCTTACAGATTTTAGGAAAATCATAAAGATATTAATTTTTGCCAAAATATGATAATTTACTTTTTTCTGAATCAGTCAAGTACCTTCAATGCTTTCTGAGTATTGCTTAAAGCTTTGTTTCTGTAGATGTTATAGGATTTTTGCCATTTTTATGAATTGGTTTGCTGTGAGGAGCTTAATTATCATAATCAGTAGTATCCATTTCAACTGTAACATTTCCCTTGTTAGCAGAGAAAATGATTATAGATTTTCCTAGCTTGAAAAATAAAATAGCTTCTCTTTCAATGTAAGTAATGTTTAACTTGGGTGTGTTAGCATCTCTCAAATATTTGTTTTATTTTTCAGCATAATTCTGCTGGTTCTTCTAGAAAATTTTTTTAAAAAATCCTCTATTTTTTATCACTGTGTATAAAAAGAAGATATGAGATAATATGATTATAGCAAAGTTTAATCCTTTTTCAGAACAGAGGTTTCCACATTTGTTAGATGATTAGAATTAAGATTTTCTAAATAACTAAGTTACTAGATTGTTTGGTATATGATATTTAATATGCCAAGTAAATTTACAGGTTTTTTTTTTTGACATTCTTTTATTTTTCCATATTAATTTAGAATATGATTTTTTTATAGACTGAAAAACCTTTGAAAACTTATTTTTTATCTCGACAAAACCATAATTTCTTTTTGAGTGATTTTCTCAACACATTGGGAGTGAATTTAATGTTAGTTGCAAACCTTTAGGGACAATCCTTCAGACTTGCATAGAAAAATTAATTGATTTTCTATTTTGGTCAGTTTTAGACATAATTTTTCATAATATCTAAAGTTTAAAATAGTATTGGATTCAAAACAAAATTTTACTTCTATTATATGTATGTTAGATTATTTCAATCATCTAGAATTGGTAAATGTCTTTAGAAACATTCAAAGTCAAATGTCTTCTATACTAAACTGTGTGGTAATACTAACAGTTGAATGTATTTGAAAAGTTTAAATAAAGTTTCAACTGTTTTAAAGATATTTTTGATAATTACTATACACATATTTTATAAAAATATCATAAATATTACACTTAAGAAAAATGTAGAATTGTTTTTGCTTACTGCTAATAACAATTGAAGAGGAGCTTACAAGTTTGCTTACTCACCCAAGATCAAAGAATCTACCTATCAGCAATTTTCTAGGCTTTTTCATTTATAATATTCCTCTGTGAACTACAGAGATCTTCAGATTTTATTAAACTAATAAATCAATATTTACTTTAGTTCAAGTTTATACTGTCAAATGAATGTAACACTATCAAAATAACACTAAAGATAAGCATGAAAATGATTTAAAGTTGAAGCACAGCAGCTCTCTATAATATCACATAGCTGAGAATCAGTTCATTAATAAAAAAAATGCTAAGATATTTCCTGGTTTGTCAATCCTCAAGGAACTCTGCTTATTTTTTATTACATACTGTTAATTTTCTTATACAAATTGAAATCAAACTATCTAAATGAATACTTTTTTTTCCCAATCAATCAATTAACTTCATTATCCTCTCCCACTAAATGAATATTTTTTTCCCAACGCTAAATGAATACTTTTTTTCTTCCAATCAATCAATTAACTTCTTTATCCTCTCCCAAAAAATTTCCTCAATTATTTTTAACTGAGGATAAACTTAAATAAATCAGTTCATTTTATATTACTGTAATGTGATGTGATATGAAGTCAGAAAACTCTAAGCAACAATGCCCAGAGGAACCTGTTAACCACTTTACCCTCCCATTCATTTCCCATCCTGCTCCATCCCATTTCCACAACATAATCTTTGTCAACTCCATGGGCTTTTATATCTTAATCCCCCTTATCTTTTCCCAAACCCAGCATAAAAATCAATAACCCCTTTCTGTATAATCATTTTCCTTATATTTATTCTTCCACAACTTTATTATTTGTAACGATTCTACTTTCAGGCATTTACATTCAATTAACAGATGCCTAATATTTTCTATGCCTTCCTTACTCAACTTGCAGACTAAATCACCCACGTTTTTCATTTATGTGTAAAATCGCTTGTTGCTAAAGATCCCGTTCGAGCCTTAAACAGTAAACTACTTTCCTTACTATTATCATAAATTAATTCGCACTCAATATTCAGTTTACTTCTATATATATTTAAACTCTTTTTACTCTCCATACTAGTTCTCCATGTCTCCAACTTCCTATTCTTTATTAATGCATCTATTTTTCTATCCCATTCCTTACCAGTATAACACTCAACAATTCTCCTAACACAATCATCCCATCTTTTGTACAAGTATACTGACACAAATTCTTTATTCAAATCTTCTGCATAACCCAATTAAATACTATTTTGGCTATTCTTTTATTACCCATAAACTACAATGTACCGAACATTTTCATTTTGCATCCCTCATATAAAAACTTGACCCCATTTCTCCTTGAATTGCCTCCTTTGCCATCCACACATCTGCATCTAATGCATGTCTTCCTACTTCTCTTTGTACTTTTTCCAAGTAATCTAATTCTCCTTTACTAACACATAACACATCATTACCATATGTTAACTCTGCTACTGTCACTCCCAAAAAATTCTAGGTACATCATATTTATTATAGGAAAACACTGTTAATTTCTTTATCAATGCCATTCTTTTCTTTGCTTCATTTATCAATTTTTTCTCCCATTCATCCAAGCAGTTTCTCTGATTACTTAATACAATTCCCAAATAATTTTATCTATTTACCACACTTTACTTTATATCCCCCAATAAAAATTCTTTTGTCTTCTCTTTCCCCAGTAATAATCATCATTACTTTTGATTTTTTTTCACTAAACTTAATCCCCATCTCTTTATCCACCCTTGCACATGTCCTCGGCATAACTTCCATATCTTCCCTTCTTTCTGCACACAAAAAGACATCATCTGCAAATAAAAGACCCAATAATGTATATAATTCCTTACCACCTATTAATGGTATCTCCATCCCTCTTCCTAATCTTTCTATTGCTCTCTCGATTTCTCTTAAATACAACAAAAACAATATAGATGGCATAGGGCATCCTTGCCTTCGTCCATCCCCTTTTTAATAATTGATTCTATATTCCCTAATTGATATATATAATAATTATTTTCATATAATTTCTGTAACAAACTCTCCAAACAGTAGTGCCATCTAGCTCAAGCCTTAGTAGTCAATGAAATGCAAAAAGATTTGTGCATAAAATCTCTATGTAATGTCTACTTATCCAACATTATCAGACTAGTTTCTTGCTTGTGGCTTTCATCAGTGACAAGCCTTGGATCAAAGCACTGCACCTAGATCATAGAATCTAATGCAACCCTCCAGTAGTCACCTTTTACCTATTTAATTAACTATAAAGCTATGAGCCATGATGGAAACACAATATTTTCAATCGAAGTTCATTTGCTTGTATAGTCATATAGATCTGAAATCCAGATCAGTAACCATATATTTTTGTCTTTGGTCTTTTAAAAATCTCAGTCACTATTATCTTACAGGCAGGATTGGTATGAAATTACTAAAACTAAACATGATGCTTACTCAAGTTGTTAAAACAGTAGCAAACTCTCCATAAAGTAGTACCACACAGTACCAACCTTAGTAATCAATGAATGCAAGAAAGTTTATGCATAAAATCTCTATCTAATGCCTACTCATCGAACACCCCCAAACTAGTTTCTAGCCTGTGACTTACTAAGGAACATTTGATCTGAGAGCAATGCCCCTAGATCTTAGCATCTAAAGCTTGCACCGGTTGGCACTACTGTATGGAGAATTTGCTAGTTTTTACAGCTTGAGTAAACATAGGGTGATTATCATGTGATATTTGTGGTTTTATACAAATTCTTCACATAGGATGATAGTAACTGAGGTTTTTTTAAAAAACCAAAGACATGAAAATGTATAGATATTGCAATGGAAAGACTTTGTTATGCCTTACGAATTGAGACGCCAAATCTGTAAGGTTAGTATAAAACGAACAAGAGACTATTTTACATGCCAACACTTTAGATGTCAAAATCTTTAATGGGATAAAATTGATAAATGGGATGTTTACTCTTATATATCCATGAGTTGCATAAAGCTAAAATCTGTAACAATATCAATGAGCTAGTTAAAATTAAGAGCTATACAAATTGAGCAAACCAAATCTGTGACAATATAAATTTAAGCAATAATTTTATTTAAGCTCTATTAACAAAGTAAAATAAATTCTATATAGGAATAAAGTTAAACTCTATTAATAACAATTTATATATTAGATATATAACCTCACTGAATGCCAAATAAAATAATTTATTTGAAAATTTATAAGGGATATATTAAATAATAACTTATACTGCGATTTCTTCACAAAACAACCCTTTTATTATTAAGTACTAAATTTTACAAAAATATTAAAAGGATGAATAAAATAATTTAAGCTTGAAGGTTAAATATATAAAGTTTGATCAATAATTTATGAAGTAGTTTTTATATATGAATAATACTAATTGATGTCCATGAGAACATTAGGTTCACTTTTGTTGATTACTAAATTCTAACAAGCAATAAAATTTTTATTATATCACTAATTAAGTTTTAAATGTTTGTGATTGTACAAAGACATTGAATTATTATTATACCATGTAGATACAAAACCAAATAAGTCTATTGACTCCAATTTAATAAATAAAACAATAATTTTATTTACAAATAACAAAATATTTATTAATATGTTTTAATAGTTTAAAATAGATTATTATGAAATGTTTTAATTGTATTGAGTGTAAAATGATGCTAAGATATTACATTTTTTTAACCACAAGAAAACATTGATTTATTTTCAATAGATAATATATATGCTAAATATACAAAAAATGTTAATTTGCTTTAGTTCGCTCACTGATCATTTATATTACCAATAGGATAGTCAATTTGGTATTATTATAATTTTACAAACAACTTATTATTTATGATCATCTATAAATGAACAAAAGAAACCATTAAATAAAAATCTACTATAATTATTTAAATCTTTATTTTAGAATTACTAAGATTTCTTTATGGTTAATTATATATATATCCACTTATGCACATATAAGCATTAAATAACTTTTAAAACAATAACGATATAAATAAAGCATACAATCTGTTTTATTAAATAGGGTAAGATACTAATCAATGTTTATACACAAAGAGTTCCACTATCTTTAATGACTTTTTGTTAAGTTCACATAAAGAAATTCCAAAAAGAAAATCCATAAAATGATATTTTCAAAAATAAGTTTTCTCCATTTAAAATAGTCAAAGTTTATTAAAATGAATAATCCATTGTAAGTTGTTAGAATATTCATTATATTAAAATGAATAATCCACAGCAAGTTATAATAAAATTCATATTTTAGTTGATGTTGAATAACAAGCATTGTTTTATCTTTCTTTAAAAAGATCAAATCGACATTTTAATAAATCCAAACCATAATTCATTTGGTAATAATCCTTGATAAATTATTTATTGGCACATAAATAGACATATATATATATGTAGTTTAATTTACATATAAAACTATAAAATGTTATGCAGTACTTATCTTTCCATTATGCTATTTACATAAAAACATTTTTTTTAAAAAAAATATGTAATGATTTTGAAATTTTAATCTATTGCAAAAATACAGTACATCAAGTAAATGATAAAAATATATATAAAAAAGTGTCTCTTAAGTTAAATCATGGCCAATTTTATATCACTTGTCTATTGACATAAAATTTAGGTCATTGATTTAGATATAGTAGCTAATATCCACCTCAAAATTTACTTCTTTTCATTTATTGAGTGATTGATTCTTTAATTACAGATCATTAGAATACACAGTGTTCTAAGTAAAATGTTTTCTTTTAATTTTAAAAGAAAAATATTTTAAAATAAAAAATAACAATGAATTTTAATTTCTTATTAAATTACAAATCAGAAAATAAAATACATTCATTTAACAAAAACATTATTACAACTAATAAATCTTTAAATAACACTATATTAAAATAAGTGATTTTAAAATTACATAATAATCTAAACACACATGCACATACATTTATACATACTTAAGAAAATTTATTTATGTATCTAAATCTCTTATTATTAAAATATGCATAGACATACAATTATTCTAAAATGTATTAAAATATACATCTTTAAATTTATGAATAATTTTATAATAAAATATTAAATTCAATACAATAAATTATCTATTGTATTATTTAAAAAAATAAATCATCTATATTACTTTGTATTCAGGTGAATCTATATGATTAAGTCCAAGATTAGAACAAACACCACTTGATGACTTTAAACATTTACCAACACATAAAATCATGACAATTTTTTTAAATATAACAATGCCTATTTTAAGTCTAATCACAGAAGGTACAATATTAAACTAGGTTCATATCTATATGGCTATATAAATGAATGATCTTGGATTAAAAACATTGTGTTTTCATCTTGGGCTTATAGCTTTATAGTTAACTATGCATTAAATCTTAAAATCTAGGTATAGTGCTCTCAGATCTTTGGCTCCTCACTGATGAGTCATAAGCTAGAAACTAGTCTGGGGATGTTGGATGAGTAGTTACTAGATAGCTATTTTATGAACAGACCTTTTTGCATTCATTGATTGCAAAGGGTTGCAATAAGTGGCACTACTGTATGGAATTTGTTACTATTTTAACAGCTTGTGTTAGTATAAAAACTGGTAATCATGTGAGGTTTCATTTCATATTCTACAGCAGGTGGAATAACATTAGTAAGGGCTTTTTGGTCCACTAATCCAGGTGTCAGCAATCTATGGCTCGCAAACCAAAATATGACTCTTTGAGCATGCCATTTTGGCTCTCCACTAAATATTTAAACAATATTCATATACAATAACAAAATATTATTCTTTGAAAATGCTGGGTGTCACAATTTGTCATCAGCTGATGTTGAGTGAGTAGTAACGCACAAGTTAATTTTACCATTGCAAAATGTATGTTAGTTATTCATTTATTATTTTGTTACTGCCACTATATTTATTAATTAAATTTTAAATGGATTTTTATTATTTACAAATACCCAAATAATATCAAAGAAAATTGTCTAATTTTTTTTATATTTATTTAAAGGAAAATATGGGGATGATTTTGGAGTGGGTTGTATAATAGCATTGGGAAATAACTGCAATATGATTGTAAATAAATGATCAGGCAGGTACTTAATTTTATTTTTTATTAAGAAAATGATGTCTAATTTTTTTTATATTTATTTAAAGGAAAATATGGGGATGATTTTGGAGTGGTTGTATAATAGCATTGGGAAATAACTGCAATATGATTGTAAATAAATGATCAGGCAGGTACTTAATTTTATTTTTTATTAAGAAAATGATTTATTTATATTTAAATTTTAGAAAATGGGATTTTTTAAATTTTATTTATAATTATTATTATTAAATTTTGTTGCAATTCATTTTGGTATTTTGAATAATAATTTTATTTTTAAAATATCCATTCTTGTCTTGCAGTTTCTATTTCAAATTTAGTGCAGGAGTTGGCATTCTTCTCTGTTATGTGGATAATACGGTGATCCTGCTGACTTTCCTTCAATACGATAGAACACAGCGAGCACACTGTACAAGTGAAAAAGCCAATTTTGTTGTTTGTGTTGTTTGCAGCAGCCATATTTTATTTTAATAATAAGGATAACTTTTTATTAAAAAGAGTTTCTGTGTAATTTGTAATTTATTTTCCTTGACATCATAAAAGTGAAAAATATGACAATGAATCTGAATAAATGACATAAAACGAATAATGACTATCACATTATCCAAGAAGAATAGAAGTACAATTTTGCGTTTATTAAAAATTTTCGAGAATGCAGACTTGTTTAATTTGCCATGACAAACTTTCAAATAATAAAAAGTAATTTAGAGTGATATTTTCTCACAAAACTTAGGTTTTCTAAAGATTATCCAACAGAAAATGAACAAAAAAAAGCTGTTGGTGAGTTAAGCAAAAGAAATCAACAATCAACACCTATATTCAACAATTGGATGAAATCATCAAATGATATAATGGCAGCCAGTTTCATATTAGCTCATAATATTATGAAGCGAGGCAAACTATTCAAAGATAGCAAATATATGAAATGTTTCATAAATATGTCTGAAAAACTTTTTAATGATTTTAAAAATCAAAAAGACATTATTAAAAAAATTCAAGACAGGCCCCTTTCTGCTAAAATGATCAGATTCAGGTCATTAAAAGTGGCAAAAGATATAACCGAACAACAAAATAACGATATAAAAGTATCATCAATCATTTTTACGGCTTTGGATGAATCCAATTTAAGTGACAGGACACAAATAAGTCTTTTTGTAAAATACATTACATCAGAAGGGCATTGAGAAGAATTGTTAGCGCTGCTTCCACCTACTTCCACTTAAAGAAAAAATATTATGTTATCTGTCGTTCAGTGTGTGCAAAATAAAGGCATCGATAAAGGTTTAATTAATCATATTAAACAATATGTTGAGCATGATGTATTAACTTTTCATTGTATAATTCATAAAAAGGCTTTGTGTATAAAAACATTTCTGGAAAAGATTTGTGAAGTCATGAATTTAATAATAAAAATTGTAAATTTTATTGTGTCATAATCCCTGAATCATCAACAATTCCAAGAATTTTTATACAAAGTAGAGAGCCAGTATTCAGATTTAGTATCGCATAATAAAGTGGAATAGCTCCCCAGGGATGACATTTTAAAATGATTTGCAGCCTCTTTAAATGAAAATGAAATTTTTTTACATGAGAAAAACAATAATTATGCCAAATTACAAGACTATCAATGATTGCAAAAATTTTACTTTATGATAGACATAACACAACATTTCAATCAGCTAAATATAAGATTACAGGGAAAGGATCATACCGCTGTACAACTGTTGGAAGAAGTATCGAGTTTTTGAGAAGAAATTAATTTTGTTCACAGATGATTTAGACAAAAAAAATCCTTAACACATTTTACTCACTTGAAATATTATCAATAAAATATTAATAATATTGACTTTGAATATTCTGCAAAATGTTTGAAAAATATTCAAAATTCACTTGCTACTCATTTTCATGATTTCAGAAAATACAGAACTACTTTATTATTTTTAACTGATCCAATTAATATTGATTTTCACAACCTAAATTTTACAAATTTTCTTGCAATCAACCATGCCAAATTTGAATTACAAATAATAATCTCAAATCAAAAAAAAATGTGGAACTCAAAATTCAAAAAACTTGCCAGCGATTTAGAAAACCATGAGAAATAAAAAGAGGAATTAATTTCTCTATGTAAATGGTCTGAATTAAATTCATTAAATACAGTTGAAAAACTCATATTTGATACTTGAAATTCTCATCATGATATAAAAATATATGCCTTTGCACTTTTAACTACAATGATTCTCTAATATGAATCTGATCAAATGCAAATTGAAAGTTTATTAAATGACTAAAGTTTGGAATCATGCTTACAATTAAAAGTTATAAATTATTTACCAAATATTAATAAACTATCAAAAGAGGTTCAACAACAGAGATGACATTAAGAAATTTATTTTATTTAATTTGTTGTATTAGTTATTAATAGAATGTTGAATAAAAGATGTTTTCCTGTAATTTATTATTTAGGTTCTATAATTTTGTAAAAAAAATTGTTGATTATATAACTCAATCTTTTAAATAAAAATTATATTTATCATCTCTTTGGCTCTGCCCTTAATTAATGTTGCTGACCTCTTCCCTAGTCCTCCATGATTTATGATTTTATTGGAATAAATATCACAATAATTCATCTGCACATATTTTTTTTGTAACAATGGTAATAAATATATATATTGTAAGGGATGGAAAATCTACCATTTCTTTTGAAGTGCCAGTATAGTTTTAAAAAAATCTCTTTGATTTAGTTTTTACATAAGGATTTGTAAATACATTGTTATTGTTAATTGTTTTTATTGTTATTTGGTTCATTTTTATTTGTTTACTGTGATATGTGCTTTGTTTTACGATGGTGAGATTTTAATAGCAGTGAATATATATAAATTCGCGAGTGTGTATGTATATAAATAATTATCAACAATAGCATTTAAATTGCTAATTATAATTAGCTTATACTTTTATTTTTTTTTTTGGAAATTATAAAAGGTGTAATGGTATTATTTTGGGTTATTTATTTATTTTGTAGATTGTAAAAATAAATTTTTCAATGTAATATTTTGTTTTATTGACATTATTTTTGTTTTGTTGTTTAAAAAAAAAAATTTTTAAGTCAATATTCAGCAGTGTTAAAGTTTTTAGATTAGTGTGTGAGTTATAACAATAAGACAAGGGTTACTAGGGAAACAAGAAACAGAATCACCATTAATTAAAATAAAACAGAGGAAGAAAGAAGTCAGCTTTATTTTGTCTATTCCTAAATTCTTCTTGTGGATCTCACTATAATAATTCCTGGATCAAGATATAACATTAAAAATGGTCGGCTAAGTACATTTTATTATCCGAGGCAATTTCAGCCCTTTTGCCTGTCTTATTTCATTATTGAAGTCTAGTAAAATATGTAGCCTGAAATCAAACCTGCGTTTGCAAACAAACTTCAGAAAAATAGCTATCTATATATTTTTTCAACTTTAAGTTTCTTTTAATGATCCTAAGTAATAGTCAAATTTAATTATTTCTATAATTGAATATAAAGAAAATGACTGGAATCAATCGCTCCACCAAGGAGAAAAATCTATAAATTCATTATTTCGATCTACTCTGGGATGGATAAAGCAAAAGAAAAACGTCTGAAATAATTGGTGGACTGGGAAATGAAGAGACATTAAAAGAAATTAAATGGTAATTAAAATTTGTCATTTTTTTTGTTTTATACATTTTTTTTTTTATAACATTTTAAAATATATCTTTATAAAACTATATACAATTGTGATATTTAAAACTAACCTATAAGTTTCTTTTTGAAGGTTTAAACTTATTGATAATAATGAAAGTCAATTTTTAATATATATATTTGTTTATTATTATTATTATTATTTTTTAAGAAATTATATATTTTAAATTGCGCGAATATATTGTTAAATGCAAAGGTAAAATAACAATTGTAGTAATATGTTTTATTTTAATGTCATTAAATGGTTCTATTTAATTCGCATTTTACATACATATATATTAAATAATAAATGTCATGTATCAATTTAGATTGGAAAACAATTAAATTACACTTAATTGCATAGGAGTTGTATATAAATATATAAATCTTATAGAATCGTATTTACAAATTATATCATTATTTAATAATTATCGTAACTCTTCAATTATTTTAATTGTATTATTATTAGATGTATTTTGAAAGGATTGGGTCTCAATTTATAGTGTTAAATATTGAAGTTATATATTAATATCTCCACATTTGTATTTAGAAATTGTCGTGCTATACATATGTTTTGCTTATACATAAGGGCTCAGATGATATAATATTTTTATATATATATTGTGTTAGGTTTAGTAAATCCTAAGTTAATTAAGTTATGGAATAAATGTTGAACTTTTCAGGCTAGGATATAAGCCTTATATTAATAAAAAGTCCAAGTAGTTGATGTTCCTAATAAAAGACATGGTTTAAAATAAAGTGAATAAATCCTTATAGTATAGTGGGAAGGAGCTATTGATATTGTCTTCTGTATCATCCTATTTGTTGATCCAACTTTAAAGAAATACATCTATAACCTAAATTATTAATTTAATAAGATATTATCAATTTATTTATTTATTTGTTTATTGATTTAATTTCACAACAGTTTTATACAATTCTTATGTAAAATATAAACTGCAAGTTATGTTTATTATCGGTAAATCTTTTATTTGATTTATATTTTTAAAAAATGAACATTTGAAAAACAAAACAGTTTTTTATGTTTTCCACATATATATTTGTGCTATTATAAAAATATAAAATCACAATCTTGGAATAAAGCTTATATCAGTTGTTTTAAATTATTTGTTTTTATTTGAAATTTATTAATATCTGTCTTTTCTCTTTTTAGCACATCAGTTATTAATTGGTTGACAAATTCGCCCATTCGACTAAATAATAATCTTGTGTATCAGTAGATTGTTTTTATAAGCCATCAGTAATTGAAATATTAAATCACATATAATCTTACTTGTGAAAATATATATTGGATTCAATAAAATTCCCTTTGTTCCAATTTATATTTAGTAACTAATCAAATTGTTAGTTAAGTTAATCCTGATAATTAACCAGTTAACATGCCTTAGTCAATGCTCTGTAGTATCTAGGTTTATTTTGTATAGCTAGCAGAAGTAACAATATAAATAGTGATTAAAGTACATTTTCTATTACGGTTTCATCTTTCTTTATTTAGATACTATATACTATTACATTTGACGCTTAACGTTTGTGGCAATTTCTTTTCTCTTTATACATATATGGCATGTCATAATAAATACTATTACAATATATATGTTCTGTATATTTAATTCTAAGAACAAAATAAAATCAAAACGTTAGGTTTATGTAATAGCAAAAAAAAAAAAAAAAATTTATAGATTAGTCCCCTTTCAATCTCATAATAATAAGAATAATAAATAAACATTTATTACCCCCATCCCCCCCGCCCAATTTATCCTCTAACCCACACCATTCATTTATTTCCATAATGTTTATTAAGAGTTAGAAATTAAATTTAATCTTTTTCAAAGAACAATTAAATAAAAGTTTTTAAAATAAAAAATAGCATAAAAATTATTCTACATTTTCTAGATAAAATCAAAATTGTGAATTAAACAGACTTAATTGTATTAAGATATAAAAAAAATTTCAGATATTTAATTATTGTTGTGAAGTTTATTATTATTTTAATGTGCATGTATTTAAGATCAAGCAAAAAAAAATTAAAATAATTATTTCATAATTTTGTCTTAAATATTAGAAGACATTAAATCTGGATTACAATGTCTATGCATTTGAAAGAGATAACTAATGCATTGTGCTTTTGATTTTTTTAATCAGTTTTGACTACTCAAAGAAAGTTCATGTAAGAAAAAAATAATTCACTTTACTATAAATTTAAAATTATTATTTATTCACTTAATATTCATTAATTTCTACTTTCCCAAATAAATTTCTTTTCCAACAGCCAAGTCAAACAATATTTTTTAGTGCATTATTAATTTATGTGTAAATAAAATTTGTATTTCTTTGTGTGTGTGTGCATATTGTTCAATTTGTGATGAAACCTGTTTAGTGTGATAAAAAAATTAGCAAAGTAAATCTTATTTTCAACTTATTTTTAAAGCAATATATTACTATATATAATGACAAATTTATTTAATTATATTATTTAATTAAATAAAACTTTTTTTTATTAATTATTTACATTTGTGATAAAAATCTAATAATTAGATAAATAAATAATCAATCAAACAAGATATAGTGATTAGATAAATCATATTTTTGTACTTGATAATACTATCAAAATTTTTTAAGTACATCAAAAAATAATAATTGTACAGTATAAATTTCATCATGTTATCTTCTACGAATGATATTACTTTCTTAGCACTACAATATTAGCAAGGGTATATCAATCAGTTTAAAAAATGGCAAACAAAAAAAAAAAAGAGAGAAAATTTTTTTTAAAGATCACTAGTGAAAAGTTGCTTGTTTATCACAACAATGAATATAAATTGATGATGAATACTATGGCAAATCATCATATAAAAAGTTCTAATATGTGGGGGACTAACTACATTTTCTCACTACTTTTCCTATCATTAAGTTGAATTATTCACTTTTTTGTTGTTGTTGAATAAGAAAAATAATTTGCTGACTGATATAAAAAAAAAAAAAAAAGTTTCTTATAACAAATGAATAAAAAATATCATTCTTTTCTTTTTCATACCATATAAGGGCATGATGTATTTTGGATATTTTGCATTTTTTATCAACTTTGTACATGTTTAATATAAGAAGAGAACTATTTGTAATTTTGTATTTTTATTTGAAATAATTAAAGTTTCCTCATGATGAACATTTTTACATATATGTGGTGCATAAAGACTTTATTTATTCATATTTATACATTCTCAAATACACCCGGGTCTCGTTTTATGCGGATTTATTTAATGCGATTTTGAAGTTATGCGATTCATGTTTCTTCTTAATATCTTTGTATGCGATTTTCTTTTATGCAATAAAAAATTATTAGATCAGAAGTCGAGCTCCGATAATACGCTATTACTTTAAACATTATAAATTTCGCGCACTCACGTCATATTTAAAGGGAGTTCGACTTCCATCTAATAATTTTAATATTTTCAGCGCTTTATAATAGTACTGTAATAGATTTTATGCAATAAAAAAGTTCATAATTCACTTAAAATCAGGATTTCCCCATTTTATATACACAGATTAAATTTTACAAGATTATAATGTAAATCTGTTCAAACGTTATAGATGCCTAGACTATGTATGTTGTTGTTTTTGTATTTTAAATCACGTTCTATTTTTGCTTTTTAAAAAAAAGAGTATGATCAATTAATCATTTAGTGTCTGCAAGTAATAAATTTTACAAGACTATAATGTAAATCTGTTTAAATGTTATAGATGAAAAATACTATGTATGTTTTTGTTTTTGCATTTTAAATCGCGTTCTATTTTTGCTTTTTATAAAAGAGTACCTAATCAATTAATCATTTAGTGTCCGCAAGTTTATTTTTAAAAGGTGAGTAACAGCGGTGGGCACAATTAAATTTGACAATTAAAATCTGATTTTCAATTGTAATTAACAATTTAAATATTACGTAACGTGATCTGAAATTAATGTGATGTGAAATGATGAAATTTGATTTTTAAACGGAATTGAAAATTAAAAAATTAAAGACAAAAATAAGAATTTAATTTTTAATTGTTAATTTTAATTAAATTTTGCCCAACAGTGTGAGTCAGTGTCTTTATTATCATAAGTCTAAGTTCTTGTTCTTATTTTTATTTTAAACTTTTATGTTTACCCTAATAAAGAGGAAAAAATACCCAAGAAAATGAATTTCTTTGGAAACAAAAATATCAATTTTAGATTGCTTAGCAAAATGGAAAAGATCAACAGCGATTTGAAAACGTTTTAGTTGTATTTCCTCTTGACTTCGTTTAAGGAGAAGCTACAGTACCTCACATCACATCATAACTAATCTGATGTCTCAAATAGCGATAATGATTCAAATATCATACATGTATGAAAAAAATGTAAATTATGCATAAAAATATATTGTTTTGAATAAAATTAAATACTGTAGTTAATAAAAAAAGTAAAAAAAGTTTGTCTTTTATCAGTCATATTTTATTTTATTTTTCTTTTATGCGAATTTTAAAGTAATTTTACGTTGTTGCTTTGCTTTTATGCGATTTTTGGAAAATTACAATACGTATCCCCCATTTTTCAAGGTAAGGCAAGTCTATTTTTGTGCGAGTTTTCTGAGGAAGCTATCTACCGCATAAAACGAGACCCAGGTGTACATAAATTAAATTTAAAAATAACTTACCTGGAAGCGCAATATAATGGTCCAGATGAGACCCAATGTCAATCTGGGGTTACCATCAACAATATCATGTGATCCCATATTTTCTAAATGAACTCTCTGTTCTTTCAAAAATGTTAATGCTTTGTCTACATTTTCTAAACAGTGTATACGCATTTTGCCTTTTGTTGGACGAGGCTTAAAAAAAAAAAAATTAAATTAAATTAATACAATAAATATTACATTAAAATATTAAAATTATAAATATTATAAAAAAGTATGACTACCATAAATAATTTAATTAAATATCAGTAAAGATAGTAATATAATTTATTAGAGAGGATTTGAACTCAAGACTTTCAATTCAGTCATCCACTCCATCCTATACAACCCAAACACATGATCACATACATTTGAAAAAGATAATTGATCAGTTGGTCCAGATCATCATCTCCCATACACATATATAATCAGTGCTCGGTTTATATTAAGATAGCAAATCCACAAACTTTAATGGACAGGTTTCAATCTACTCCAACTTCTATCTCTTCAGTCATATTTTACTAATTTCAGTTATATGACAGTTATGATTTTAATTGCTTTATTAAATAAGGATATTTGTTATATTACATAAAAGACTTATCTTTTATGAACATGTGCAACATTGAAAGAAAAATAAAGATCGCAAATACTCTTTACATGATGAATTCTAAAATCAGCATACCGAAATCCCTTCTTGCATAATCATGATTAAGTTTAAATAGCTTCATAGAATGTAAATTTTAAAATATGAATTGTTTTACAAAATTGAAGCTCAGAAATAAAAATATGCAAATGATTTTAAAAATATAAATAGCCATTTTCAGTAACAGTAAATTTTATATTTACATGCAGTTACCATAATATACTTATTTTAAATATGATATTAAATGAGAATAAAATATAGGTATTATAAGATATAAAAGAGAATACAAATTTGAAATGATGACAATTATTATTCAGATATATTTAAAGAGAGAAAAAAGATTAGTAATTGTTTTATAGACATGAAAAAGTATGTGATAGTGTGAAATTGTGTTAAAGAATGTTCCTGTGCATCAACAACTCCATTCAACATACTTATCCATAAATCAATTAAATAATTGAAGAACATTGTAATAAAAGACTCTACGTTTTGAGAAACAAAGCTACAAAAAAAAAAAAATGAAGTTCATAAGATAAAACTGTTTACAATTTTAAAACGTACATAAAAAATTTTTTTTGAATGATTTTACAATATGACCACTTTCTGTTGTCAATACGAAATTAAGTGGGCTATAATTTTAGTACATAATAAACAATAGTATTATATCATATATCTAAAGGCTCTGAATTCACAGTTTAATATAAAATTGTTATCCAATACAAACAAAAAAATGTAGATATTGCCTGCAATTTAAAATATATTTCAATGTCTGAAATGAGAAATAATTGGTAAAGAACTAGAAGCACAGTTTTTATTTAAAAATTTAAGATTTATCATTAAAAAATACTTATGATTTTAATTAAGGAACATTTTTCTTGGTTATCTACATAACAATTTAATTTTACGCCACTACTTTATGGATGTGAAAATCTTTGAAGTATGGAAAAGTTATTTAAAAACGAATAATAAAAAATAGTTATTTGAAAGGCTAATGAAAAAGATATCATTGTTTATATTATGAAAAGTGATCTTTCAAATCATGCTTTCAAATTTTAACATAAAATTGCTACTAGAAAATTTTATGTTGATCAATAATGTAAAAGAAAGCCAACAATTTTTGAGTTCACAACTTCTGTATTTATTTATTTTTTACGTAAAATTTTAAGTTTTGTACTTATTTAAACCTTATTTTATTTTGAAATATATATGTATGTATAGACACACACATACACACGGTATGGCATTATATTGCTTGAGTGCATTATTAAGACAATAGTAAACTATCAATCTAAGAGACATTCACTTTAATTTTTCATTATATACCTTCTTGTTTCTTTGGCTTCAAATTTATAATCATAAAAATATTTAAAAGGAATCTATATTCATCTTTTGTTTTTTTTGATTATCATTTCTTTAGCATCTATTGCTGACAAAATTAAGTTCCAACACAATAATTATCTGCAACAATAGTTTTATTTATTTTTTAAAAAATATGAATTGACAATTTTATTTTACCAAAAAGAATAATAACAATCATATATTCTTTCTTTTAGTTCTTATAATTCATTCAGAGATACAGTACCTGTTCATTTTATTTTTCAATAATAATTGAAGTAATAAAATTTGTTATAAGCAAATAGACATCAATTTATTTATTTTATTACTTTTTATAATAAATTAATGATTAGCTAAAATTATACATATATATCAAAATAGGAAAAGAATAAATATTTTTATGCTATTCTTCCATAAAATAATAATAAATTCTTTGCAACAGCTATATAAATATCAAATTTTTTAAATATACATAAAAAGCCTTTTTCAGCACCTGATTTGGTGCCCTTTTCAAATGTTAATAATCTATTATGTTAACAAACTACTTTATGTTGAAATAGTTCATTAATGTAATAAATTAACATTTTAAAAGGGCACGAAATCAGGTGCTGAAAAAGGCTTTTTATGTATAGTTAAAAAATTTGATATTTATATAACTGTTGTAAAAAAATTTTCTGATTATTATTATATATATATTGTAGGGATAGAGTCGAATCCTATATAAATTAATGAATGGAGAGAAAATTAGCAGCATCCCAATTTTTTTTGTTTGGGTATGTGTGTGTGTGTCCGATATGTCAGTATTTAGATATGTGATTTTACTTAGTAGGTAATATAATGGTCCGAATGAGACGAGTCTTAACGTATCTGCACTACAGGGCACCACTAGGCATTTGAACCTAGAAAATTTATATAGTAGGCAGATACGTAAGTTTACAAAAAAAAAAATTATTTTATATATTTTGATTCCGACCGTTAGCCCAATGTCACTAGCTCTTGGAGTAGCAGAGATTTAAAACATTTCTATAAGTTTTCATAATGATATATTTTATAAATTCTTATCTAAGAATATTTTTAACGTTAAAAAGGAATAAAATAAGCCACTGCCAGTAATTAACACACAAACATTTATTTACACATATATATAATATTTAAAATTATTTTAGTATCAGGTTTACATTTTAAAATTTAACTTACTTTTTTAACTTTGATTTTAGATTTTAATTTACATTTTAATTTTTATAAGTTCACACAGATGGATTTATAAAAGTTTGTTTTATAATGTTGAGTATAGATCGGTTACATAGATTACACGGTTAAAAAAACATTTCAAAATAAACATAAACGATCAAAATATAAAGTCATTGATGGAATTGCAGAGGAAAATTTATAAGAAACCCAGTGGCATTCATCATAACATGCCGCATTGACACCAATAACTTAAAAGACATCCAAATAAATACATTTTAGATACTCACCGTAAGATATCATTATTTACCGAATGTCTATATATTTTGATCAAATATGAAAACCAAAAACCTAATTAACCGATAACGAATCCATGCAAGTGTCTATACCAAACTTAAATTTAATGCATTTAAATCATTTATGCAATTTAGTTTAACGAAAAACAAAAAAAATCATAATAAAAACTTAAAAGAACAAAAAAAAAATGGAAATGATTTTAAAAAAGAAATACATCAAATAAAAAGAATTAATAAATAATTTAGTTTGGTCAGATAGGAAATACTATTGCGATAATTTCTGAAAGGTTTAGAATTTAGAGTTTGTTTTGAAAATGTTCATAAAGTTCTTACGATTTTTAAAACGTCCATCTTTATCCTTTGCTTGCAATTTTGAATGCGAATTCCCACGCCGTCCTGAAGAGATTTGTATCCAGTAAGCCGTTTTATTTATTCATCCGAAGGTCTTACTTTAGCTGGTCTTCAATGTAGAAAACGATGTCATTTCTCTTTCCTTTTAACGAGACTGAAAGGATTGAAGAGTGCGTCTTTTCAATCCCTTCTCCTTCAACTCCGCACTAACACATAGAGTCACATCTCTTCTCTCCCAGCTCTTTCTTCCCTCACTAAAATTTTATTTCCAAACTTTTTCTTTTATATGTAACTTTCAGATCCAATAGACATTACGTCATCGATGATCCTTCCATTGAGGTCCGATTCCCCAATGGATTTCTTTCATTGGCCATTCTGTTCCTATTGTTTTTCCTCTCCTATCTGACCTTTGCTTATGCGTTTTGAAATGCCCAAAAGCTGGTTTACTTTTACTAATTAAAATTAATCATTTCCATTTTATACAATAGAATTAATTAAATTATTTTGCAAACTTAAAGATATATTTTTATCTCTAAATCTTTTTAAGTTTTTGCTTTTAAAATACTTTTTCTATTTTTAATAAAGTTTTAATAATTTTTTTCATGTGTGATTTTATATATATACAAGTTTAAGATAGAATTAATTTTCAATTTTTATGTCTTTAAAAAAAAAAAGAAGTTTTTAAATGTGAACTTTTTTTTTTAATTTCATGTTTAATAAAAAAAATAATGTAACGGCATATGTGCCCGTTACAGTAGAAATGGAAAAAATATATATATGAATATAAAAAAGAAATATTTAGTTGCTTTAAACTTTTATATTTTATTAAAACATACGATGATTTCATTTTATAATTTTATTTTGTTAAAACAGGCTAAAATAAATTATTTAATCATTAATCTAAGATAGCTTAGTCAATAGATAGTTTGGGATGCACAAGTGTGTTTGAAACAAAAGATTTGAATGTGTGAATCAGTATTAACAGTTCTACAATTTCACTAACACAGATATGATATATTAAAAAAAATTGTACACATGTGGGAGTTGTACAAATACAGATATCAATAGGTAGCTAAATTTTTTCTTTTGTATACATTTTTGATTTATAAAATTGTTGAAAAAAGAGACAAGTTTGTCATGGAGGAAGAAATTAATAAATAATTAGCCTTTTATTTGAGGGAACCCTCCAGTAGAGGTTTTAATAATCTTGAGGGGTTTTTTCTTCTAAAAGATAAGATTAAAGCAGTTTGTTTGAAAAGATTTTGAGCTGATTGCGTGTGGGCATGAGCATGATGATGTGTAATCTTTGGACAACTGGGATAAACTATTAAAGTTATTAAGTGAAAATGACTTTTAAAAAGTTTTTTTTTTTTTTTTAAATTCTGGTGACTGAAAGTAGAAAGTCAAAAAAAAAAAAAAAAGAATTGTGGCGAAATCAAGGAAGGTAGTGTGAAAAATGACTTGTTTTTTCTTATGGAAAGAAAAAGGGAAATACAGGGAAAAAAAAAATTATAAAATATAAGCTCTTCCTTATTAAAATACCATTGGAAGAAAAGGGATTCGAAGGGAACAAAATTGGTTAAAGTATTGCTTTTATAAAAATGACCAGAGATGTGCAGATATAAGAATGGTTAATTGCATTTAAGCCAATAAACATCACATGACCACCTGCTCTTATGCTTGTGTATAACTTGTTAAAACAGGCAAAACTCACTATATATATTGCCACACACAGCAAGCTAGAGTAGTCAATGGATGCCAGAAGGCGTGTGCATAAAACCCCCATCTAGTGCCTACTCATCCAATATCCCCAGACTAGTTTCTGGCTTAGGCCTTCGTCAGTGAGAAGCCTTGGATCTGAGAGCTCCTCACTGATGAAGGCCATAAGCCAGAAACTAGTATGGGGATATTGGATGAGTAGGAACTAGATGGGCAAGGCTCCTCACTGATGAAGGCCATAAGCCAGAAACTAGTCTGGGGATATTGGATGAGTAGGCACTAGATGGGGATTTTATGCACAAGCCTTCTGGCATCCATTAATTACTCTAGCTTGCTGTGTGTGGCAATATATATATATAGTGAGTTTTGCCTGTTTTAATTGCATTTAAGTTAGTAAAAAAAATATTTATACCAGAATTATAAAAAGAGTTCGGAGAAGAAAGGAATTTAGTTGCAGAAAGCAATGTCTTTTATTGTGATCAATAAAGAGCCAACCCCAAGACAAAACAAAAGTAAAATGGCCTTACAAGAGGCAATATAAATTATTGCTTCCAAAATATAGACTCTGGATTAATATATTGATGGCTGGGAAAGAAAGAACAATGCACTGTTAGCTGCAGTTATTTTGTCCCCAAGATCGAAGCCACTATGAGCTGGCCATTTGCCTACACACCTGTATCCGACCAATAGAATGGCAGTGTTCCAGGTTAACCACATAAAAAAAAAAAACCACATTTTGCTGTGGAGATCCAATTCATATCCTATGGTTTGTTAAAGAATCACCATCATCTTTAAAATAAATAAAAAAGGAAAGAAAAGAAGGGAAAGAAGGAAGGAGAGAAGAAATTGTATGAAATCCCCATATCCAGTTTTCACTGACCTACTACTATGCTGCCTTTCAGAGTTTCTTTTTATTAGAAGTGCCAAGGAATTCTACAATGTTAATTGATATCAATCCCAAGAAAAGCAGAAACTTTGTCAAAAAAAAATTTTATCATATGAAAATTATAAAAGAGAAATCGGAGAAGAAGAAAAAAACAATAAAGAGAAAGAAAAAAGAGAGAGAACACATGGGAAGTGCAGTAAACAAGCCTGAAAATAAAAAAAGAGAAATCAACTGTCTCAGCTAAGAGATTCTCCTCTAGATCTGAAATAGAGTGGTAACATTTTAGAACTTTATTAATGATTTCTTATTTAAAAATGATCATTTAAATCTATGAATTCAAATCTCGTTTGCTATAAATGTCTTTTATTCATTATTGTTATTTGTTTGTTTACGTAGTTATTAATATGGTTACTAAAATACTTGAGCAACCTGTCCGTATATATTTGTATAATGTTTTCTTTTTATTTATTTGCATATTTAAGTTTGATGTAAAATGTTTCTTTGCTTAAGATAGAACTTTATTAATGATTTCTTATTTAAAAGTGATCATTTAAATCTATGAATTCAAACCTCGTTTCTTTTTTTTTTTTTACTTTGATACATAAGCATTATAAGTTGTTTTTTTTTTGTTATTATGCATAACACCGCAAATATAGTTTTGAAGTCATTCGATTTAATTTTTTTTATTATCCTTGAATTTTTTTTTTTGATGCTATAAATATGTCTTTTATTCATTATTGTTATTTGTTTGTTTACCTAGTTAATAATATGGTTACTAAAATACTTGAGCAACCTGTCCATATATATTTGTATAATGTTTTCTTTTTACTTATTTGCATATTTAAGTTTGATGTAAAATGTTTCTTTGCTTAAGGTTTAAAGAATTTTTTTTATATATTTTATTTGCATTTAATAAGATGAAGAAAAAGGTGTTTTATATTATATATATCAACATATCACAAAGTGTGTGTGACTGCATATCCACACATAGGTTAATTAGAATACATTAGGAATGGGTCATACCAAATCTTAGATACTCAATGGGTGTTACATTGTGTGAACAGATTCATAAAGCATAGATGCACCTGTGTGAAAGTGAATACACACATACCGCGTAAATGATCATTTTATTGCATTTGACAACATATATACGTAAAGCTGGGAGAAAATATTAAATAGAATGGGTTTTTTTTTATTGGGTTGTTTCATATTAGACCAGCTTACATTAGATAAATGTGAGCACATATACTTGAATCTCTTATTTATTTATACATTTAATAATTCTTATTTATGTACTGTTATGATTATTATTATGATTGAAGTCCATTACATGATCGGAAATTTATTATTAAAATAAATGAATCTTATAAACATAATTATCTAATATTCTTGGGGTAGCGTTATTATTATTATTATTATTTTTTGGTTTAGTTATTTAGTTAATTGATAACACATGTTGAGGATAGACATATGTGATCATCATCAGGAGGGTGGTTGGTTGCAATTGTCATCAGTTTGATTTAGTATCACAAGTAATAGTGAACCCAAGTATACATGCCTATTTAGATAGGTGGGTATAGCTTGTGTGGTTGGTCATGGGATATTCATCATTATAACTGATGACAGTACAAGTTATCAATATGAATGTTATGGTTGCTATTATCTTAGCATTGGTTAATCAATTGTAGAGCTATATAAAAGTAGTCCCATATCCATAACCGAATTGAATATGGATATATAAATTATATGGTTTAATTGAATATTGATGGTGACATATGGGCTTAAGCTATGTCCTAAGTCTCCCTTATGTCTGTGACAAAGGGATTTACTCATATACGCTAAATTTATGAGTTTAGTTGGAAAACGGATGAACAAACAATTACATATATGATGATGATCATGGATGGTCTTTTTATAATAGTTGGGGGGGGGGTGTCAATATGCTGATAATTCATTGTGGCACATTTGATATTGAGGGTAGCACAATGGGAGCCAGGTGTTATATAAATAGTATTGATGAGGATGGGGGAGATTTGGTAATCTAACAAAATGGTTGTCCCAACTTTGAGATCAAGATACCAATAAGATCTTTACAATCATAGGTTTGGGTGAAATAGGAATGTTAATATGACAAAGATATTGTAGATACCACTTGAGATCTATCAGCTTAAACAAATAGATCCCATGAGCTAGCCCTAGCTAACATATACTCTGCCTGGATAGGGTTTCCTATTAAATTAGAATGGCTACATGGCTGGTAACATATAATGATAGTTATCAGTGGAGCCCTGAATCCTTCTACGGTAATGATTGTTTATTAAATGGTAGCACTTACTGAATTATTCTGTTCCATTCGACATTATATACTGTTACAATATATATATAATTATGCAATAAGAATGGAATGTTACTTTATGTATATGGTATTTCAATAAATAATCATTAAATTAACTTTTGTTTATAACTTTTAATAGACTTACATTTAAGCCAATAAACATCACATGAACTTCACCTCTTATGCTTGTGTATAACTGTTGTTAAAACAGGCAAGACTCACTATATATATTGCCACACACAACAAGCTAGAGTAATCAATGGATGCCAGATCCAAGGCTCCTCACTGACGAAGGCCATAAGCCAAAAACTAGTCTGGGAATATTGGATGAGTAGGCACTAAATGGGGATTTTATGCACAAGCCTTCTGGCATCCATTGATTACTCTAGCTTTTTGTGTGGGGCAATATATATAGTGAGTTTTGCCTGTTTAGACTTACATTTATTAGTTTATTTACTTTGGGTTCACTATAAATATAAAATAGATAAAACAATTTTATTATGCTTTGATCCCAAATAAATATTAACATTGTTCCTACAAGAATTTGTTATTCCTTCTTACATAAATTCAACCTTATACTTGTTTTTCTGAAACTAAATAATTGCAATCAACAAAAACACTTGCACTTTGTTAGATATATTTTGTGAAAATAATTTTATTATGCTATAATCCTAATCAAACATTATTAACATTATTTCTGTGAGAATTTTGACAGCCATTTATCATAAATTCATTATCTTATTTTTCCAGAACCAATTAATTGTAGATTAGAAATGAACTTATTTAAAAATCTGATAAATCAATTTTTTTATGAAATTAAATAATCTTCTCATGGAAATGCTGAATATATATAAAAAAATTTAAGCAACAATGTTATTTATCTATTATTTTGTTTAATATATGAGTTAGATAAAATAATGTGAACAATTGACATTATCACTATTATATATTTGTTGCAAAAAAAAAAAAAAATCAAAATATATAAGAATGTAATATTTTTTTACTTTTAGAAGTAAACATTTAATATGAAAAAAATAATAATATCAGTCTCCTAAGCTTTTGTTAAAAAAAAAAAGTGAACTAGATTGATATAAAGAAATTAAA